>JASAOG010000119.1:1252500-1852500 GCA_030265305.1 Biomphalaria pfeifferi | reverse complement strand
ACCCTTATTGTCCCTCTTGTCACACTCTGTTTTAATCGAATGAGATCTGTCGTTTTTTTCCTGCCTAACTCGCTCGTCTTTGTAGATAAAAACTTTGATTTAAAACTCTACAGTCACAAGGTCAAGGCGTGGCCTTCGTGATTGTGTACTGTCTTGAATTGTTATAACCCTTGTCAATTTCAAGGGGTGATCACTGTTTTTTTTTTATTTGGAGTACTAGCTTTTTTTAATTATATGGTCACAGGGTCTTTAAATATATAAAAAGGATCATTTGGGATATATATCTATACACTCGCATACACACTCGCATACACATATTCATATATATATATCAGGCCCGGCGCCATATTATTCAATTTGGGGGGCACATATTTACGCGGCCCAGAATTAAAAAGCAATATTAATATAAATTTTCTTCTTAGCTGATGTAGTTAGAAGAAGTTAATATAAATTTTCTTCTTCTTAGTTAGAATCTACATGTAGATATAGAAATGGTGTCCAAATTAGACTCTGACATTTAGTGTGTCTATATTTGACGTACTTCCCCTATATCAAAATTTTCCATGTAAAAGCAGTGTTAACCCAATTAAATTTAACGTTTTTGTAAATTAAAAAAAAAAATGCACAAAACCTACTTTTGAGCAAAAAGTTAACCACTTATCCAGATGTAAATGCAAATGCAAATATTAAGCAACATGCAAATATTATTGAATAATCAGGTAGGTAGTTCATTGTTCAAACAAACAAACTCTATGGGGTATGTAATGAAGTCATGTACAAAAATTCAAAATTTTGAAAAAGTAGCTAGCACTTTGCACTTTATGACTGATGAATTCTTTTGCAGTTGATTTGAGATCTAGCTTATCAGTCCGTTCCTTGTGGATGTTTAAAATCATGACATGGTTCAATCTTTCTTGTCCCATTGTTGCCCTTAAATAGGACTTAACACATCGCATTGTTGAAAATGATCGCTCAGAACATGCGTTGGTTGCAGGTATGCATGCCATAAACTTCCACACCGTAACAACCTCTGAGAAAAGTGATCTCTGAGGAATTGAAAATTCAATAATTTCCTTTTTTAGATGAGAAAGGTCCACATGAATCATTTGGTTGAAAAGTCATGGTAGAAGTAGTAGTTGTATTGATAGTGTATCCTTATTTAAGTCTTCCTTATAGAAATCAGTGACAAAGTCCAGCTCCTTTTGGTAGTTTTTATTGTTGCAAGCGTACAGCAACAGATCTTCAGAGTATTTTAAAACTTTGTATCCTTCTTGAGTGAAACGCGACCTGATGCATGCCACAGTTAGCTCTAGAACTTCCAAATAGAACTGTCTGAAATAGGACTTAACATCCTGATGATGATATGCATCGACAGTAGAAATTTCATATCTTTTTGGCATGTTTCGTTTCCGTGGTAGCTTTGGTTCCTCTATTTCATATTCAGTTGACAGTCGAATGACTTTCTCCCAAAACAAATTATACGAGCTTTCATCTCGCATTTTGTCTAAGGTAGTGGTAACCAAATCTGCGAAATGTTGCCCTTCTGTTGCTGACACATTTTCAGATTGCAGGGAACGACTTAGATTATCCGTATGTAGGAAAGTGATTTCTGCAATGAGCAATCCAAATAGAAAAGAGAAATTTTCCATATGTGATCTGACACCGTTTATTCTAGCTTTTACTTCTGAATCCAAGTTCCTCTGTTCCAGACATTCATACCACAATCAAAGTAGGACAGAATAATTTGTTTCAATGCTTTTGAGAGTTTTTCCCCTAACAGTCCATCGGGTCGAATTCATAACACGAATTCCAGAGTTATCAAGTTTCATCTCTTGGCGTAATTTATGAAATGCGGTTTCTCGTTTAGGGGAGAATTTAATTAGTTTGTTATTTCAAAAGATGTATTTAATAATATCTCGGAACAAAGCAATATCTTTGAAAACATCGGTTACAGCTAAATTCAAGGAGTGACCATAATATCCCGACAGCTCCATCAAAACATAGACCCCTGCATTTTTTAATATCAAGATTGAGTCTGCAAAGTACGTCCATTAAAGCGCTAAATATTGTGTCAGACGATATATTGTCTACCTGATACAAGCCCAAAAAGTCCTCATGAGCTGTGAGTTCCTTGTCGATCCACCGAAGACAAACTGTGAACTGTTCTTTGTTGTTCTTTGATGTATATTATTATAGCTTTTATACTTATAGCATGCTCAGAGCGCTTTTGGTCCAATCTCATTTGTGAGACCAGTGGGGGGAGGGGTTATATTGTTTTTTGCTGCCTTAAGCCGCTCAGTAAACACAACTCTGCCCGAGTCGGGTGTCGAATCTCGAGCCCCCTTCTAGGTAGCCAAGCCAAGTTCAAGCGCACTTGGCCTCTCGACCACGCTTCTCACATATACATAAGCATGTACAAGATATACAAACATAATGTACATAATGTTAAAAGGCTTTTAGAGAATAGATTTAAATTATTGCATTTTCAATTATCTGCTATTTTAGGACCTAAAAGAAGGCGACTAGATTTACTGGACTCTGGTAAGCTTCATTTTTTAAACTTTACATCTTATTGCTGGCATTTTACGTTTTGAAAGGAATTATTCATTTACTGTCTTGAAATGCAAATTCAAGAACATAAGAAGAGAAATTTGAAGCAGATACGAGAGAAAGAGAGAAAGAGAGAAAGAGAGAGAGAGAGAAAGAGAGAGAGAGAGAAAGAGAGAGAGAGAGAAAGAGAGAGAGAGAAAGAGAAACAGAGAGAAAGAGAGATCAAGAGAGAGAGAGAAAGAGAAACAGAGAGAAAGAGAGAGAGAGAAAGAAAGAGAGAGAGAGAGAAAGAAAGAGAGAAAGAGAGAGAGAGAAAGAGAAACAGAGAGAAAGAGAGATCAAGAGAGAGAGAGAGAGAGAGAGAGAAAGAGAGAGAGAAAGAGAGAGAGAGAAAGAGAAACAGAGAGAAAGAGAGATCAAGAGAGAGAGAGAGAGAGAAAGGAAAAAGAGCTATGGACGTAACAATGTTAATCATTTTTTACCAACGATATACTTTTATTTGATATAATGAAAATTCCATTACATCTTTAGCATCAGCGTATTAGAAATTTAAAAATCAACAACCAAATTATTTCTTAGCTTATCTATCACCAACGGAGTCGTGGAAACTAAGTGGTATAGTGCTTAAATGTCTCACCGAGAGGTCTTTGGTTAAAAAATCAATCAATTTTAAGATTTTCAATTTCAGGATTTAACGACACAAAATTATTTGAGGAAAGTAACCTCCACCCCATAGATCGCAAGGTCTGAAAAAGGTTTAACCGCAACAGCTTAGTAGAACCTATGAAAGACATAAAAGTGCCATTCATGCTAGTATTCACATG
Organism: Biomphalaria pfeifferi; assembly: GCA_030265305.1. Lineage (NCBI taxonomy): Eukaryota > Metazoa > Mollusca > Gastropoda > Planorbidae > Biomphalaria > Biomphalaria pfeifferi. Next base: position 1,849,126 of record JASAOG010000119.1, on the reverse strand, counting down.
CCTTTCCAAATCACGATTCTTAAAGACAACCTGCACCCATGAAAACACTGTTACATAAGATCCGAAAGAAGTGGTCGTCTCCTTTCCATTAGGACTAAAACTGAAAGATTTACAAACTCCTTTATCCCACTTTCGGTCAGAGTGTTACAAGATCAGCTGTCTACATCGAGAAGTACATAGAAGTCAAATTCAGAAAGCGCTGGTTGTGTTTTCGTGTGTGAATGTTCGAATTTTTAATCAATATTGTTTTTGTACAATAGTTTCGCTGAGCTTGTCAATTGTAGTCAAACTGAATTTTCATTAGATTGGATCAATAAAAATGATCTTATCTAATCTTATCTTATGAAGTCGCAAGCTAATAACTTCACGTCTCTTAAGTTCGTACATCATGGAAATACGCGATGCTAAAAAAAACAAAAAACACCAAAGGTAAAAAAAAGATTCCAAATAGTGTACACAAATATTTTATTGTGACAAATATTTTTGAAATAATTATTGGCCACCGATTTCTCCATACTAAGTGAATTTACAATTCAAATGTTTTAAATTTTATGTTAGCATTGAGCAAAACTTTCGACATTTTTTGAATTAGTTGAAATCGAATTATATCAAAACATACCGAAAACATGCCCCATCCCACATACACAACAAAAAGCAACCACGACAACAATAAACAAACAACCCTAAATCCTTATTTAAAGAATATCGGTCTACTTCTAAAAACAAATCCTGAACATATACACAAATTAATTTAAACAATAAACCAGGGATAGAAAAAAAAAGCTTTAAACAAAACCAAAGTGGGAAATTAACGTATTAAAATAATAAAGACAATTTTAAAAACTCGATGGGAATTTAGGAAACTGGAACAGGGAGTTCTGGAGATCGTAGTAGCAGGACGGTCCATACTCGCGATCCGGCTGAAATAAAATACCGGACTTAAAACGCTCATTTAACAAACCGGCATTATTTTCTCCTAAAAAGGACATTGTTTTCTCCAATAAAGATATAGTTATATAGATAATAGTGAACAAATAGATGCTATCTTAATAGATTTTTTCAAGGCTTTTGACAATGTTCACCACCATAGTTTGCTTAACAAATTAAAAGATTTCAGCATTAGTGGTCCATTTCATCAGTCGATTAGAGATTTTATTATAGGGAGAAAACAAACTGTAATAATAAATGGCTCTAAATCAACACCGATAACAGTAAACTCAGGTGTACCTCAAGGAACAGTCTTGGGTCCACTACTATTTTTAATTTACATAAATGATTTACCAAATTGCATTAGTTCAGGAACAAAAGTCAGATTATTTTCCCGTATACTATATAGAACAATAAAAACAAACAAGACTCAGATATTTTACAAAGAAAATTAGATGAATTACAGAAATGGGAATCAAATTGGAACATGTCTTTCCAACCAGAAAAATGTCAGTTGTTAAGAGTAACAAAAAAAAACCTAAAACAAATTAATTCCACTTATCTTATTCATGGCAAACCAGTAACACAGACTAAAAACGCAAAATATGCATGACTAAATGCATGACGCGTAGGACGTAATCATCTTCTTTTTTGAAGTAACGTCTGTATTATATAAGATACGATTGTTTTTTTTCCTAAAATGGGCATTGTTTTCTCCTAAAAAAGGCATTGTTTTCTCCTCGGGCTAAGCCGTCCATTAAAGAAGATCAAGACATGGATAGAGGGAGTGACAATAATACAGCAGGGGAGATAAACACCAACATAAACATTAAATAGTGGTCAACGACCATGACGTCATTGTTTACATACGGCAGTCCAGATTAGCACCTCCCACATATTCGCAAACTAAGGTTGGTCAAGCGTGATGTGCTCTCCAGGTTTAGCGAATGAGTGAAGGGGTGTGCTGAAATACTCATCTCGTCTTGCGCTATTGAGAATATTGTCAGACAGCACCCTTGAATAGAATGACAGAGACATTGTCTATATGATTAATCTGGCGAGTAAGCCAATCAGGTGTGATGTCGGTAGGTGAATATGATAAAAAAGTGGGAGAGATCGGTAAACACAATTTTTTTACGCATTTACTATGGCAAGAAATAAAATTAGTATTTTTGCATAGTTTATCAGCGGACAAGTCGTCACAGATGTCTTGAAATCTCGATTAAAAAACTATTGTTTTCATTAATTTGTACATGGTGCTTTGTTCTATAAGCAGAAGAAATAATAAGAAAAAGTGATTATTAATAGCTTATCACTACATGCACTTCAAAAGACTAAACATTATATATAAAAAAAATTAGTCTGTTATAAAATTAAAGCGCTGCTAAATAATGTCACTTTCTGTACATTGTACTTATATATTAAATACGTATTATGAAAATTATAATAATTTTGTTTTTATTTTAAAATCAATTACAATTTGAGCAAAAAAATTCATCTTTCAATAAAGTAACCATAATAATCTCTATGTAAGTGAGGGCCTGTAAGGTTTTCAAGTTGTAACTCTACTTTTCCCAAAATCACGGAGAAATCCGGCGATTATGCACAGTGTATGCAGGCTTCCACTCAAGTCAAGAGCATGTGGGTTCTCAGTCTTGTTGAATCGGATATCCGTCAAATTTAAGGCGGTCGAAAAGAATATGTGCTTGGCGTTCTCTTCCTTTCCTCAGCGGGGGCATCATGAGTCAAATACTTGCTTCAATCTAATCGTATTTAATTTGTATAATATATTCTCAATTATGTTTTCTTTTGTTTAATTACTAGAAGAACAGAAAGCTGCAATAGAAAAACTAAGACAAGAAAACAAGGAATTGCAGAATAAATTGGGCAAGTATTAAGGATATTTTATATTACTCATTGCAAATACCCTACTTTACAGACACCACTCTAACCCTTAAAAATCCATGGACCAAAAAGCTGAAAAGATTTAACAAGCCACTTGTTTCTGTCAAGTTTTAGGAAGAAAAGCAACAATTATAATGATTCAAGTTTTGAAATAATTGAAACCAAAGAATATATTTATATATTCTATTCGTGCTTAACAATATACCTTTATCTAATAATGTTATAGATAACATTACCACTGCATGACTAATCCGTTGATCAAGAAATGTCTTAAACTGTCGTACGCATCCAAGCAGGGGCGTAGCTAGGAATTTCCCATCGTTTGGGGGCCCAGGGCTTACCCCTTAGCCACGTCTTGTCCTTTTAATTTTATAGGAGCTATAAGTTATTTCAGCAGAACAGATGATCATCGTTTTTTTTAAATGAAGGTTGTTATTAGATGGGGGGGAGGGGCTATTTGCACTTGAAATGACTCGTTCGTTATTCGCAATGAACACTGAAGGCAATAATTATCATCATTGTATAAGTCCACGATTGAGGGCTTCAGACTTGAACCCTGTTTCCTAGACAAGACAAAAACCTATCGTAAGACAGGCGGTAGGTTTCGTTAATAGGGCTGTCTCCTAAACAGGATAATGTTACTAATGCTAAACTTGATGTTCAGGCTGTTAAATAAATAAACTGCTGAAAGTCTGTGAATAGTTCATTTAGAAGATTAGGGAATAGTTCATTTAGAAGGTTGATGAATAGTTCATATAGAAGGTTGATGAATAGTTTATTTAGAAGGTTGAGAAATAGTTCATTTAGAAGGTTTAGGAATACTTCACATGAGAATTGGTTTACTTAGAAGACTGAGGAATAGTTCATATAGAATGTTAATGAATAGTTCATATAGAAGTTTGAGGAATACTTCACATAGAAGGTTGAGGAATACTTCACATAGAAAGTTGAGGAATACTTCACATAGAAGGTTGAGGAATACTTCACATAGAAAGTTGAGGAATACTTCACATAGAATGTTGAGGAATAGAGGTGTTTTGCATAACTGAAATGTAATAACAGATGAAGTATGTTGAGCAGATCTTCTATATTTAAGTGACGTTGTCCATTGCTATCAGAACTAGAGCTAGAATGAAGAAATTATGGCAGCCAAACATATTAAGCATATCAAAAGGTCCTCAGGGCTTTCAAGGACCTTTTTCTTCAAGGAAAAGAGCCAAGGAAAACAAAAAGAGACAGACGGAGAAAGCGATGGAAAGACTATATCAAAGACGGGCCTGTCATTGAAAGAAAGACTGGGGATATTTTCAGGGCATCCTATTAGATACAGTACAGCTAGTTATAAACAATGTGCAGTTACTGTCAAAAGCTAAACATATTGGTCTCTATCTATTAAATAGAATTACAGATAGAATAAGGTCATACTATCGGAGCTCAGGTTTTCTAACATTTTAACACAATTACTATTGAGTAATACTCGAGATCTTCATCCATCCGCTTATCTCATTATTACTACAGTCCATGCCTCAACCACATCTTTCCGTTGAAATCTCTCCTGAGCTTCTGCTTTTAATGCTCAAACTCTTGACACGCACATTACCACATTTGAAGGAACTTTTAAACAAAAATGTATAAGAAAAATCGAAAACATCTTAAAAAAAAAAACAGTCACCCGCTCCATCATAGCTACTGTCAGGTTTAGGAGTTATTTAGGTTGTTCAATAGATGTACAAAATTAAGGTCCCGAGGTTCAACCTGACAAGAACATTATTCACACCCAGTCGTACATAGTCACCAACTATGTGGATGAATTAAAATGACACAATTATGACTTTAATTGTATGATACTGATATGTGTATATGTACAATGAGAATGATAGAATGATGAATATAATATATATATATATATATATATATATATAATATAGATGCCATCAGAAAACACAAATCATTTACAATAATTTATAAATTATGCCGGTCTACATCAAGCTCTTACCAAATGACACCCGGCCTATCACTTAATAAATTGCAAAACAAGATTTCAATTGTTCATAAACCTTAAATCAAGTACATGACATGTGGAGAAAGAGAAAGGAAGAGCTTAAAAAAGAGCTATATAGAGAGAGAGAGAGCTAAAGAGAACTAGAGATAGAGATAGAGAGCTAGAGATAGAGCTGGAGAGAGAGCTAGAGAGAAAGAAAGCTAGAGAGAGATTTAGAGAGAGAGAGCGAGAGAGAGAGCTGGAGAAAGAGAGAGAGAAAGAGCTAGAGAAAGCGCATTAATCAGACATTTATGATTATCATTTGGGCTGACTTTACTCATTCAAATATATTTACTCACGATATCATTCATTTTAGATTGCTGGGTTAGATAGACCCGGGTTCGAAACCTGTAGGCTGCCATCCCAAGCAGTACTGCGTCCGGTTTGGGCTAGGATTTAATTATCTTGAAATGTAAAACTTTTTTTCAAAATACCATAAATAAACCAAAGCTCGTACTCTTTGCTTTGTACCTAAACAGTACAAAACAACAACATACAAACTTAAACATACATAAAAATTTTTTAAATGACTAGTAAATGAACATATATCGTTAGTCTAATATATAAGAGCGAAAAAAGGCGGCGTTAAAATGTCAAACTGTCCTGAGTCTTTTCTTGTATATTTTTACAAAGCATATATAAACTCACTCTGTCTGTCTAATATAAAGTTTGTACAGGTTCCGCAAGTTTGTTAACGCCGGAAGTGGTAATGGTCTTAAGCCCATCATTACCTACAAAGTGCTTCCAATGGCATGCGTCTCAAATAGCCTCTAAAAACCAGTCCAACTCTTCGCCTTCACACAGTTACTGAGCCTGGCGGAACCGTTACCACAGACAGGAGAAGGGGCAAAGGCGAGCAACTGGCGCCTAAACCAGTAAGCTTCGGGCGGAAGGGGCTCGTTAGCCTTGGTTGGCTACCCATCTAGGAGAAGGAAAACTCTGAATCCAAACCTCCGCTGCCCTGCGGCTATACCCAAACACGGGAAAGGCTTCGGGAGACAACCCTGAGGAAAAATCAAGAGCTGGTGACCCTTAGGCAGACTGTGGCACACCGTTCTACAGCCTGGCAGATCCTGCGGCGCTACTGATCCCAAACTGTACTGGATACTCCGTTCGTTTTGTCACATCAGCTGCGCGGAGAGGGGGAAACTGCTGTGTGGGCGACATCGTTCCGACCATAAACAATGTCCAGGCATTCATCTCACTTATTCAAAGCCCTAACCCTAAAAAACTGGAGAGGACACTCCAGCTTCGCCTCCAGCTTGGCGTCGGCCAAACACGGGAAAAGGCAGTCAGCGAATATAAGCTCAAATGCTCAATTGACGTAGAGCAGGGCGCCAGGGGCCACTTTCGTCGGTGGGAGGGATCCGAGGATTCCAATGGACAGCTACCGCCCGCCTCAAGCTGGGCAACCCATAGCCAATAAGGTGCTGTCCCGTCATGCCTGTCTTCCTCCTTTGGGTACACGAGGATAGGACAAAATCTGAAAAGCAGGCACAAAGCCAATGTACCAGTCGACATGAAGAGGAGCTCCACTCTTAAACTGGGCACGTGGAATGTGCGTACTCTACAAACTAGACTTAATGAAAACCTACCAGACATAGAAGATGTCAGAAAATCTGAAATAAAAAACGATGAACTGTCCAGACTCAAAGTAGACATTGCCACCTTTCAGGAAACTCGTTTAGCTGACTCTGAATCAAAGAAAAGACTACTCCTTCTTTTGGCAAGGCAAAGCCGAAAGTGAAGTAAGGGAACATGGCGTTGGTTTTCCAGTTAAGAACACACTGCTGAACACAGTAGAGCTGAAGTGCAACGGTTCAGAAAGACTCCTATCACTACGCCTTAACACATCTATTGGACATGTGACTTTGATATGTGCCTACGCTCCTACTCTGAGTTCCACACCAGAGGCCAAAGATATGTTTTATGACAACCTTTCGTCTGCTCTTAGCGAGATCCCAAATACGGAACAGGTTATCATACTCGGCGACCTCAATGCACGCGTTGGATCTGACAAGTCTGCATGGGACAGCTGCATTGGGCGTTTTGGTTTCGGAAAACTAAATAAAAATAGACAAAGGCTTCTCGAAGTTTGCTCACTACACTCCCTTTGCGTCACTAATACCTATTTCAAGACTAAACCGCAGCACAGAGTATCTTGGCGGCACCCTCGCTCCAAACACTGGCACCAACTAGACCTAATCATGGTAAGACAAAAGTGCTTAAACTTTGTCAAGCTTACGACGTCCACAGTGCAGACTGCGACACAGATCACTCCTTGATATGTTGTAAAATCAATCTTCTCCCCCAAAAAATCCACCATACCAAGCAGATTGGAAGACCCCAATCGGATGTAAGCAGGATGTGTCACCCTGATCTCCAGAGACAAATTGCGGAATCTTTTGAACGCGAGTATAAAAATATCTCTGAAAATACAGTAACAGAAAAATTGGAACACCTCAAGTCCACCATACAAAAAACTTCCCTGGAAATCTTTGAAACAAAAATTACAAAACAAAATGATTGGTTCGACTCTAAAGCAGTTATTTTAGCACCTGTCATCAGAGCAATAGGAGATGCACTCGCTACTTACAATGTAAAACCTACCCAACGCAACCTGCTAAACCTGAAAAAAACTAAAGCCAATGCACAGAGAACAGCAAGGATCTGTGCCAATGAATACTGGGTAGCTTAGTGAGAGTATTCAGCTCGCAGCCGAAGTGGGCAACATAAAAGGGATGTACGAAGAAATCAAAAAGGCTCTCGGACCCTCCCAAAACAAGACAGCACCTCTGAAATCAACCACTGGGGAAATTATCACAGACAAGTGCCAACAAATGCACAGATGGGTTGAACATTACTCTGAGCTCTACGCCACAACAAGCTCAGTCTCTGACTCAGCCCTTAAGACCATTATACAATTACCCACAATGTAAGAGCTAGATGAAACCTTCACCCTTTCAGAGCTAAACAAAGCCATAGACAACATTGCTGCCCGCAAAGCACCCGGATGCAATGGTATCCCCCCAGATCTTATAAAACAATGCAAAACTACTCTAATCCAACCTCTTTGCGAATTGCTTTGCAAATGTTTGCAAGAAGGTGCTGTGCCACAAGACCTGCGGGATGCTAAAATCCTTACACTGTATCAGAACAGAGGTGACAGAAGCGACAGCAACAATTACAGGGGAATCTCCCCCTTAAGTATTGTAGGCAAAGTCTTTGCTCGAGTGATACTTCCCAGGCTACAAAAACTCGATGATCGGGTCTATCCAAAATCACAATGCGGCTTTCGCTCAGGGAGATCCACGATTGACATGATTTTCTCCATCCGCCAACTCCAGGAAAAGTGCAGAGAACAAAGTATGCTTTTGTACATTGCGTTTTTTAACCGGACAAAGGCCTTCGATCTAGTTAGCAGAGATGGCCTCTTTAAAATTTTACAGTTAATAGGCTGTCCACCCAAGCTACTAAATGTAATCATACCTTTCCACCAGAATATGATGGGTACAGTGCAATTCAACGGTGCCAGCTCTGAAAGTTTCAGTATAAACAGCGGAGTTAAACAAGGATGTGTCCTGACCCCAAACCTCTTTGGAATACTATTTTCACTGCTAATCCACAACGCGTTTGACAAATCCACTAAAAGCATCTATCTCCATTCCAGATTTGATGGCAAACTCCTAAATATTGCCAAACTGAGGGCCAAAACTAAAATCAGAGCCATACTCGTAAGAGATATGCTATTCGCGGATGATGCAGCGGTAGTGGCACACACGCAAGAGGAACTTCAGTCACTAATGTCCCGCTTCTCTCAGGCCTGTAAAGAATATGGCTTGACTATTAGCACAAAGAAAACGAATGTTATGGGACCACCTGCTACAGCACCACCCTCCATCATCATTAACGATAACAAGCTGGACGCCGTAATCGAATTATGCTATCTGGGATCCACAATTACAGATGACCTGTCTCTAGAAGAGGAGATGAAAAAACGCACAGGGAAGGCTGCCTCGACATTCGCTAGACTCAGACCAAGAGTTTGGGAAAACCATAAGCTAACTACGGTGAAAAAATATGGAAGTCTACAAGGCATGCGTTATGAGTACACTGCTGTATGGCAGTGAATCATGGACCACCTACGCAAAGCAAGAGAGAAAACTGAACTCATTCCATTTGAGATGTCTACGTAGGATCTTGAATGTCACATGGAAAGAAAAAGTGTGCAATACTGAGATCCTTGCGCGATCAGGTATTAGCTAAATAGGTCTCCACAGCTACATGAGGAAGTATGCTCTAAGATAAACCATAGCCGTTCTACGACTGAAGGAGGCCAATACATATAATAGATATTAAAATAATATCTTGATTATATTTAAAACAAAAAAAAATCTTGTTTTTAAAATAAATTAACTACTTAGCTAATATTATCTTTAATTTTAAATGTTACTGTACAGATTTTATTTACGATATATTTACCTCCCTCATTTACTTCTAATTCTGTAACAAAACTAGAATTGTTACAGGCTGCAAAAAGTAAAAAAAAACACAACAACAACAGAATTTTTAAAGTGAAACTGAGAGATAGAGAAAGTAGAAAACTGTGAGCCAGCCCTAACATTTCAGTGCAACTGATTCAATATTTCGGGATCTTAAAAGTAGTTTAAGGGATATTGTGAAAGTGTCGTTTGTTTATTGGATTTAAAAAAAGGGAATGTTTCGGCTATAATAATCAATATAAGGCCTGAAAACAAATAAAAGGGAGTAGCCGGAATTGTAAAATGCTTATATAAATACATATCTATCTATCAATCTATCTATATATACACACAGAGATTATTCAATGAATTTGAAACATTTTATTTAACTTTTTTTATGTGCTGAAGAAATGCAGAGGGTCCGGACTGTAGGTATGTAAATTATTTATCATCATTATATCTTTCATTTACTGATCTTGTTTTGTAGTATTTTAATATTTTTTTGTCAATTATCAAGATTGTAATAGATATTAAAACTATACCTTGATTATATTTAAAACAAAAGGAAAAAAAAAATTCTTGTTTTTAAATAAATTAACTAATTAGCTAATTTTAGCTTAATTTTAAATGTTATTGTACAGATTTTATTTATGACATAAATTCCTCCCTTTGTAGGCTTGACAATAAAATAATGTACTTTAAATTCTATAACAAAAATAGAATTATTACAGGCTGCACAACAACAACAGAATTTTTAAAGTGAAACTGAGAGATAGAGAAAGTAGAAAACTGTGAACCATCCCTAACATTTCAGTGCAAATGATTTAATATTTAAGGGGCTTTAAAGTAGTTTAGGGATATTGTGAAAGTGTTGTTTGTTTATTGGATTAAAAAAAAGAGAATGTTTCGGCTATTATAATCAATATAAGGCCTGAAAACAAATTAAAGGTAGAAGCCGGAGTTGTAAAATGCTTATATGAATACATATCTATCTATCTATCTATCTATCTATCTATCTATCTATCTATCTATCTATCTCTCTATCTATCTATCTCTCTATCTATCTATCTATCTATCTATATATACAAAAAGAGATTTATTTAATGATTTTGAAACATTCTCTTTAGTAGCTACTGTTTTGGTTTTGTAGTATTTTAATTTTTTTTTCAATTATCAAGATTGTAATAGATATTAAAATTATATCTTGATTACATTTAAAACAAAAGGCAAAACAAAAAATTTCTTATTTTAAAAAAATTGACTAATTAGCTAATTTTAGCTTTAATTTTCAATGTTACTGTACAGATTTTGTTTATAATATATTTACCTCCCTTTGTAGGTTTGACAATAAAATAATTTACTTTCTATTCTATAACAAAAATAGAATTGTTACAGGCTTGTCACAGCCTGGTTATTGATACAGGTCTGGACGGTCTTGAGCTGGTCTGCCTTTGTGTGTTGTAACTAACAAAATACTTTCACTCGCGCAATAGATTTGCTAGTGCGTGAGAACACTAACATGCTGAACTCTCTGACCACAATATTTAGAATAGATAATAGACTCACTGGTAGCAGACATGGTTTTTCTTACATAAAATAATGAATCATAAAAGATATTGGCAAGTCCAGCCATCAAGAAATATTCACAAAAACATCTATCTATGGCCTCCTTCAGTCGCGAAGCGACTATGGATCATCTTGGTGAGATGAATGCCTGGGCATTAGCTGTGGTCGGAACGATGTCGCCCACACATCAGTTCCCCCCTCTCCACGCAGCTGATGTATCCAAAGGAACGGCAGTGCCGATACAGTTTGGGGTCAGCTGCATCGCAGGTTCTGCCAGAGTGTAGCACTGGGTGCTGCAAACTGCCTTAGGGTCGCCAAAAACATAGTACATTAGAATCCAATGAAATACTTTAGATATCACACATGCTCCAAAAATCAACCTTAATATCTATATATTACTACACTGGACAAGATATCCATAATATACATTTCTCTACGAGAGCCCAATATCAACTGAGGTGTTCACCTCGTGGTCAGTCCCCGACCAGGAAAAATCTTGTGCTAACAGCACGGGATGGTTCAGTGATTACTAGTCATCAAATATTACAGGGGTTCTAAAACTGATATGACATACGCCCCTTCCCCTGAAAAAGATTTTGAAAAGATTTTTGAAAAAAAGCTTTGACAAAAGTACATATGATAGTAATATCCTATACATATGTCTAGTAGCTTAATCACTCATGTCAAGCTGATCTAATTAATCACTTAAATGCTGCTTGCTCAATTATACATAAGTATTAATGTCATGTCATTCATTTTAACTACGAATGGTTTTATATACTAACTGACAAATGCATTGTTAAACTCTCAAAATGTTTGCTTAGAAAAATATACATTAGTATGAATACATCTACTGCACAAGTATGTTATTGAAAAAAATACCAATACAATTTGAGGCTTTAGTCTCATGAAATCTAGTTAAATAATAATATATCATCTATTCACAATTATACTGAAATATTTTACATGAGCATGTTTAATTGCTATGTGCTCATTCTGTTAACATACATTGACATCTCAATTATGAGAAGAAAAAAAAATGTAAAGTTATTTTACATCCAATTATTTATATGATATAACACAACCAATGTGTATCACCTGACACACTAAGTGAATTTATTGAAGAAGTTCCCAATAAAGTTTACATACATCTATACAAGTATATTTATGTTCAGTATTCATAATATCAATCTAAGTTCTGTCACCACTATACAAGGTTACAGTGACATTATCTATAATTGTTATTAATAGCACACATATGTGGTATTTAAAGTACAATAGCATAAAAAAATGATAGCATTCAAGTGTGTACACTTGGAAAAAAATCAACAATATTTACATTTGTGAGTTGTTTTTCAAAAAATTCAGGTCAACAATTCAAGTAGTTCACTGTTGTTTACAATATGCTTGTTTACATTACTGTGTTTACTAATCATCCAAATTATTAGCACATCTAGTCATTATGATATTCTTTGTTATTGTCAAATTGTGATAATTAAATATGTAATGTACAATTATTTAAAAAATGATAGTATAATAGCATTAATGAAAGAAAAAAAATTTCATCATGACCCAATAAAATGATACCAGTAAATGTACAAAAATATGTCATGACCTAGTTACATAATAATAATAAAAAATGTCAGCTTGACATGATTTAAAAATGTCAAGTTGTTTCTAATTGTATTGTGAAGTTACTCAGTTAAAATACTTTGACTGATATGTACAATATCATTGTCCTCATTTGTATCTGTTTCATGATCTACCTGTCTTGACAAAAAATCAGCTAATACATTTTCATGACCAGGTATACTTTGTAGGTCAAACTTGTAATCAGATAAAATTAGTGACCATCTATTTATTCTGTTATTCTTTAGTTCTTTTCTTTTAAGTGCTAACAATGGTTTATGGTCATATTTAATTGTAAAGAATCTTCCTAGTAAATAGTGTTTTAGTTTGACTATGCTCCATACTATAGCTAATAGTTCTTTTTCTATTATTGAATATTTTCTTTCTGCTTTAGATAATGTTCTACTTATATGAACTATAGGTTTCAAATATAACTCTTTCTGTTGCAGTTGGCATGCTCCTATACCATTATTAGATGCATCAGTGTACAGTAGGAATTGTGAAAAAGGATCAATGCTCCCTAATTCTAGTTTCTCATTAAACTTATCCTTTAGTTTGGTTAGTGCTTCTCTGCTGCTATCATCAAAGTTTATTATATTTGAATGTTTCTTCTTAGTAAACTCTACTAAGGGCTGAATTAGTTGGGCATAGTTGGGTATACATTTTCTATAAAAGTTGAACAAGCCTTATAGTGCTCTGACATCCTTTTCTGTTTTAGGTTCCTTAATGTTTCTTATTTTACTTATGTTTGCTTTGGTAGGAGTTATTATGTTATTAGTAATGTTGTAGCCTAAAAATTGAATTTCATCCTTTACAAGATTTAATTTATTGGGAGCAATGGTCATCTTATGTTGTTTTAGACAAGCAAATATTTGTTCAAGTGTGTCTAGATGTTCCTTTTCTGACTTAGTGAAAACACAAATGTCATCCACATATGAAATTACATTGACTATGCCTGATAATAGTTTACTCATACATTTTTGGAAAGTGGCTGTGCTGTTAACTAACCCAAATGGCATGACATTCCATACATATATCCCTTCAAACCCAGGTAAAATACATTTGAAAGCTGTATATTGTTTAGACATTTCTTCCATTTTTATTTGCCAGAATCCTCTATTTAGATCCATGGTGGTAAACAGTGAGGCTCTGCTTAGCATATTAATTATAGTGTCTGTATCAGGTAAAGGTTCAGGATCTATAATAGTACAATTGTTTAGCTCTCTATAGTCGCAACAGATTCTTACACTATTATCTTTTTTCTTAACAATTACCATAGGTGATGCATAGGAACATACTTCTGATTTTTCTATCTTGTTTTCACTTAGTAATTTCTTTAGTTCTACTTTTACTAATTCCTCATAGGCCTTTGCGATATTATATGCCTTTGTTTTAGATGGTAGTGTCTTATTTAAGTGTATTGAATGCTGAATTAGATCAGTGCAGCCTAGTTTCAATGTAATGACATCATTGTATTTTCCTATCAAGATATCTATATTGGTCCTATCATTACATGAGTCTTGGGTGGTAGCATATTCTTGTATAGTTCCTATTGAATCTGTATCCCTATCAATTACTTCTATCTCTTCAACTTTTCTTTTAGGAAATTTTACTAATTTTTCTATGCTCAGTTTACATTCTTTGCCTTTTTTGTCTACTTTGTACACTTGTTTATTTTGTCTACTATCTTATATGGACCTTCATTTTTGTTTTTACTATACTTATTTTCTATCTTGACATATACTTGGTCTCCTATGTTTAATGTACTTAATTTTCTGTTCTTTTTTTTATATATCTCTATGTCTTGTTTAAGTTTTTATCTATGTTTATATCAGCTAACTTTATACCCTGTCTTAAATTTTTTTTGTTTGTGTTATCCATGGATGGAATTCTTCATAGCTCTCTAGATCTAACATATTATCAGCCCATAATTCTAGTGGACCTTTAGGTTTCCTATCAAAAACTAATTCATATGGACTGAATTTTGTTGTTTCATGAGTAGTAGTGTTGTAAGCAAAGATAGCATAAATTAGAGTCTGATCTCAAGTATTCATTGCTTCTGTTTCTAATTTATAAATTATTTCTTTGATTGTCTTGTTCCATCTTTCAATCACACCGTTTGATTGTGGCGAATAAATTGTATTGTGTACAAGTTTGATGTTAGTCATTTCTGCGAAGGCTTTATTTAAGTTTGATTTAAAGTTGGATGCATTATCAGATATAATTTTGTTTGGGAATCCAAACTTTATGAATATTGTTCTTAGTGAGGTGCATATATCTTCTGCCCTGATATCATTAAGAGGAAAAGCTTCTGCCCACCTGGTTGCCATATCTATGATTCCCAATATATATTTATTTCCCTTGGTACTTGTATTTAATGGGCCCATAATATCAATGGCTATTTTATCCCAGAAGCAATGGGCTTTATCTGATTTTTGTAGCGGTGCCTTAAGTATGACTTTTTGTTTAGTACATTCTGGACAAGAATCTATATAGTCTTTTATTTGAGTCTTCATCTTGGGTTAAAACAGTTTTTCTGAAATTTTGACATATGTTTTCTTTTTGCCAAAGTGGCCTGCTGTTGGATCATCATGGGCCATTTTAAGTATTTTGGGTGTTAGGCTTTGTGGAATTATTGTTTGAATTCTTGTGCTATCTTTGTTTCTATTACATCTTATGGCTAGGTTGTTGGCTAAGATATGATGGTTGTTTAAATTTATTTTGTTCTAGTCTTTACTTAACAAATCGTGTACTATAGGGTCACTGTTTTGCATTTTGATTAATTCTTGTCTGTTGGTTCCTAATTCATTAAATAGAATATTTGGCAATTCAATCTCTGGCACTATTTTTTGTGTGATCTAGTTTGTACAGCTGCTATTTGATGATGTAGATACCAATATTTTTGTCTATTAATTATCCATGAATCTAGCTGAGTTATTGTCAAATCTTTAACACCATGTGAGTTTCCTATTATGAGGTCTTGGGCAGGGGTATCCATTACAACTACTTTTATCTCACCTGTAATCCAGGGAGATTCAATCCAGACCTTGGCAGTTTTATATATGTCAAATTTTTCTACATTGGCATAGATCATCTTAACAGTTTCTTTTAAATATTGTTCTGGTTTGACTAGATTGGATCTTACTATTGATGTTGTTGCACCAGAATCTCTCATTGCTTTAATTTCTACTGAATTTACATAGGATGGAAAAACATTTACTTTAGACATGTCTGCTTGTAAGTAAGCAACATTCTCTTCTCTTTGGACATTGTTGTTATTGTTATTGCCTCTATTTCTGTTTCTGTTTTGATAGTGAGTATTGTAGTTAGACTGCTGGTTGTATGTGTTCCTCCTTGATTGTCTATTAGTGTTATAGTTATTGTAATAGAAGTTGTTATTTCTAAGGCTCCTTCTTTCTCTGGGGCTTGCACTCTGGTTTGATCTATAGTTTCTATATTGATTGTTATAGTTACTAGAATTGTTGTAATTATTTTGATTGTAGTTGCTAGGGTTATGGTAATTAGTGTAACTTCTATATCTAAAGTTGCTAGTATTAGTTTGTCTGCATTGACTTTTAACATGGCCCTTCTTGCCACAATTAAAGCAAGTTTTTGAGTTAGAAAATTTAAATTTATCATTTGTATTACTGTTTGATGTATTAACTGTTGCGGCCAATTGATGTAGCTCTCTTTTATCCATAGTATGACCAGGATGGCTATCCTTAAAAAGGTTTAAATTACTAATGAGATCAGTTTCTGTTTTTACTTTCTTTTCTTTAAGAAAAGTGAACACTAAATCTGTTACATTGGACAGTACGTTATCAATTAGGATCATGTCTAAAATTTGAATTGGATCTTTTGTCACACTTAGCTAGTTCTAACCACTTAAGCATATTTGCCTTCATGTCAAAGATAATTCTATTGAAGTCTCCATCCTTGTTTAGTTTAATTTTTTTAAAGAGTTTTCTGTAATAGTCTTCACTTTTCCCAAAATGTTCCAAAAGTCTAGTTTTAACAGCTATGTAGTCCTTTTTTGTTCCGTTGTCAGTGTGCTTATTAGGTATAGGGGTTCTCCAGATAAATTGGCTAAAAGATGTTTTGCCATATCCTCAGTGTTTAAATTGTAAGTGGAGGAAATATGTTCAAACTGAACTAGATAATTTTCTAATGTTTCCTCCTTAATGTTAAATTTATGAAATTTGGAAATAAATGGTTTGTTACTAGTTTGCTGGGTAATAATGTTGGGATTAATTTTAGCTGCTTCCAATTTGGCTAACTCTATTTTGTCCTGACTTTCTTTTTGTTTTGCCTCTAATTCTTTTTGTTTAGTCTCTAGTTCATTTAGTTCTTTCTGATGAGCTCTTTCCTCAGCTCTTTCTTCACTATCTTTATCTTTTTCAGCACTATCTCTTTCCTCCCTATCTTTCTTTTCTGCCTTTTCTTTTTCTCTTTCTAATTTTTCTAATTCTTTTTTGATAAATTCCTTTTTCTCCTCCCCTTCTAGTTCCATCACCTTCACAAGTTCTAGAATTTTATCATATGATGCCATGGTTATTGTTAATGTATCAATTTATGTCAAATGAGTAGTTAAGGAAGTAAATTAATCAAAGTACAAAGCTGCAAAAAAATGAGATATGTTACAAAATAATACACTGGAAGAATGTGTGTGAATTATTTAAAGTGTATTTTTACACACAAAAAAAATACAAGTTCAATGAACTTCCTTAATAGTCCTTTATTCAAATAATTGTATATGTATCAAATCAATATTATTCACAAATCTAATAGCTCAAGTATGTTTCAATGTAGCATTACTTTGAGCTTAGGTATTACTCAATATGAAGTATGTATGGCTATTGTTTATGCCAGTTATAATAGAAAAACAAAATTAAATTAATAAAAAGTAAAAATATATGTACAATGTATAAAAAGACAAACACAGAAACAATATGAATGACAACACAGGAGAAAAAGGAGTTTATCAAAAAAAGAATTAGAAAAGGCTGAAAAGAAAGAAAGGGAGGAAAGAGATAGGGCTGAAAAGGAAAAAGATAGGATAGAAAAGGATAAAGATAGGGAAGAAAGAGCTGCGGATAGGGCTCATCAGAAAGAACTAAAAGAACTAGAGACTAAACAAAAAGAATTAGAGGCAAAACAAAAAGAACTAGAGACAAAACAAAAAGAAAGTCAGGACAAAGTAGAGTTAGCCAAATTGGAAGCAGCTGTACAAACTAGATCACACAAAAAATAGTGCTAGAGATTGAATTGCCAAATATTCTATTCAATGTGTTAGGAACCACCAGACAAGAATTAATCAAAATGCAAAACAGTGACCCTATAGCACAAGATTTGTTAAGTAAAGACTAGAACAAAATAAATTTAAACAACCATCATATCTTAGCCAACAACCTAGCCATAAAATGTAATAGAAACAAAGATAGCACAATAATTCAAATAATAATTCCACAAAGCCTAACACCCAAAATACTTAAAATGGCCCATGATGATCCAACAGCAGGCCACTTTGGCAAAAAGAAAACATATGCCAAAATTTCAGAGAAATTCTTTTGGCCCAAGATGAAGACTCAAATAAAAAACTATATAGATTCTTGTCCAGAATGTACTAAACAAAAAAACATACTTAAGGCACCTGTACAAAAGTCAGATAAAGCCCATTGCTTCTGGGTTAAATAGGCATTGATATTATGGGCCCATTAAATACAAGTACCAAGGGAAATAAATATATATTGGGAATCATAGATATAGCAACCAGGTGGGCAGAAAAGTTCTTCACAGAAGATGTTATGGAGAAGATCAGTTAGGACGATATGGTGGTATCAGGTGCCCAAGTGTACCACAATTTGTTACTGGAACAGTGAACAAATAATTAGGTGAGTCTCAAATGACGTACATCACGATGAATAGTCGACTTGAATGACGTCGGACTTGATTAGTACAGACAGGTTGCTGTACTCCTGAGGTTGTAGCACAGACAGATTGGTGTACTCCGGCTTATCTTCAGTAATTTTTCACCCAGTTTGCGGCTCATCAGGTTGTAGCACAGACAGTTAGCTATACTCTTGACTTGGGCTTTTCTTCAGTGATTTTTCACCCAGATTGCGGCTCTTCAGGTATGACTGTATTCAGTTTCATACACACTAATTACATAGACTTTTATGTGTATGAGGATGTTAAAGTAGTAGATCTCTAAAAGTTAAGATGCATGGGCCTTGACCTGGTGTTTATTATCAATCTGCATCAGATCTTGGTTCAAAATGGCTCTTAGTCTACTTGGTTATATTTTAGATCTATAATAACGTATTTAGATCTAGGAATCGATTTGAGATAATGTTGGAGCCAGGTCACCTGTGTTAATTTCTTGTTGTTGAAGAAAAGTTTGTTAGACCTCTGAGTTGTGTTCAATTGCTTTCGCCGCCATAATAGAAGAAAATAGTTCTTTGTACTTCTACGCCAGATAATATGTAGATGATCGACGATTTACTTGTTAAAGAGTGTAGGTTCGTTCTGTCATTTAAGACATACTGGCCACCATATGTCACAGGCTGGTTATTGATACAGGTCTGGACGGTCTTGAGCTGGTCTACCTTTGTGTGTTGTAACTAACTAAATACTTTCACTCGCGCAATAGATTTGCTAGTGCGTGAGAACACTAACATGCTGAACTCTCTGACCACAATATTTAGAAAATCTAATAGAATCACTGGGAGCAGACATGGTTTTTATTACATAAAATAACACAGGCCTGCATTTTTTAACTTTTGGAAAATTGTTTTAATTTTGAATGCTGAATATTATGTAGTTTAATGTGCTGATTTCAAAATTGAAACCCGTTTTTTTCTATCACGTAAGATTTTTTTGCAAAACAAGAAAAAAAAATGATACGAAAATGAGAAATTTAAAAAATTGTCTTGAAAAATATTTGCATTTTATCATAGTTTTCACGTCATTCAATGTGTATAAAAATCACATCATATGGATTTAACAATTAATAAATGTAATAAAATTTAAATTTATTTTATTCTTTTCCATTATGTCTTGTTCTCTTTTTTTCAAAACTTCTTTTTTGACATTTCCGTTTATAAACTTTTTCTGTTAATTCCCTTTTCAACATCCAGCAGTAGTCAGCAATCATGTTGACATTCCAACGCCCTTGATATCTTCTTTCCATTTCCTTGACATCCTGGTGAAACCTTTCACCCTGTTCTTCACTTACTGCTCCGAGGTTTTCTGGAAAGAAATCAATGTGGGAGCTGAGAAAATGGAGTTTCAAACTCATTGAGCAACCCAATGTTTTTAGTTTTCTGAGCATGCTTTCAACAATGTCTTTGAAATTTGGATCCTTATAATTCCCAAGAAATTTTGCTACCACTTCTTTAAATGATAACCAAGCCTCTTTTTCTGCAACATTCATTGTAGCTTCAAATGTAGTATCTTTCATCATCTTGCGAATATCTGGACCTACAAAAACTCCTTCTTTCAATTTTGCTTCAGATAAGTTAGGGAAGTTTTTTACCAAGTATTGAAAACAAGGACCATCTTTTGGCAATGCCTTAACAAACTGCTTCATAATTCCAAGTTTAATGTGAAGTGGAGGTAAAAGAACTTTTTTCGGATCTATGAGATTTACATTTAGAATATTTTATACACCAGGCACTAGTTCTCTTCTTGGCCATTCTTTTTTAACCCAATGTTGGTTTTTATCTCTACTGTCCCACTCACATAAAAAACATGGATATTTTGTATACCCTCCTTGTTGCCCTAATAGCATTGATATTACTTTCAAATCTCCGCAAACGGTCCATTGATGTTCATTGTATTTGATTTTAGACAATATCATTTCCAAATTTTCATAACGCTCTTTTAAGCGGACTGAGTGGGCAACTGGTAGTGATGCAAACTTGTTACCATTATGAAGAAGCACTCCCTTCAAACTCCTTTTTGATGCATCAATAAACAACCGCCAGCTGCTGC
Source organism: Biomphalaria pfeifferi (assembly GCA_030265305.1). Lineage (NCBI taxonomy): Eukaryota > Metazoa > Mollusca > Gastropoda > Planorbidae > Biomphalaria > Biomphalaria pfeifferi. Next base: position 1,828,585 of record JASAOG010000119.1, on the reverse strand, counting down.
AATCATATTCAATATTAAACATGTTCATCAACTTTGCTACATCGTTACAGTAAACTAATTCCTCATCCTGACTAAAAAATGAAGTGAAGTCTTTTTCGCGGTTTCTGTACCAACAGAAAGATGTGTTTGCAGCCAGAAGATTTTTCTCTTTCAGTCTAGAACCCAGCAACTCGGCAGATTCTTTTGATAAATTTAAATCCCTGACTAAATCATTTAACTCCTGTTGTGAAAATTGTTGAGGCTCATTGCTAGGAATACTAAACTCTTCTTCAGATATATTATTTTCTTCATCTGATATGACAATGTTGTCTAGTGATTCAGGAACAGAAGGTATAGGAACATCTGGACCATGAGGCACAGGACGAATAGCACTTGGAAGACTTGGATAGAAAATTTCTTTTTTGTTTTTTAAATTGTAACCATCCACATTGCATGTACAAAAAAAACAATCATCAGAATGATTTCGTGCTTCTCTCCAGATCATAGGAATACCAAAACGAAAAAATTTCTTTTTACCTTGAAACCATTGACGAAGTTCTTCTACACAAATAGAACACACTCTATGCGGTGCCCATGACTTGTCTTGGTCACCTAATTTAACACCAAAATAAGCAAAATATACTTTCTTTACAAAATCTGTAATATTTCGCTGTTGTCTTTTCACTACAAAACTGCCACATATATAGCAGAAACTATCAGGCGAAACACGACAACCTCTAGCAGCCATTTTGACTAAGAAATTTAAAAACTATTCCTCGATATGTACTTCAGACTTTTGCTAAACTTATATTAACTTAGATTTGTTTATAAGCTGTCTTTTAAATACTTATTACAAGTATGATATCATCAACTAAGATGACATCAGACTCAGATGATATCCGACTTGAAAAATGTACAACATCAAAATTGTGTTATGCATGATGTAATACGTTGAGTTCAATGTCAACTTGGCAAATTTTTTCGCATGGATTTTTAACTTTTTATACTGCTTAGTGTTTAATATATTTTTAAATTATAATAATAAAATGAAAAATAATGAATATGATATAATGGCATGCAAAAAAAATATTTTTTTATTAGCGAAGCGGTATAAGACAATTTTCTCCTTTTAGAAGACAAATGCTGATTTTGGCAAAAATCTGAGGGTGATGGAATTTTTTACTTATTTTTACTGAAATCAGCGACCAAAGTTACATAAGATTCAGCATTTAGTTTTTAAACAATTTTTTCATTGTAGGCCTGTGTAATGAATCATAAAAGATATTGGCAAGTCCAGCCATCAAGAAATATTCACAAAAACATAGTACATTAGAATCCAATGAAATATTTTAGATATCACACATGCTCCAAAAATCAACCTTAATATCTATATATTACTACACTGGACAAGATATCCATAATATACCTCTCTCTACGAGAGCCCAAGATCAACTGAGGTGTCCACCTCGTGGTCAGTTCCCGACCAGGAAAAATCTTGTGCTAACAGCACGGAATGGTACAGTGATTACTAGTCACCAAATATTACAGGGGTTCTAAAACTGATATGACAAAAGGTAAAAAAAAAAAAAAAGAATTTTAAAAGTGAAACTGAGAGATAGAGGAAGTAGAAAACTGTGAGCCATCCCTAACATTTCAGTGCAACGGATTCAATATTTCAGGGGCTTCAAAGTAGTTTAGGGATATTGTGAAAGTGTTGTTTGTTTATTGGATTAAAAAAAGTGAATGTTTCGGCTATAATAATCAATATAAGGCCTGAAAACAAATTAAAGGGCGTAGCGGGAGTTGTAAAATGCTTATATAAATACATATCTATCTAGCTATCTATTATTCTCTCTATGTATCTTTAAACACAGAGATTATTTAATGATTTTGAAACATTTTTTAAACTTTTTATATTTGCTGAAGGGGTACTGAGAGCGCACACTGAGGGTGTGTGATTTCTTTTTCAACCTTATATCTTTGATTTAGTAGCTACTGTTCTGGTTTTGTAGTATTTTAAATTTTTTTGGTCAATTATCAAGATTGAAATATTCTGGATCTAGTCTAAGTCTATATTTTGAATAAACCATTTGATTGTCATTGTAAATTAGCTTTCAATTTAGATTTAGACTTAACTTAAGCCATCTTAGGCATTTTTAACCTTAAACTAGATTTAGACCAGACCTTTAAAAACTAAAATTAACAACAGTCATCATGAAATTGCTCTGGCTATTTATCCTAATAATTACTAAATACACACTAGCTGAACACAGAACTAAATCTACCTCAGTCAACACTAAACTTAAAAAGGAAAAAAAACAGTCATAATCAATCATCACACTTTAGATCAATGCAACTTCAAAAATAACCTAACATACACATCCATAACATTAAAGAAGATTACCCATCAAAAATGGAAGTTCTCAATCAGACTCAGTAGAAATAAATACCTATCACTGTTAATATTAATAGCAGGAGATGTAGAGTCAAATCCAGGGCCTATATCTAAAGATAGATGCAACATCTGCAAAAAAGTATGCACCATGAAACAGAAAGCCATTCAATGTGACACCTGCGATGAATGGTACCATGCAACATGTCTCCATATGAATACACCTGTGTATTATGCCTTAGGCAACAAAGATGCATCATCGCACTGTGTACCATGTGGGTTACCTCAGTTTACATCAGGACTGTTTGATTCCTTTGATGCGAACACTTCTAACCCATACAACATCCTAAACACCATCCCAAAACAAACTCACCAACCACTAGCCACATCCATTCCTGTTAAACCTAAATCTACTAAAATTAATACAACAGCCTCACTAAACAAATTTACTAAAGAAGTAATACCAAAATACCTTAAAACCTTAGTAATAAATTTTCAAAGCATTAGGAACAAAACAGCAGACTTAGAAATTTTATTAGAATGTGAGAAACCAGACATAATTGCAGGAACAGAAACTTGGCTACATCCTGAAATTTATAATGCAGAAATTTTCAATAGTAATTATGAAATTTTTAGAAAAGATAAGGCTAACAATCAAAGAAAAGTTCTTTTAGCAATAAAAACACTCTTATAGCAGAAGAAATTACTTTACCTAACTCAAAAAATATAGAATCTACATTTTGTAAAATTAATACCACCTCAACATCCATAATAATAGGCAGCATTTACAGACCACCAAATTCTAGTTTAGAATACATGCAGGAACTATGTAATCAGATTACTACACTTAAAGAGACAAATAAAAATGCAGTTTTTTTGGATTATGGGTGATTTCAACCTACCTAATATAAATTGGAAAACACTAACCATAGATAAACACCAAAACCTTAAGGACATAAATGAGCTTTTCATAGAAACTTTACACAACCTAAGTTTAAATCAAATCATTAAAAAGCCAACTAGATTAAACAATACATTAGATCTCTTCTTAACCAACAGACCTGGATTAGTAGTTGATTATGATATTATCCCTGGTCTATCAGACCATGAGATCATAAAAATACACAGTCAGATAAAAGCAGTAGCCAATACAAAACCCAAAAGAAAAATCTTACTCCTGAATAAATGTAACCTAACACAACTACACCAAGCTGCATTAAACTTTCAACAAACATTCTTATTAGAAAAAGACATTAACCAAGCAGTCGATGACCTCTGGAATTTCATTAAAAACCATCTTAAAAGTATTATAGAAAATCATATACCAACTAAATAAACATCAAACAAAATAAATAAATGCTGGTTTAATAATAGACTAAAGAAGCTTTGTAAACAGAAGGAAAACCTATATAGAAAATTTAAAGAAACCAAGGCAGAAAGAGTTTACAAAAAGTATATACAAATTAAACACCTAACCCAAAAAGTAAGCAGACAGCTGCAGAGTGAATACATAAACAATGTAATATCTAAAGATAACAACAAAAACCTATGGTCAAACATTAAGTCTGAGAAAATGGAAACAACAGGCATAGCGCCATTAAAAGATTAACATAACATAATACATAATGTTAATGAAACTAAAGCAAACATCCTAAACAAATACTTTGCATCAGCATTCTCAGCCCCAGGAGACAAAGACATATTTCTTAATTTGAAACAAGTAGACAACATAGAAGATTTAGTAGTACAAGAAAATGGAATTCAAAAACTATTAGCCAACACCAAACCAAATAAAGCGTCTGGACCTGATGGTATTCCAGCTAGATTACTCAAAGAACTAAGCAATGAGCTAGCCCCAGTGTTCAAAATACTCTTTCAGGCATCGCTTAACCAGGACAGAGTACCAAAGGACTGGAAAGAAACTAATGTCACCCCCCTATTTAAAAAAGGAGAAAAATCTGATCCAGGAAACTACAGACCAGTATCACTTACCAGCATCACATGTAAAATCCTAGAACACATAATATGTAGCAACATCATAAACCACTTAAACAAACATAATGTCCTCACCCCATACCAACATGGCTTTAGGAAATATAGATCATGTGAAACACAACTAATAGGACTAATTGATGATTTTTCAAAAGGTTTAGATAATAGTGAACAAATAGATGCTATCTTACTAGATTTTTCCAAGGCTTTTGACAAAGTTCACCACCATAGTTTGCTTAAAAAATTAAAATATTTCGGCATTAATGGTCCACTGCATCAGTGGATTAAAGATTTTCTGATAGGGAGAGAACAAACTGTAATAATAAATGGCTCTAAATCAACACCAATAACAGTTAACTCAGGTGTACCTCAAGGAACAGTCTTGGGTCCACTACTATTTTTAATTTACATAAATGATTTACCAAATTGCGTTAGTTCAGGAACAAAAGTCAGATTATTTGCAGACGATTGCATAATATATAGAACAATTAAAACAACACAAGACACAGATATTTTACAAAGAGAATTAGATGAATTACAGAAATGGGAATCAAATTGGAGCATGTCTTTCCACCCAGAAAAATGTCAATTGTTAAGAGTAACAAAAAAACTAAAACAAATGAATTCCACTTATTCATGGCAAACCAGTAACACAGACTAAAAACGCAAAATACCTAGGTGTTAAAATAAATAAAAAATTGTCATGAAATCCACATATTGATGAAACTATAAAAAAATCCAACAAAGCATTAGGGTTTATTAAAAGAAATTTCTATAAATCAAATAAGAACATAAAACTAAAATGTTATTTAACCTTGGTTAGGCCAATAATAGAATATGCATCCACCGTTTGGGACCCCTCAACTCAAGAAAACATTAAGAAACTGGAACAAACACAAAATAGAGCAGTGAGATTCATAACAAACGAATATTCACATTTGACTAGAGTAACACCATTAGTAAAATCACTAAATTTAGAAAGCCTTCAAGACAGAAGACTCAAAAGTAAAGTAGCAATTATACATAAAACACTGAACCATAATCTTCAAATACAAAAACAAAATTTAATAAAATACTCTGAAAGACACAAAAATAAAGGCACATTCCTTGTCCCATATGCTAGGACAAATTTGTACAAATACTCCTTTTTCCCTAGTGCTATTAGAGCATGGAATGGGTTGCCTGAGCTAGCCAGAAAAACCAGTGACTTAGCAGAATTTAAGTCATTGGTTAATATGCATGACTAAATGCATGACGCGTAGGACGTAATTATCTTCTTTTTTGAAGTAACGTCTGTATTATATAAGATAAGATAAGATAATAGATATTAAAATTATTCGTAGATTATATTTAAAACAAAAGGCAAAACAAAGAAAATCTTGTTTTTAAATAAATTAACTAATTAGCTGTACAGATTTTATTTTTGATATATTTACCTCCCTTTGTAGGCTTGACAATAAAATAATTTACTTCTAATTCTGTTACAAAACTTGAATCGTTACAGGCTGCAAAAGGTAAAAAAAAAAAACAACAGAATTTTTAAAGTGAAACTGAGAGATAGAGAAAGTAATAAACTGTGAGCCAGCCCTAACATTTCAGTGCAACTGATTCAATATTTCAGGGGCTTCAAAGTAGTTTAGGGATATTGTTAAAGTGTCATTTGGTTATTGGATTAAAAAAATAAAATTTTTCGGCTATAAAAATTAATATAAGGCTTGAAAACAAAACTAAAGGAAGTAGCTAGAGTTGTAAAATGTTATATAAATACATATCTATCTAGCTATCTATCTCTCTCTCTCTCTATCTATATATACACATTATTTAATGATTGTAAAACATTTTTTTTTTTTAAGGATACCTCAGCTTTTTAGTTTTTGACTTCAGTTGTCGAGCTTAGTAAATCCTAGGAATCATTGGGCTTTTGCCTCTTTTTTGGGTGTTGCCTCTTTTTTTGGGCTCTTGGACTCTGTATTGGGCTTATTTTATTTTTTTTATAACAATAAGATGCATATTTTATTAGTAAGCGTACAAATTAAGTAATTACATTTTAAAGTACAATAGCAAAACATAGCAATGCGTATAGCATATAATGAATATTTTGGAAATTTAAGGTTCATAAAATATATGTGGTGAGGATGTCAACAATAGGTAATGAAATAGAAACAATCAAAAAGTGAAAGTAGAAACTTAAATGATATTAAAACATTTTAAAGATCGTAGTCACATTTTTTTTCCACTTTGTCTACATTGCTTATGGTTGTTTCCTTTGTGCTTTGCTATATTACCCCAGTTGTTTATATTAACTTCTATCAAACGTGCATACACATCTATGTGTGTACACACTTATGCAAACATAGGCATTTAAACATTTATATTATTTCTTTTATAGTCTCCCTTTCAATGACAATTTTTGATTTCCTCCCTTGAGATTTGGAAAACCACTTCCTCATCATCAAGGTGAAAATCCTGTCTGCTAGAGTCAGTATATCGGGAGTTTCTGCTCAGAGACAATTTCTCTGTGGCTTTTTTTTTTTTTTTGGTCACAGGGACCAATTGGAGTCGTACTGAAAGTTATTATATATATATATATATTGAAACATTTTTTTTATGTGCTGAAGTGGCGGTAGGCGAGATGCAGCTGTGTATGCCATTTCTTTATCAACCTTATATCTTTCATTTAGTAGCTACTGTTCTGGTTTTGTAGTATTTTAATTTTTTTTTTTGTCAGTTATCAAAATTGTAATAGATATTAAAATTATATCTTAATTACATTTGAAACAAAAAGCAAAAAAAATAATTTCTTGTTTTTAAATAAATTGACTAATTAGCTAATTTTAGCTTTAATTTTAAATATTACTGTACAGATTTTATTTATGACATATTTACCTTCCTTTGTAGACTTGAAAATAAAAAAATTTACTTCTAATTCTATAACAAAAATAGAATTGTTACAGGCTGCAAAAGGTAAAGAAAAAAATATATATTTTAAAGTGAAACTGATAGATAGAATTAAAAAACTGTGAGCCAGCCCTAACAATTTAGTGCAACTGATTAAATATTTCAGGGACTTAAAAGAAGTTGAGAAATATTGTGAAAGTGTCGTTTTTGTTTGTTTGTTTGACATGTTTCGGATGTTTCTTCAGAGTTGAAGATATTTACTTCCTAGTCCAAACCTCTCGCAGGACGACGGGGGAAGGGAGCGGTCAGGGGTTGAACCCTGGACCATCGATAAATCTGATGGACAGTCCAGCGCACAAACCGCACAACCAGGCTTCCATCCTTCCGTTTGTTTACTGGATTGAAAAAAGTGAATGTTTCAGCTATAATAATCAATATAAGGCCTGAAAACAAATTAAAGGGAGTAGCTGGAGTTTTAAAATGCTTATATAAATACATATCTATCTAACTATCTATCTATCTCTCTATCTTTCTATCTATCTATACACACAGAGATTATTTAATGATTTTGAAACATTTTATTTACTATTTTTAATGTGCTGGAGGTGTTCTGTGTTGCGCCGCTGTGGGTATGTCATTTCTTTTTTCAACCTTATATCTTTCCTTCGTAGCTACTGTTCTGGTTTTGTAGTAGTTTAATATTTTTTGGTCAATCATCAAGATTGTAATAGATATTAATATTATAGCTTGATTATATTTAAAACAAAAGGCAAAAAAAAATTTCTTGTTTTTAAATAAATTAACTAATTAGCTCATTTTACCTTTAATTTTAAATGTAACTGTACAGATTTTATTTATGACATAATTACCTCCCTTTGTAGGCTTGACAATAAGATAATGTACTTTTAATTCTATAAGAAAAATAGAATTATTACAGGCTGCAAAAGGTAAAAAAAAAAAAAAAAAAAAAAAAAGAATTTTTAAAGTAAAACTAAGAGATAGAGAAAGTAGAAAACTGCAAGTCAGCCCTAACATTTCAGTGCAACTGACTAAATGTTTCAGGGGCTTCAAAGCAGTTTAGGGATATTGTGAAAGTGTTGTTTGTTTATTGGATTTTAAAAAAGTGAATGTTTCAGTTATAAAAAAAAAATCATAAGGCCTTAAAACAAATTAAAAAGAGAAGAAGAGTTGTAAAATGCTTATATAATTACATATCTATCTAGCTATCTATCTCTCTATCTATACACACAGAGATTATTTAATAATTTTAAAACATTTTTTTTAACTTTTTTTATGTGCTGAAGGAGTAATAGGAGTAGTCACTGTGGGTATGTGATTTCTTTCTCAACCTTATATCTTTCATTTAGTAGCTACTGTTCTGTTTTGTAGTATTTAAAAAATTTTTGGTCAATTATCAAGATTGTAATAGATATTAAAATTATACCTAAGTTATATTTAAAACAAAAGGCAAAATAAAAAAAATCTTGTTTTTAAATAAATTAACTAATTAGCTAATTTTAGCTTTAATTCTAAATGTTACTGTACAGATTTTATTTATAACATATTTACCTCCCTTTGTAGTCTTGACAATAAAATAATTTACTTTTAATTCTGTAACAAAACTAGAAATGTTACAGGCTGCAAAAGGTAAAAAAAAAAAGAATTTTTAAAGTGAAACTGAGAGAAAGTAAGAAATTGTGAGCCAGCTCTAACATTTCAGTGAAACTGATTCAATATTTCAGGGGCTTAAAAGTAGTTTAGGGATATTGTGAAAGTGTCGTTTGTTTATTGGGTTAAAAAAAGTGAATGTTTTGGCTATAATAAACAATAAAAGGCTTGAAAACAAATTAAAGGGAGTAGCTGGAGTTGTAAAATGCTTATATAAATACATATCTATCTAGCTTTTTTCTATCTCTCTATCTATCTATACACACAGAGATTATTTAATGATTTTGAAACATTTTATTTAACTTTTTTTATGTGATGAAGTGATAGCAGCGATGTGGACAGGTATGTAATTTATTTATTTACCTTATATCTTTCATTTATTAGCTACTGTTCTGGTTTTGTAGTATTTTAATATTTTTTTGTCAATTATCAAGATTGTTATAGATATTAAAATTACATCTTGATTATATTTAAAACAAAAGGCAAAACAAAAATATTTTTTTTTAAAGAAATTGACTAATAAGTTAATTTTGGCTTAAATTTTAAATGTTACTGTACACCATTTCTTTAAATATATTTACCTCCTATTTTAGGTTTGACAATAAAATAAAGTACTTTTAATTCTTTAACAAAAATACAATTGTTACAGGCTGCAAAAGGTAAAAAAAAAAAAAAAAATTTTTAAAGTGAAACTGATAGATAGATAATGTAATAAACTGTGAGCCAGCCCAAATATTTCAGTGCAACTGATTCAATATTTCAGGGGCTTCAAAGTAGTTTAGGGATATTGTGAAAGTTTTGTTTGTTTATTGGATTTTTAAAAAAGTGAATGTTTCGGCTATAATAATCAATATAAGGCCTGAAAACAAATTAAACAGAGTAGCCGTAGTTGTAAAATGCTTATATAAACAAATATCTATCTAGCTATCTATCTATCTCTCTATCTATCTATCTATATATACAAAGATTATTTAATGATTTTGAAACATTTTTTTAAAACTATTTAATGTGCTGAAGGAGCAATGGGAAGCGTAAGTGCTGGTATGTAATTTTTTTTTCTACCTTATATCTTTCATTTAGTAGCTACTGTTCTGGTTTTGTAGTTTTTTAATATTTTTTTTATGAATTATTAAGACTGTAATAGATATTAAAATTATATCTTGATTATATTTAAAACAAAAGGAAAACAAAAAAAAATATATTTTTTAAATAAATTAACTAATTAGCTAATTTTAGCTTTAAATTTAAATGTTACTGTACAGATTTTATTTATGACATATTTACCTCCATTTGTAGGCTTGACAATAAAATAATGTACTTTTAATTCATTAAGAAAAATAGAATTATTACAGGCTGCAAAAGGTAAAAAAAAAAAAAACGAACAAAAGATAGAAAAAGTAAAAAACTTCAAGCTAGCCCTAACATTCCAGTGCAACTGATTCAATATTTCAGGGGCTTCAAAGTAGTTTAGGGATATTGTGAAAGTGTCGTTTGTTTATTGGATTATAAAAAAGTGAATGTTTCGGCTATAAAATTCAATATAAGGCCTGAAAACATATTAAAGGGAATAGCTAGAGTTGTAAAATGCTTATAATAATATCTAACTATCTAGCTAGCAATCTATCTCTCTCTATATCTATCTATCTATACACACAGAGATTATTTAAAGATATTGAAACGTTTTTTTTAACTTTTTTTATGTGCTGAAGATGTGTCGAGCAGAGGCCAAGCCGGTACGTGATTTGTTTTTCAACCTTATATCTTTTATTTAGTAGATACTGTTCTGGTTTTGTAGTATTTTAATTTTTTGGGGTCAATTATCAAGATTGTAATAGATTATAAAATTATACCTAGATTATAATTAAAATAAAAGGCAAAACAAAACAAATCTTGTTTTTAAATAAATTAACTAATTAGCTAATTTAAGCTTTATTTTTAAATGTTACTGTTAAGATTTTATTTATGATATATTTACCTCCCTTTATAGGCTTGACAATAAAATAATTTCTTCTAATTCTGTAAAAAAATTTGAGTTCCTACAGGCTGCAAAAGGTAAAAAATAACAACAGAATTTTTAATGTAAAACTGACAGATAGAGAAAGTAAAAAACTGTGAGCCAGCCCTTACATTTAAGTGAAACTGATTCAATATTTCAGGGGCTTAAAAGTAGTTTAGGGATATTGTGAAAGTGTCGTTTGTTTATTGGATTAAAAAAAGTGAATGTTTTGGCTATAATAATCAATATCAGGCTTAAAAACTAATTAAATGGAGTAGCTGGAGTTGTAAAATGCTTATATAAATACATATCTATCTACCTATTTATCTATCTCTCCATCTATCTATACACACAGAGATTATTTAATGATTTTGAAACATTTTATTTAACTTTTTTTATGTGATGAAGTGTTGGCTGCGACGTGGACTGGTATGTAATTTATTTATTAACCTTATATTTTTCATTTAGTAGCTACTGTTCTGGTTATGTAGTATTTTAATATTTTGTTGTCAATTATCAAGATTGTTATAGATATTAAAATTACATCTTGATTATATTTAAAACAAAAGGCAAAACAAAAAATTTTGTTTTTTTAAAGAAATTGACAAATAAGTTAATTTTGGCTTTAATTTTAAATGTTACTGTACACATTTTATTATAATATATTTACGTCCCTTTTTAGGTTTGACAATAAAATAATTTACTTCTAATTCTTTAACAAAAATTCAATTGTTACAGGCTGCAAAAGGTAAAAAAAAAACAACAAAAGAATTTTTAAAGTGAAACTGATAGATAGATAATGTAATAAACTGTGAGCCAGCCCAAACATTTCAGTGCAACTGTTTCAATATTTCAGGGGCTTCAAAGTAGTTTAAGGATAAAAGTTTTGTTTGTTTATTGGATGAAAAAAAAAGTGTATGTATTGGCTATGATAATCAATATAAGGCCTGAAAACAAATTAAACAGAGTAGTCATAGTTGTAAAATGCTTATATAAACACATATCTATCTAGCTATCTATCTATCTCTCTATTATCTATCTATATATACAAAGATTTTTTAATGATTTTAAAACATTTTATTTAACTTTTTAATGTGCTGAAGGAGCAATGGGAAGCATTAGCGCTGGTATGTAATTTTTTTTTCTACCTAATATCTTTCATTTAGTAGCTACTCTTCTGGTTTTGTAGTATTTTAATATTTTTTTGTCAATTATCAAGACTGTAATAGATATTAAAATTATACCTTGATTATATTTAAAACAAAAGGAAAAAAAAATTCTATTTTTTTAAATAAATCAACTAATTAGCTAATTTTAGCTTTAATTTTAAATGTTACTATACAGATATTATTTATGACATATTTACCTCCATTTGTAGGCTTGACAATAAAATAATGTACTTTTAATTCATTAAGAAAAATAGAATTATTACAGGCTGCAAAAGGTAAAAAAAACAAATGAACAAAAGAATTTTAAAAGTGAAACTGAGAGATAGAAAAAGTAAAAAACTTCAAGCGAGCCCTAACATTTCAGTGCAACTGATACAAATAAGGCCTGAAAATAAATTAAAGGGAATAGCTAGAGTTGTAAAATGCTTATATAAATATATATCTATCTAGCTATCTATCTTTCTATGTATCTATACACACAGAGATTATTTAAAAATTTTGAAACATTTTATTTAACTTTTATGTGCTGATGGTGCAGACTGGGGAGCCGCAGCTGGTATGTGATTTCTTTTTCAACCTTATATTTTTCATTTTGTAGATACTGTTCTAGTTTTGTAGTATTTTAATATTTTTTGGTCAATTATCAAGATTGTAATAGAATAAAAGGCAAAACAAAACAAATCTTGTTTTTAAATAAATAAACTAATTAGCTAATTTAAGCTTTATTTTTAAATGTTACTGTTAAGAATTTATTTATGATATATTTACTTCCCTTTGTAGGCTTGACAATAAAATAATTTCTTCTAATTCTGTAAAAAAAAATTGAATGCTACAGGCTGTAAAAGGTAAAAATAACAACAGAATTTTAAAAGTAAAACTGAGAGATAGAGAAAGTAATAAACTGTGAGCCAGCCCTTACATTTAAGTGCAACTGATTCAATATTTCAGGGGCTTAAAAGTAGTTTAGGGATATTGTGAAAGTGTCATTTGTTTAGTGGATTTTTAAAAAGTGAATGTTTCGGCTATAATAATAAATATAAGGCTTGAAAACAAATTAAAGGGAGTAGCCAGAGTTGTAAAATGCTTATATAAATACATATCTATCTAGCTATCTATCTATCTATACACACAGAGATTATTTAATGATTTTAAAACATTTTATTCAACTTTTTTTATGTGCTGAAGGTGTAATAGGAGTATTTACAGCGGGTATGTGATTTCTTTTTCAACCTTATATCTTTCATTTAGTAGCTACTGCTCTGGTTTTGTAGTATTTAAAAATTTTTGGTCAATTATCTAGATTGTAATAGATATTAAAATTATACCTTGATTATATTTTAAACCAAATGGAAATTTTTTTTTCTTGTTTTTAAATAAATTAACTAATTAGCTAATTTTAGCTTTAATTTTAAATGTTATTGTACAGATTTTATTTATGACATATTGAACTCCCTTTGTAGGCTTGACAATAAAATAATTTACTTCTAATTCTGTAATAAAACTTGAATTATTACAAGCTGCAAAAGGTAAAAAAAAACAACAAAAGAATGAAGTGAAACAGAGATAGAGAAAGTAAAAAAACTGCGAGCCATCCCTAACATTTCAGTGCAGCTGATTTAATATTTCAGGGGCTTCTAAGTAGTTCAGGGATATTGTTAAAGTTCAATAAAATTCAATATAAGGCCTCAAAACAAATTAAAGGTAGAAGCTGGAGTTGAACAATGCTAATATAAATATATATCTTTCTAGCTATCTATCTATCTCTCTCTATCTATCTATCTATACACACAGAGATTATTTAATGATTTTGAAACATTTTATTTAACTTTTTTTATGTGCTGAAGCATTACTAGGAGTAGTGGCAGCCTGTATGTGATTTCTTTTTTAACCTTATATCTTTCATTTAGTAGCTACTGTTCTGGTTTTGTAGTATTTTAATATTTTCTGGTCAATTATCAAGATTGTAATAGATTGTAAAACAAAAGGCAAAACAAAAAAAAACCTTTTTTTTAAAAAAAAATGAATAATTAGCTAATTTTAGCTTTAATTTTAAATGTTACTGTACAGAATTTATTTATGATATATTTACCTCTCTTTGTAGGTTTAACAATAAAATAATTAACTTTTAATTCTATAAGAAAAATAGAATTATTAAAGGCTGTAAAAGGTAAAAAAAAAAAAGAATTTTTAAAGTGAAACAGAGATAGAGAAAGTAAAAAATTATGAGCCAGCCCTAACTTTTCAGTGCAACTGATTCAATAATTCAGGGGCTTCAAAGTAGTTTCAGGATATTGTGAAAGTGTCATATGTTTTTTGGGTGTTGCCTCTTTTTTGGGCTCTTGGCCTCTTTATTGGGTTTATTTTATATATTTTTTTTATAACAATAAGATGCATATTTTATTAGTAAGCGTACAAATTAAGTAGTTACATTTTAAAGTACAATGATTTTGCAAAACATAGCAATGCGTATAGCATATAATGAATATTTTGGAAAATTAAGGTTCAAAAAATATATGTGGTGAGGATGTCAACAATAGGTAATGAAATAGAAACAATCAAAAAGTGAAAGTAGAAACTTAAATGATATTAAAACATTTTAAAGATCGTAGTCACATTTTTTTTCCACTTTGTCTACATTGCTTATGGTTGTTTCCTTTGTGCTTTGCTACATTACCCCAGTTCTTTATATTAACTTCTATCAAACGTGCATACACATCTATGTGTGTACACACTTATGCAAACATAGGCATTTAAACATTTATATTGTTTCTTTTATAGTCTCCCTTTAATGACAATTTTTGATTTTCTCCCTTGAGATTTGGAAAACCACTTCCTCATCATCAAGGTGAAAATCCTGTCTGCTAGAGTCAGTATATCAGGAGTTTCTGTTCAGAGACAATTTCTCTGTGTTTTTTTTTTTTTTTGGTCACAGGGACCAATTGGAGTCGAACTGAAAGTTATGATTTATATATATGTATATATATATATGTATATATACTTTTTTTTCTTGATTATTTCCCCCCCTTTTTTTTCCCCTTTTTAAATTTTTCCTCTTCCTTTCTTTAATATATTATTTCTCTGTAGACTGCACAAGCATGCGCAATATTGACAATAGTGGTGGAGAATTTTTTTTTTTTTACAATAGTAAAAACTTTGACATATGTGTAGAAGCTTGTTGAGATATGGGGTTATGTTAATGCTCAATATTAGAACAACAGAATAAGAAGACCAGCACAGACTGTAAAAGACTGCAAGGTAGTAAAAAATGATATATTTGTATGTAGACTGCACAGGTATGCACAATACGGATAGTGGTAGTATTTTTCCAATATTCGTAAAGAAGTCACAATGGACATAATTGTTAAAAAGTACAAATTTATAAAAAGAATTGTTTGCTTAGATATCATGTGGTCATGCCTGATTCTCAATACAGGAACAACAGAAGAAAAACAGTGTTTACATAAAACGTAAAGGTCTACCCTTGTTCTTGATTTCTTGGAGTTACTCTTCTTTTAATTCTAAATGAAAAAAAGAATTATTACAGGCTGCAAATAGTAAAAAAAAACAACAACAGAATTTTTAAAGTGAAACTGAGAGATAGAGAAAGTAATAAAACGTGAGCCAGCTCTAACATTTCAGTGCAACTGACTCAATATTTCATGGGCTTAAAAGTAGTTTAGGGATATTGTGAAAGTGTCGTTTGTTTAACGGATTTTTAAAAAAGAGAATATTTCGGCTTTAATAATCAATAAAAGACCTGAAAACAAAATGAAAGGTAGTAGCCGGATTTCTAAAATGCTTATATAAATACATATCTGTCTAGCTATCTATTTTTCTCTCTATCTATATATACACACAGAGATTATTTAATAATTTAGAAACTTTTTATTTCACTTTATTTATGTGCCGAAGTAGTGCCCACCAAACGAGCCCTTTGTATGTAATTTCTTTTTCAACCTTATATCTTTTATTTAGTAGCTACTGTTCTGGTTTTTTAGTATTTTAATATTTTTTTGACAATTATTAAGATTGTTATAGATATTAAAATTATACCTTGATTATATTTAAAACAAAAGGCAAAAAAAATGTTTCTTGTTTTTAAATAAATTAACTAATTAGCAAATTTTAGCTTTATATTTAAATGTTATTGTACAGATTATATTATTATGAAATAAAACCCTCCCATTGTAAGCTTGCAATAAAATAATTTACTTTTAATTCTATAAAAAAAAAGAATTATTACAGGCTGCAAAAGGTAAAAAAAAAAGAACTTTTAAAGTGAAACTGAGAGACAGAGAAAGTAAAAAATTGTAAGCCAGCCCTAACATTTCAGTGCAACTGATTCAATATTTCAGGGGCTTCAAAGTAGTTTAGAGATATTGTGAAAATGTCGTTTGTTTATTGGATTTAAAAAAAAGTGAATGTTTTGGCTATAATAATCAATATAAGGCCTGAAAATAAATTAAAGGGAGAAGTCAGAGTTGTAAAATGCTTATATAAATACATATCTTTCTAGCTTTCTATCTCTCTCTCTCTATCCATCTATCTATATATACAAACAAAGATTATTTAATGATTTTAAAACATTTTATTTAATTTTTTCTATGTGCAGATGGTTTGGCCAGGAACAGCATGTTGTGTATGTAATTTATTTATCAACCTTATATGTTTCATTTACTAGCTACTGTTCTGGTTAGGTAGTATTTTAATATTTTTTTTGTCAATTATCAAGATTGTTATAGATATTAAAATTACACCTTGATTATATTTAAAAGAAAATGCAAAAAAAAAATAATCTTGTTTTTAAAAAAATTGCTTAATTAGCTAATTTTAGCTTTAATTTTAAATGTTATTGTAGAGATTTTATTTATGATATATTTAGCTCCCTTTGTAGGTTTAACAATAAAATAATTTACTTTTAATTCTATAAGAAAAATAGAATTATTACAGGCTGCAAAAGGTAAAAAAAAGAATTTTAAAAGTGAAACTGAGAGATAGAGAAAGTAAAATATTATGAGCCAGCCCTAACATTTCAGTGCAACTGATTCAATATTTCAGGGGCTTCAAAGTAGTTTAAGGATATTGTGAAAGTGTCGTTTGTTTATTGGATTTTAAAAAAGTGAATGTTTTGGCTATAAAAATCAATATAAGGCCTGAAAACAAATTAAAAGGAGTAGCCGGATTTGTAAAATGCTTATATAAATACATATCTATATAGCTATCTATCTCTCTCTCTATCTATCTATCTATATATACAAACAAAGATTATTTAATGATTTTGAAATATTTTTGTTAATTTTTTCTATGTGCAGATGGTTCAGTAAATGTGGCAAGGACGTGTATGTAATTTATTTATCAACCTTATATGTTTCATTTAATAGCTACTGTTCTGGTTAGGTAGTAATTTAATTTTTTTTTTGTCAATTATCAAGATTGTAATAGTTATTAAAATTATACCTTGATTATATTTAAAACAAAAGGAGAAACAAAACAAAACTTGTTTTTAAAAAAATTGGCTAATTTAAGCTTTAATTTAAAATGTTACTGTACATATTTTATTTATGACATATTTACCTCCCTTTATAGGAGTGAAAATACAATAATTTATCTTTTAATTCTAAAAGAAAAATAGAATTATTACAGGCTGTAAAAGGTAAAAAAAAAAAAAAAACAGAATTTTTAAAGTGAAACTGAGAGATAGAGAAAGTAATAAACCGTGAGCCAGCTCTAACATTTTAGTGCAACTGATTCAATATTTCAGGGGCTTAAAAGAAGTTTAAAGAGATTTTGTGAAAGTGTCATTTGTTTATTGGATTTTAAAAAAAGAGAATATTTCGGCAATAATAATCAATATAAGACCTATAAACAAAATTAAAGATAGTAGCCAGATTTGTAAAATGCTTATATAAATACATATCTGTCTAGCTATCTATTTTTCTCTCTATCTATATATACACACAAAGATTATTTAATAATTTAGAAACTTTTTATTTCACTTTATTTATGTGCCGAAGTAGTACCTACAAGGCGGGCCGTTCGTATGTAATTTCTTTTTCAACCTTATATCTTTTATTTAGTAGCTACTGTTCTGGTTTTTTAGTATTTTTTTGCCAATTATCAAGATTGTAATAGATATTAAAATTATACCTTGATTATATTTAAAACAAAAGGCAAAAAAATTTTTTCTTGTTTTTAAATAAATTAACTAATTAGCTTATTTTAGCTTTAATTTTAAATGTTACTGTACAGATTTTTTTATGATATATTTACCTCTCTTTGAAGTTTAACAATAAAATAATTTACTTTTAATTCTATAAGAAAAATAGAATTATTACAGGCTGCAAAAAATAAAAAAAAAAAGAATTTTTAAAGTGAAACTGAGAGATAGAGAAAGTAAAAAATTATGAGCCAGCCCTAACATTTCAGTGCAACTGATTCAATAATTCAGGGGCTTCAAAGAAGTTTCAAGATATTGTGAAAGTGTCGTTTGTTTATTAAATTTTTTAAAAAGTAGATATTTTGGCAATAATAATCAAGAAGGCCTGAATAGAAATTAAAGGGAGTAGCCGATTTGTAAAATGCTTATATAAATACATATCTATCTAGCTAAATAGCTATCTCTCTATCTATTCATATATACAAAAACAGATTATTTAATGATTTTAAACCTATTTATTTACCTTTTTTAATAAGCTGATGTGTATGGGAGCAACACACACCTGGGTATGTAATTTATTTATTAACCTAATATGTTTCATTTACTAGCTACTGTTCTGGTTAGGTAGTATTTTAATATTTTTTTGTCAATTATCAAGATTGTTATAGATATTAAAATTATACCTTGATTATATTTAAAACAAAAGTCAAAACAAAAAAATCTTGTTTTAAATTGACTAATTAGCTAATTTTAGCTTTAATTTAAATGTTATTGTACAGATTTTATTTATGATATATTTAGCTCCCTTTGTAGGTTTAACAATAAAAAAAATTTACTTTTAATTCGATAAGAAAAATAGAATTATTACAGGCTGCAAAAGGTAAAAAAAAAAAGAATTTTTAAAGTGAAACTGAGAGATAGAGAAAGTAAAAAATTATGAGCCAGCCCTAACATTTCAGTGCAACTGATTCAATAATTCAGGGGCTTCAAAGAAGTTTCAAGATATTGTGAAAGTGTCGTTTGTTCATTGGATTTTAAAAAAAGTGAATGTTTTGGCTATAAAAATTTGTATATAAGGCCTTAAAACAAATTAAAAGGAGTAGCCGATTTGTAAAATGCTTATATAAATACATATCTATCTAGCTAATTATCTATCTCTCTATCTATTCATATATACAAAAAGAGATTATTTAATGATTTTAAACCTATTTATTTACCTTTTTTAATAAGCTGATGCGTCAGAGGCAATATGGGACGCGTCAGGGCCGATGCGGGACGTGGGTATGTAAGTTATTTATCAACCTTATATGTTTCATTTAATAGCTACTGTTCTGGTTAGGTAGTATTTTAATATTTTTTTGTCAATTATCAAGATTGTAATAGATATTAAAATTATACCTTGATTATATTTAAAACAAAAGTCAAAACAAAAAAATCTTGTTTTAAATTGACTAATTAGCTAATTTTAGCTTTAATTTAAATGTTATTGTACAGATTTTATTTATGATATATTTAGCTCCCTTTGTAGGTTTAACAATAAAAAAATTTACTTTTAATTCGATAAGAAAAATAGAATTATTACAGGCTGCAAAAGGTAAAAAAAAAAAGAATTTTTAAAGTGAAACTGAGAGATAGAGAAAGTAAAAAATTATGAGCCAGCCCTAACATTTCAGTGCAACTGATTCAATAATTCAGGGGCTTCAAAGAAGTTTCAAGATATTGTGAAAGTGTCGTTTGTTCATTGGATTTTAAAAAAAGTGAATGTTTTGGCTATAAAAATTTGTATATAAGGCCTTAAAACAAATTAAAAGGAGTAGCCGATTTGTAAAATGCTTATATAAATACATATCTATCTAGCTAATTATCTATCTCTCTATCTATTCATATATACAAAAAGAGATTATTTAATGATTTTAAACCTATTTATTTACCTTTTTTAATAAGCTGATGCGTCAGCGATGCCGCAATGGCTGCGTATGTAATTTATTTATCAACCTTATATGTTTCATTTAGTAGCTACTTTTCTCGTTTTGCAGTATTTTAATTTTTTTGGTCGATTATCAAGATTGTAATAGATATTAAAATAATACCTTGATTATAAATTTAAACAAAAGGCGAAACAAAAAAAAACTTGTTTTTAAAAAAAATTGACTAATTAACTAATTTTAGCTTTAATTTTAAATGTTACTGTACAGATTTTATTTATGATATATTTAGCTCCCTTTGAAGTTTAACAATAAAATAATTTACTTTTAATTCTATAAGAAAAATAGAATTATTACAGGCTGCAAAAGGTAAAAAAAAAAAGAATTTTTAAAGTGAAACTGAGAGATAGAGAAAGTAAAAATTTGTAAGCCAGCCCTAACATTTCAGTGCAACTGATTCAATATTTTAGGGGCTTCAAAGTAGTTTATGGATATTATGAAAATGTCGTTTGTTTATTGAATTTAAAAAAAAAGAATGTTTTGGCTATAATAATCAATAAAAGGCCTGAAAACAAATTAAAGGGAGTAGCCGGAGTTGTAAAATGCTTATATAAATACATATCTATCTAGCTATGTATCTCCCTCTCTATCTATCTATCTATATATATGAACAAAGATTATTTTAATGATTTTTAAATATTTTATTTAATTTTTTCTATGTGGAGATGGTTCAGGCTGCTGCACCGACCCGTGTATGTAATTTATTTATCAACCTTATATGTTTTATTTACTAGCAACTGTTCTGGTTTTGTGATATTTTAATATTTTTTTTGTCACTTATCAAGATTGTAATAGATATTAAAATTATACCTTGATTATATTTAAAACAAAAGGCAAATAAAAAAAATTCTTGTTTTAAAAAAAAAGACTAATTAGCTAATTTTAGCTTTAATTTTAAATGTTATTGTACAGATTTTATTTATGATTTATTTATCTCCCTTCAAAGTTTAACAATAAAATAATTTACTTTTAATTCTATAAGAAAAATAGAATTATTACAGGCTGCAAAAGGTAAAAAAAAAAAAGAATTTTTAAAGTGAAACTGATCGATAGAGAAAGTAAAAAATTATGAGCCAGCCCTAACATTTCAGTGCAACTGATTCAATATTTCAGGGGCTTCAAAGTAGTTTAGGGATATTGTGAAAGTGTCGTTTGTTTATTAAATTTTTTTAAAAGTAAATATTTTAGCAATAATAATCAAGAAGGCCTGAAACCAAATTAAAGGGAGTAGCTGATTTTTAAAATGCTTATATAAATTACATATCTATCTAGCTAAATATCTATCTCTCTAACTATTTATATATACAAAAAGAGATTATTTAATGATTTTAAACCTATTTATTTACCTTTTTGTTATAAGCTGATGTGTTGGTAACTAACGCAAGCCAGGGTAATACATTTCTTTAGTAACCTTATCTCTTTCATTTAGTAGCTACTTTTCTGCTTTTGCAGTATTTTAATTTTTATTTTGTCAATTATCAAGATTGTAATAGATATTAAAATTATACCTTGATTATATTTAAAACAAAAGGGAAAAAAATTTTTTGTCTTTAAATAAATTAATTAATTAGCTAATTTTAGCTTTAATTTTAAATGTTACTGTACAGATTTTATTTATGACATAATACCCTCTCTTTGTAGGGTTGCAAAAAATAATAATTTACTTTTAATTCTATAAAAAAAAAAGAATTACTACAGGCTGCAAAAGGTAAAAAAAAAAAGAACTTTTAATGTGAAACTGAGAGATAGAGAAAGTAAAAAATTGTAAGCCAGCCCTAACATTTCAGTGCAACAGATTCAATATTTCAGGGGCTTCAAAGTAGTTTAAGGATATTGTGAAAGTGTTGTTTGTTTATTGAATTTAAAAAAAAGTAAAAGTGTTTCGGCTATAATAATCAATATAAGGCCTGAAAACAAATCAAAGGGAGTAGCCAGAGTTGTGAAATGCTCATATAAATACATATCTATCTATCTCTCTATCAATCGATTTGAACTTTTTTTATGTGAAGATTCTGCACCATCAGTGGATTGGCTGGGTATTTAATTTATTTATCATCCTTATATATTTCATTTAGTAGCTACTGTCCTTGTTTTGTAGTATTTTATATTTTTTTGTCAATTATCAAGTTTGTAATAGATATTAAAATTATACCTTGATTATATTTAAAAGAAAAGCCAAAAAAAAAATTCTTTTATTTAAATAAATTAACTAATTAGCTAATTTTAGCTTTAATTTAAAATGTTACTATACAGATTTTATTTATGATATATTTACCTCCCTTTGTAGGTTTGACAAAAAAATAATTTACTTTTAATACTATAAGAAAAATAGAATTATTACAGGCTGGAAAAGGTAAAAAAAAAAAAACAACAAAAGAATTTTTAAAGGGAAACTGAGAGATAGAGAAAGTAAAAAATTGTAAGCCAGCCCTAACATTTCAGTGCAACTGATTTAATATTTTAGGGGCTTTAAAGTAGTTTAGGGATACTGTGAAAGTGTTGTTTGTTTATTGGATTTAAAAAAAGTGAATGTTTCGGCTAAAATAAATAATATTAGGCCTGAATACAAACCAAAGGGAGTAGCCGGAGTTGTGAAACGCTTATATAAATACATCTCTCTCTCTCTCTCTCTTTCTCTCTCTGTATATATATATATATATATATATATATGTATATATATATATATATATATATATATATATATATATATATATATATATACACAGATTTCTAAATGATTTTCAAACATTTTTTGAAACTTTTTTATGTCAAAGCCTGGACTTGCGAAGCCTAGATGGCCCACTGTTGGTCCTCCACCAGGTCATGCCGAGCTACGAGCATAAGTCGAAAGCATGGGTCTACAACCTATGCTGGAGGGCGGTGGCTGGAGGGTCAAGGAGCTGCTGTATGGGACACATATCCGATGCAGCAGCTGACTGAGTATAGCACCTTTCTAGCTCTGGCGGGATCATTCTAAATATCCGAATTTCTCGTCCCCTTGTTGGACTTGATGGCGGGTGGGGAGCACAGGTGCCAAAATATTAAGAATATATATATGGATAAAAAAAAACAACTACTTGCCCAACTTTATGTCTGGCAAGAGACGTCGAATAGAAGAAAAAAACGAGGAGGCCACAGGAAGCTGTACTACCTGGCCAACATTTTTGGTGGTCAGATGCACAGAGGAGCGGAAAAGCCTGACAAAGATGAGTCGTTTTCTCATCTACAAAGGACTTAAGTCAGAAGTGGGAGAGCCCAATGGTATATCTAGAAAACAGGTCCATGGAACTTCTTGAAGAAGTGATTTGATTTGATTTTTTATTTTGGGCACATCGGCACAATTTAGGCCATGTCGTGCCTGCAGTCCCTCAAGGGCCACTCTCCCTCCACACAACAAGGGCCAAATTCCATACAGTCAAATTGTTAAAATCAAGGTCTATTCACATTTAAAATAGTAGAGGTAGTAAAAATTTAATAATTTGGTAAAAATCTAGTGTAAATAGTACATGTCTACAGAATTCATAAATCAGATCTTCGTTGACAACCCCACTTCCCGGATAAAGCCCAGTACCTTCCCAGGGTCGACATTATTGAATAGTGTTTTTAAATTAGTGGCTCTAAAATATTTCTCCCTGACATCCTGGTTTCTGGGGCAGTCGATGAGGATATGTTCCACGGTGAGGCGAGAGTCACAATAC
The DNA here is from genome assembly GCA_030265305.1 of Biomphalaria pfeifferi. NCBI lineage: Eukaryota > Metazoa > Mollusca > Gastropoda > Planorbidae > Biomphalaria > Biomphalaria pfeifferi. The sequence goes on along the minus strand of JASAOG010000119.1, from coordinate 1,804,651 downwards.
TCACAAAGTGGGGGCTCTTCTTTCTTCAGCACAAAAGAGTGCGTGATGTAGGTGTGGCCAATCCTAAGTCTGGACATGGTCGTGCTACCACGCCTTGTCAGACCCTTAGTTGTGGACCGCCATCTGACATCCGCCACAATCTGCCTGAGTTTATTGTGAGTCTCAGCCTCCCATCGGTCCTGCCACTCTTGGTAGGTGGCAGAGGCAATACTTTGTCTCAGGTCCGAGCAGGGAATTTGGGTTCCCGACACCGCATGATTTAGGGCTCTCTTTGCTTCTCTGTCTGCGGCTTCGTTTCCTTCAATGCCCACATGGGAGGGGACCCAGATGAAGGTGACATCCCTATAATCGGCTGTTATTTGGTCCAACAGTTTCAGACTCTTATGAACCAATGGAATGTCAGTCTTCATCCGCCCCAAAGCTTGCAATGCAGATTTGGAGTCGGAGCAGATTATAAATTTTCTCCTTTCTGATGCTTTGACGGCCATAAGTGCAAGCGATATTGCATGCAATTCGGCCGTAAAGATGGGGCAGCCATCGGGGAGTCTACGGGAGCCATTCGGATATTTACGGGAGCAGGCACACGCGACCTTTCCATCCATTTTGGATCCGTCTGTGTAGATGGTGCCACAATCTCCGTAGCTCTCTTGCAGTTCCCTAAAGTGGACTTGTAGTATGCTTGGGTCTGTATTTTCTTTTTTGAAATTAAGGAGGGATACATTTAATTTGGGTTTATTCATTAGCCAAGGAGGATTCTGAGGGGTTTCTATTTTAGAGATTTGGTCAATGAGTTAAATTTTGGATGGGTTCTCTCATTCGAAGGCCTAACGGCTGTATGACGTTAGGCCTTCGATTGTATAATTCTACCTCTGTGGGGTTAAATATGGAGTCGAAAGCAGTGTTCGTGGGGTTGGATTTTAGCTTGACTATATACTGCATTGCAAGCTTTTTCATTCTTATATCCATGGGGAGTTCTCCAGCCTCCACATGGAGGCTTTGGATAGGTGATGTACGAAACGCGCCGAGACAGAGACGCAGGGCAGCATTTTGTATTGGTTCCAGTATTTTTAGGTACGACTTCCTTGCTGCTCCATATATTATGGATCCGTAGTCTAGCTTGGATCGAATTAGACTCCGATATAGCAGCAGCAAGGTATCTCTGTCAGCTCCCCAGTCCGTATGGCTGAGCACTCTAAGTATGTTTAATGACTTTTGGCATTCCTCTTTAGTTCCTTAATGTGGGGGAGAAAATTAAATTTGGAATCTAGAATGAGGCCTAAAAATTTTGTAGTTTTCACGACAGGGATCTTCTTTTTGTGTATAAATAGTTCAGGGTCTGGGTGGAGTCCCCTTAAATTACAAAAATGCATACTAACTGTTTTGGAGTCCGAAAATTTAAAACCATTATCGTTTGCCCAATTTTGAATTTTGTTTAAACATAACTGTAATTTTCTTTCTAAGGTGTTCATGTTTTTCCCATAAGTAAAAATGACAAAGTCATCAACATACAAAGAGCACTCTATGCCAGGGGACAGAGCATTTATGATGCTATTTATTTTTATGTTGAACAGGGTGACTGACAGAATGCTGCCCTGGGGTACACCCATTTCCTGGTCATGAGTGTCAGAAGCGGAGTTGCCCACTCGAACCTGAAATTTTCGGTCTTTCAGGAATTCCCCCACAAAACGGGGAAGATGTCCCTTAATCCCCATTAGCTCCAGGTCACGTAGAATGCCATGTTTCCAGGTTGTGTCATAGGCCTTTTCTATATCGAAGAATACAGCTACTAGATGTTCTCTTCTGAGTAATGCATTTCTAATACAAGCTTCCAGCCTTACCAGGTGGTCAGTTGTTGTCCCCCTTGCCGGAATCCGCACTGGTAGTTAAAGATCACTTTGTTCCTCTCCAGGTACCAGACCAGCCTACTGTTAATCATTCGTTCCATGGTTTTGCAGATGCAGCTTGTTAGTGCTATTGGTCGATAGTTAGCTGGGTCATAGCCGTCTCTTCCCGGTTTAGGTATCGGTATAACTGTGGCTTTCCTCCAGCTGTTTGGGAAAGCGCCTGTTTGCCACACACAGTTATAGACCCCTAGCAGGACTGCCAATGAGGGTTCGGGAAGGTGCTTGAGGAACTGGTAATGGATTTCATCTTCTCCAGGCGCTGTGTCATGTGACTTGTCTAGCGATTCCCTCAGTTCCTCAAGGAGAACGGTTTGTTGTAGTCTTCATTGTTCTCTGACCTGAAATCAATGGAGTGTCTTTCCTCCCTGGTTTTGACTTTTTGAAACTCTGGCGTGTAATGTGCAGTGGATGACTTTTCTGCTATTGAGGATGCAAGGTAGACAGCGATTTCTCTGGGGGGCGTGACAGTTCGTCCATGGTTTTTTAAATGCCCTATTGCATTTGATTCTTTCCCTTTGATTCGCCTTACTGCCTTCCAGACCGCTCTAGTAGAAGTTTTGGCATCCAGACTGCCGACAAAACTTCTCCAGGAATTCCTTTTGGCTGAGCGTAAGGTTTGTCTATCCTTTGCTCTAGCTATTCTGAATAGCTTTAGGTTTTCCTGGGAAGGATTCTTTATAAATGCAGCCAGTCGTTTTTTCCTATTGCCAATAGTACTTTTGCAGGCTGTATCAAACCATGGTTTGCTAGGCCGTTTTGGATTTGCGGAGGTTAGGGGGACAACTTTCCTGGCTATACTAAGTAGCTTGCTAGCAAAGGTATCAGCTGGGTTCTGTTCCTCGAGGATATTTTCTGTGATATCCTCTGAGCATCTTTTTTGGTATTGTTCCCAATCGGCCTTATTCAGTTTCCACCGCTGAGGTCGTCCTAATGAGGGGAGATTGTTAGCAATGATGATTGGGAAGTGATCACTCCCCCGTAGATCATTGCTAACTGACCATTTAAAGTCGTCCAGAAGTCCAGGGACACATACGGTGAGGTCAATGCATGTGAGAGATCCAGTTCCTGGGTGCGAGTAGGTCGGTGATGCATCATTAAGTATGCATAAATCATGTTGGAGGAAGATATCCTCCAGCATACGGCCTCTTGTGTCGGTATTGTTGGATTCCCACATGGTGTTATGGGCATTGAAATCCCCAAGGATTATGTACGGCCGGGGGAGTTGTTTCAATAGGTCTTCCATGTCTGTTTGGTTTAATGGAGCGCCTGGTGGTAGATACAGGCTGCAGCAAGTGATAACCTTGTGGAGGGTTATCCTAGCTGCTACGGCCTGTAGTTCTACTCTCTCATGGGGGATGCTATCCTTCACAAGAATACAGACTCCACCTGATGCTCTCTCTGCATCCTCAACATTCTTGCTGTAAGCACTGTAGCTTCGGAAGCTGATGCTATCTTTCAGAAATGTTTCATGTAGGCAGACAGCTGCATTTCCTCATAATTGGCATTAAGGCCTCTAAAATTCCACTGTACAATTCTGGAATCCATGGCTTATTCTAGATGACCTACTTGGAACTATTTGGCCTTGGGAGGCCCCCGGAGGGGTTTCTCTTTATTCCAGTGATCTTGGTATTTTTTTTCTTGGGTTTGGATGGAGAGGAGGACAACCCCCTTTTGGGGGAAGTCTTTCTCTCTGGAGAGGGGAGATCCCTCTGGTTAGAGCGGAGGTTATTTCCTCCTCGCTCACCTCGGGCACCCTCTCCGCATTGATTTCTCCCCTTAGGGAGTTGGTCAACCTCTAATTCGGTAGAGGTTGGGGTGTCTGGCTGGTTTCTCTGAGGAGAACCTGTGTCAGACATGATGTCTCCGGGTTCTCCCGGAGTATTGGTTTTGACATGCTGCTCAGTCTCCATGCTCTTATCAGCGAGCACAGAGAACATGTTCTTTAGCATGACAACAGGGCTTTCTTGTTTCTTCAGAGGTGTGTTCTTTGGCGGTGTTTTCTTCTGAGTTGGAGGAGGAGGAGGGGGTGGTGGGGTCAATGTGTCCGTCTGTGTGGCTATGGATCTTCCTATCTTAGCAACAGCCTGGGCATAGGTCTTTGTCAAGCCGAATTGGCCCTTGGGTAGGGCCAAAAGAGCCGATTTCGCCTGGCTGAAGGTACATCCATTTCTTGCCTTGTACTCCTGCACAGCAACCTCCTGTTTCCACACAGGGCAGTCGTTGGAGTAGGCTGAGTGGCCAGCGTGACAGTTTGGGCATTTGAACTGGGCTGTACAGCCCTTGTCCTCATGACCTTCTCCAGCACATCTGGCACACACAGTGTTCCTCTTGCAGACAGCCGCGCCGTGTCCATAACCCTGGCACTTGAAGCACCTCATGGGGTTAGGTATGTAGGGCCTCACTGAAACTCGTAGGTATCCTGCCTTCACATACTCTGGCGGTGTCCTAGTTCCAAATGTGAGGATAATAGTGGCGGTTTTGACCTCCTCACCATCCCTGCGCCTGGTAATGCGCCGGGCATGGGTGACTCCTTCAATGCCCTCCACTACTCTCTTCTCGGAACATTCCAGTAGGTCCCTAGAGCTGATTACACCTTTCCTGGTGTTCAGACTCTTGTGTGGCATGACTTCCACTTGGAGATCACAGAGTCTTCTGCATCTTAAAAGCCCATCAGAGTGTATCTTGCTATCAACTTCTACTAGAAGTTCCAAAGACTTGTGTAGCTTAGACACACTCTTGGGTTCTCCCACTACTGACTTAAGTCCCTTGTAGATGACAAAAGGGCTCATCCTTGTCAGACTTTTCCCCTCCTCTGTGCACCTAACCACCAGAAATGATGGCCAGGTAGCACAGCTTTTTTTTGGCCTGCTCCTTTCTATCCTCCATAAGGCGTCTCTTGCCCAGACATAGGTCTGGGGCAAGTATTTTTTTTTAAGTTTTTTTATCCATAGGTGTTCTTATTAGTTCGGCACATGTGCTCCCCACCCGCCATCGAGTCCAACAAGGGGACGGGCCATTCGGAAGTCCAGAATGAGCCCGCCAGGGCTGCACATGTGCTATACTCAGTCAGCTACTGCATCGGACATGTGCCCGATACAGCAGCTCCCTGATTGAACCTCCAGCCACCGCCCTCCAGCTCGGTAGCTCGGCATGACCAGCCGGTTGACCCAGCGGGCCATCTGGGCCTCAGGTCTAGGGGAACTTGGAGCCAAAGTATTGTGTTGTGGTGGTTTATCCTCAGATTGCCACCACTCAAACACCAGGATCTCTTTATCCCCCCTTACCCGTCGCAGTCCACGGCAAACGGACTGGTCTAGGACGTAGTGAGATATTTAGAGATAAGGAGACAGAGTGATGATCAATGAAGGCAGACTGAGGAAAAGAAGACGCAGACACAATGATAGAAAAGGAAAGAGGAGCGCAGTTTAACGTCATGTCTCGGGACGCTCTTGAAGAAGTTGACAGTAAGATGCACTCTGATGTTCTTTTAAGAAGCAGAAGAATCTGTGATCTCGGTGTGGAAGTCATGCCACACAAGAGTTTAAACACCAGAAGAGGTGTTATCAGTTCTAGAGACCTGCTGGAATGTTCCGAGAAATATATAGTGGAGGGCATTGAAGGAGTAAATCATGCCCGGCGCAGTACCAGGCGCAGTGATGGTGAGGAGGTCAAAACCGCCACTATTATCCCATTGTCCTTCTTACATATGGAAAAAACATGAATACCCTAGACAGAAAACTACAATTATGTTTAAATAAAATTCAAACTTGGGAAAATGATAATGGTTTTAAATTTTCGGGCTCAGTTAGCATGCAGTTTTGTAATTTAAGGGGGATCCACCCAGACCCTGATTTATTTATACACAAAAAGAAGATCCCTGTTGTGAAAACTACAAAATTTTTAAGCCTCACCCTAGGTTACAAATTTAATTTTCTACCCCACATTAAGGAACTTTAGAAAAAATGCCAGAAGTCATTAAACATATTTAGAGTACTCAGCCATACCGACTGGGGAGCTGAAAGACACACCTTGCTGTTGCTAAATTGGAGCCTAATCCGATCCAAGCTAGACTACGGATCCATAATATATGGAGCAGCAAGGAAGTCTTATCTAAAAATACTGGAACCAATACAAAATGCTGCCCTGCGTCTCTGTCTAGGCGCGTTTCGTACATCACCAATCCCAAGTCTCCATTTGGAGGCTTCAAAACTCCCCATGGACATACGACATATGGCACGAGATAATGTACGTAAAAAATATATAAGCCCAAAATAAATTGGTTCAGTATATCAGTAAACTTAACAAAAAGTAATCATTAAGACTCTTTTAATGAATAAAACCGTTGTTTATTGGCGAAATAATCTCAATTCATATCGCTTCACGTCGTGCATTCTGTGCAGCAAAGAAATCTATAACATCAACTACATCGATACTTTCTAGTATTTGTGACTTCACTGACATTAAAGCCATGATAAGCCTTTCTTGCGTGATTGTGCTCCTCGGATAGTTTTTGATGAACGTGAGCTTTGAGAATGATTTCTCACATGACAATGGAAGTGGCCTGAGTTAGCGGTATTCGGAGGAGGAAGCAAGGTTTGAGCACACGTAATTGCCATATAAAGCCTGTTTCCGCAATATGTCTATTGGTGATAGTATTACTGATTTATTGATGAAAAGTGCTCGTGCATCAATGACATCCTTGAACAAGCGATTTGCCATTTATTTTAATATACAAACAGGAAAAGTAACACAGTTTGTCATAAGCGTGTCATCATCTTACAGGTGTCTTGGTTCAAGAATAAACCTAAAGGTATCCATTTTCTTTCCAGCCTTTCTAATCTGTTCTTCATCTCCATATGAAATCTGTCCAGCACTTCTGTCGCAACACGTTTAAAATGCAGTTCTATTGACAGTCCTACATTAGAACTCAACTTCCCATCAAGTCTTTTCTTTCTTCTGGTTGTTTTGATTACCTGGATTCCATAGTATTCACAACCTTCTTTTGCTTTTTCAATGAATTTGGGTTTTGTCAGTTTCTCATCATTTTGCAGAAAGTACGAAAGGGTACTAATATCTTTAGCAGCTTCCTGAATGTGCAGTCCAGACTTTTGTAGTTTCTTCTGAACTATATTAATTGGGCGCAGGAGCTTTGACCAGAATTCCAGATAGGCAAAAAATTCTTAATTTTCCACTGCATGAAGATTATGTGCGAATAGTATATGATATTACGTCATTGTTGGTTATTAATGTTTTTTTGAAAAGCAAAAGGATTCAAAGCATACAAAAGTGAGAAAGATCCATATTTTGCTATGCTCGAGTATAGAAATACTCCGATAAGTGGACTGCCGTATTCACCCTCACAACTGGTGATGAGTAGAAGACTCAGGTACATCATTGCAACTGATCCCAAACTATTGAAACCATCGGTAGCTGAAAATGCAGATACATTACTCAACGAACGACGGATGAAAAGCAAAGTGAAATATGATGCAAAAGCAAGACTACCTAAAGATTACTCTGTCAAAGAGAAAGTGAGAGTTCATCTAGGACAAACATGGCATAAAGCAGTCATAAAAAACTTTCATCACTCAGTTTTTACATCATAATGACAAACGATGGAAAAACATACAGAAGAAATCAACGCTTTTTGAACAAGAGTTTCGATGAATACATCTCTGGGTACTATGATACCGATGAAGACAATGAACAGCAAAGTGTTGGAACAAACGAAACAGACAGTTATAGACCAACGTCTAAAAAAGGCATTGTTTTCTCCTAAAAACGGGAATTGTTTTCTCCTAAAAAGGGCATTGTTTTCTCCTAAAAAGGGCATTGTTTTCTCCTAAAAAGGGCATTGTTTGCTACTAAAAAGGGCATTGTTTTCTCCTAAAAAGGGCATTGTTTGCTCCTAAAAAGGGCAATGTTTTCTCCTAAAAAGGGCATTGTTTTCTCCTAAAAAGGGCATTGTTTGCTCCTAAAAAGGACATTGTTTGCTCCTAAAAAGGACATTGTTTTCTTCTAAAAAGGGCATTGTTTGCTTCTAAAAAGGGCATTGTTTGCTCCTAAAAAGGGTATTGTTTTCTCCTAAAAAGGGCATTGTTTGCTTCTAAAAAGGGCATTGTTTTCTCCTAAAAAGGGCATTGTTTTCTCCTAAAAAGGGCATTGTTTTCTCCTCGGGCTAAGCCGTCCATTAAAGAATATCAAGATATGGATAGAGGGAGTGACAATGATACAGCAGGGGAGATAAACACCAACATAAACATTGGATAGTGGTCATCGACCATGACGTCATTGTTTACATACGGCTGTCCAGATTAGCACTTCCCACATATTCGCAAACTAAGGTTGGTCAAGCGTGATGTGCTCTCCAGGTTTAGCGAATGAGTGAAGGGGTGTGCTGAAATACTCATCTCGTCTTGCGCTATTGAGAATATTGTCAGACAGCACCCTTGAATAGAATGACAGAGACATTGTCCATATGATTAATCTGGCGAGTAAGCCAATCAGGTGTGATGTCGGTAGGTGAATATGATAAAAAAGTGGGAGAGATCGGTAAACACAATTTTTTTACGCATTTACTATGGCAAGAAATAAAATTAGTATTTTTGCATAGTTTATCAGCGGACAAGTCGTCACAGATGTCTTGAAATCTCGATTAAAAAACTATTGTTTTCATAATAATAATATTGTTTTTATTTTAATATTATTTACTATTTGAGCAAAAATTCATCTTTTTATAAAGTAACCATAATAATCTCTATGTAAGTGAGGGCCTGTAAGGTTTGCAGGATGTAACTCTACTTTTCCCAAAATCCCTGGAGGAAATCCTGCGATTATGCACAGTGTATGCAGGCTTCCACTGAAGTCAAGAGCATGTGGATTCTCAGTCTTGTAGAATCGGAAATCCCCGTCAAATTTAAGGCGGTCGAAAAGAATATGTGCTTGGCGTTCTCTTCCTTTCCTTAGCGGGGGCATCATGAGTAAAATAATCGCTTCAATCTAATCGTATTTAATTTGTATAAAATATTCTCAATTATGTTTTCTTTTGTTTAATTACTAGAAGAACAGGAAGATGAAATAGAAAAACTAAGACAAGAAAACAAGGAATTGCAGAATAAATTGGGCAAGTATTCAGGATATTTTAATATTACCCATTGCAAATACCCTACTTTACAGACACCACTCTAACTCTTAAAAATCCATGGACCAAAAAGCTGAAAAGATTTAACAAGCCACTTGTTTCTGTCAAGTTTTAGGAAGAAAAGCAACAATCATAATGATTCAAGTTTTGAAATAATTGAAACCAAAGAATATATATATATATATTCTATTCGTGCTTAACAATATACCTTTATCTAATAATGTTATAGTTAAAAATACCACTGCCTGACTAATAGATTGATCAAGAAATGTCTGAAACTGTCGTATGCATCCAAGCAGGGGCGTAGCTAGGAATTTCCCATCGTTTGGGGGCCCAGGGGTTTGACCCCTTTGGGGGCCCCAGCATTTTGAGTAATATTTAATTTTTAATTTTAAAAAACCCACTCATTTGGGGCCCCCTCCAAGTGGGGGCCCGGGGAGATTTTCATATTCTCCCCCCTCCTCCCCCACCCTAGCTACGCCACTACATCCAAGTGACTTTTCGTACACAGGTACCTCTTACCTCCTAGATGTTAACTAACCGTATTTAACATATTCTCAACCTAACATCCGCTATTCACGTAAAACCACAAGCTTTCTATCAAGCCTTTGTATTTTATTTTCGATATTTCCCAAAAGGCCGCAGTCTACATAAACTATCATGAAATCCGCATTATTGAAATTTTTTTTTCTTTTTCTCTAAGTATACTTATAGCATTGAAAATATACATCTAGATCTATTGTCTTTTCGCTACATTTAAAAGGGTTCAAATAAACTATGAGAATTAATAAGATAAGTGCGTACTGCTATTCAATACGTACACGTCAGATTTTATTATTCTTCAATGTACAATGCTTAGTATTGAGGTACATTTAGCTAGATACCTATGATTTTCACAACAAAGCTGAAAAAATAATTAGTAAATCTACACACAAGTGACAGTTTTAAACTATCCAGGAACATGTCCCCTTTACAAGATCTTCGCGTGTCCACGAGTTGTTCAGAGTCAAGTTAAAGATAGAAAGTTCAGTTGCATCAGTATAAAGTTGTATCAGTATAAAGTTGTAACAGTATAAAGTTGTAACACTACCAGGAAGAAGAAGAAGAGGAAGACAGAGAAAGTGATAGGAAGACAACATCAACGAATGCACAGGCCTGGAAGTGAATGAAATTCTATCCGCGTAAAAGGACACCCAGAAGAATTGAAAATGACGTTGACAGATCTTGTGTGGTGACCCAGCGGTCCAAAAGGCTAAGGGATAGGTGAAAGCTGTAAGAATAACTACAGTGTAACTAAGATATTATATTGGGGATTTATGACTGCGAATTTGCAAAAATTTTAAGTCAACTTAATGCTGAATTGAGAATCAATAAATTGTTGAAATGTATGTGTTTGAAGGCGTCATGAAAAAAAAAGGAAAAAAACAACGTTTCTCTAGTGTGTTTTTTAACATTTTTTATTTCCCCGGAAAGCGATTCTGTCTGCGCCTTTGAATACGCACAAAGAAAAATAAGCATTGTAATGTAAACACAATATTAAACATAAAAATATTGGCATTAAAAACAATTGAGCTGTGCCTAAACTGAATGTAAAAGAACCTATTCATTAAGAACTTTTTAGTCCTGAATTTCAAACCTGGCAATTCTGTCCATTAAAAAGAGATAACATAAAAGAGAAATCCGGAAAATAAAACTTTTGATTTACATTTTTTAAAGTCCTTTTACATATTTAAAAATGAAACTGACTGGTCGTCAAAGGCTATATGAGACCTATCATGAAAACATTTAATAGAAAGGTGACTAAATAGTCTACTACTGACTCCAGAGCCTAAGAGAGAGATAATGTGAACATTATTAGCAATTTTTTTTTGTAAACTTCAATCTTTAGCATGTACATTACTTTTTGTGCTTAAAATATCAGAACATAAAAAATATTTAAAAACATTTCTCGATTTATAACATTGATTATGTCATCTATGATACTGTAAATTAGATAAAATAGTTTCCTTATAATTTATACCTTTTATTCGTTTAGCTTACCTTTCAACATTTAAAACTAAGGAAATAGAGTTTAGATTGTCTGAAGAATGTAAGTGGATGAAAGTTATAATTAACTTGATGAAATAGACTCTTTTGATAGAACAGAAATTATTTTACATTAGCAAACTATTGACATATAATATGTATATTTTTTATAATGAAAAAAATTAAAAAAATTATTAGAATTATTTTCTTTACATAATTCTTTAAATGCTAGCTTCAAAACTGACATTTTAAATTTTATTTTGTGAATTATATTTCTTCTTAGAAACAGTGGAAGATCACATAAAAGATGTTGAGCATACTAGAGATACATCGCCTCTTGGTCAAAATGATAATACATCAAGCCATCAGAAATGTGTTCCTGTGAGAGATTTTTTGTTGACACATCTACCTCCGTGCTATCAACATGTTGAAATGTTGAACCTAATTAAGTCTCTAGCTGATATATCAGTGAAAATTGAAGTTAAAGATGTGGACGATAAAAGAAAACAGTTTTCGGATTTTCCCGCTCAAGCATCAATGTTAGATTCAATTGATACAAAGATAGTGCCAGGAGTTAGCTACAGTGAAGTGAAAAGTGCATCACTCATGAAGCCAGGCAACTCTTCAACGTTGATAGATAGCCAAATGGATGTGAACACTTCTGACATCATTTCTTCATCTCATTTGTTGGGAAGTGGTAAAGTTGATGATGTGTACATTCGTACAGAAGCAGACTACGGCCAATGTCCATGTCATAAGAAATGTCAAGAATGGGGAGAAATACGAGTGCTGACGTCTGCTAAGTTAATGTATGACGATGATGACGCCAAAAATTTCGTGTGCACATTTTTTTATGACGACGACGACAAACGAATGGACCAACTGAAATCTGCTCGAGGTGACAGAATAGTCCTGAGAGATTTAGAGAAAGATGTTTGTATGTTTCTCTGTGTGACTTGTGATGTAGAGCTTGTAAGAACACTTGAAGGAATGTTGAACAAGTTTGAACAAAGTTGGGAAAACGCTTTTGACAAATACGCAAACACTGTGAAGTGGGAAAGTGAAAGATTGACAGTCTTAGTTTTTCATCCTAACGGATTAAGAAAACACATTTCACTCGGTAAATCTTTGACTCCAAATGTGGAGAGCTCTGAGAAAAGAATAGAATACGATAACCCAATATTTAATGGAAGTTCGGGGGCTTTTGTTTTGATTCCAGATTTTAATGTTAGTGATGACGTTTGAACATTAGACTACAAACAATCACTGTTACATTCCAGTGACACTATTTACTTTCTGAAACATTGTACAATTCTATGATAAGAATAAAAAGGAAACTGTCGTATTCTTTTAACATAAATTAATAATTTTTATTTCTTCTTTTTGAATCTCCTTTTTTAAATATTTTTTACATCTCATTCCAGTAACATTTGTTTGACTTAAATAATATGTTTTTAGTGTAGTATGATGCTGTTTTGAACAATGATCTGTTTTATTTCAATCATATCCTTACTTATTTATTAGGCAGCTTGTCACTATATCCATAGCGTTTACTTTATTTGTATAGACAGTTGTTTACTATGATTTTACCTTTAATTATGATTGTATTTATTTGTGTGTTAAAAGATTGTAACATTTTTTTACCTCCAATAAATGAGTCTGCAAGCGATTATATCGTAGTAAAAGATTTATATTTTATATTTTGTTTTTTATTTCATTATTGACAAACAAAACGAGGGAGAGAAAAGTACTTAGAGACGAAATGTGACTTTATTCAGTTGTTTGTTTTTAAAACCATCTTTTACTTTAACAAATTGACAAATACTTCAATATTTAGATGATAAACATTAAACAAACAAGAGTAAAATAGAAAAAAAAACAAGATTACAAAGAGAGTTTGCGTTATCACAAAAACTCAGAGGCGGCACACGTCAGATCCCTATCGTATCCGCCAATTTGCAAGGAATATTCAAGACGTCATTTTGTTTTCGTTGTCAATAGAAATAATATTTTAAAGACTCTTTTGGCGTTTAAAATGTTTTTTTTTCTTTTTTCTCAAATATTTGACATTTTTAAATGTTCCTCCAAAGTTAAAGATAATCTAATTGCTAGTCCTAACCTCCCACTGGACGACAAGGAATGGCAGCGAGCAGCTATGAACTTGGGACCGTTGAGATAATCAGCCCAGCACGTTAACCGCACGACCAGACATTGATGTTAACTTAATAAAAAATAATAGTCTATTATTTCGGCATGACAACTACCGAATATGTACAATATGTCAGAGAAGCTATCTATATATATAATTCTCTCCATGGCTTAACAGTTTGGACGAGAAGAAGAAGTAAAGGAAAGTTCACTCTTATTTCTTTTTTCCTACATAGATCACGCTCAATAGCAAGAATAACCAAATGTTTTAATCTATCTTTAGGCATTGACGACCTCAAGTAATTCTTCATTAGTTTGAGGCGCGTGTAACTTCAATAGATTACACAATTACAGCTAATGCATAATGCTGTTTTTATTTATCGCGCGTAGGATTGGCGTTTTCCATATTGAATGTCACCCCAAAATTAAAAAAAAATTTGTCTATATATTTCAGGAGATTTGTATGAGTTTTCAAAAGATTTTAATAATTTCCGGATATTTTCAAGATTTTTTCGTATATTTTGCAATTTCGGGAGAATTTTAGGAGCTCCTGGTAAATCGGCAGAAGGCCGCGGGAAAATTTGTTTTAAGTTATAAAATGGTTTTATTTAATAATTTATACACCTTGAATTAGCGCGGGTGATATGAAAGTGCGGGGCCCACTGCGGACGCATAGGGTGCATTGACCTGAGGCCGGCCTTGCAAAATAACTGCGTATGCTGCGCCGCCGGTCAACTAGTGTTAGATGATCTTTTAGCATTGTTTTATAATTTAAAAAAAAAGTAACAGCCATCGAGCTTGTACTTCAGCAACGTCTGCTCGATTTCCCAGCACAGTTACCTACAGAGATAGTGGCATTTTCATTGAAATGGAACAAGAATAAGAAATTAGATCTACCTAAACAGCACAACCAGATTGGTAGGTATGAAAAGTAGATGTCCCACATATTGATTGATTTCGATATAGATACAGATACGATTTATAAATTACGTGCCTTTACTTTTTCGATATTTATTTTTAATTTTTATTTGGAGCCACCAAATTCCAGTTAACTTAGGCCGGATCTGAGAGGGATCGCTGTAATGCGGTAAATTATTGAAAAAGCATAAATATGCGGGAATGGCTGGGATGGAGTTTCCGGCCAAACTATTATGTGAGTTTTACAACAGGAAGTAATAAGAAAAAAGGGCCTCGGTCAAAAAAAAAAGTCTATCAAATATTTCATGAAAATCTTAAATCAAAAGAAAAGTCCAAGAGTATCAATAAGACTATTTGATAAGGCGGAGCTATGAGGGGAGCATGATACCGGGCTATAACAGATACAATTCGTAAATTATAGGAATGTATGGGGGAAAAATGATCCTATAGGCTTTTCAGCTAGCTTAAAGAGACGACGCTTTATTTTCTACGAATAAACCGTCTAGCAACAAGATTTTATTTTGTAAAGAAAAGATTGTAAACTATTTGAATGCCTCTTCGCCAACTCGGTTCTATAATTGTGCTGCTCTTTACGTAAGAACAGGCCCAAGTTCTTTGCAAATGTCTTCTCGTGAACAGAACAGTCCCGCTAGAGGACGCCTTGCTAAACACTTGGATGGTGTTAAGACAAGCCCGTCACAATAATGCAGCTTTTCTCAAGCCGTGGGGCCGTTCTGGCCATTGGGAGCCGTTCAAATTATTTTACAAGGTAAAATTGGAAAAGCTCTATGTCATTGTAGTTATATTAACGTTTGAATATTAACCCAGTAAAACATCATTAGTATCGTGTTTAAAAAGCTAAAATATTACAAGTTAAAGACTTTGTATTATCATCTATCAAGGACCGTAAGAACGGTCTAAATTCTCTGAAGCGTTTAGCGACGTTAAGTTGACAAAAATAAAGACTTTATCATCATCATCATCATCACTCCTTAGAGTTCCTCATGGAACATAGGACCTCGACAAAAACACGCCACTCTCCACGGTCTCTTGCTAATTTTTTTAATGGTTTCCCAGCTCTTCCCGGTCTTCTCTGCTTCTTCAAGTACACTGCGTCGCCATGTTCTTTTTGGTCTTATTCTGCGTCTTGCTCTCTGGGGGTTTCACTCTAAGGCCTGCCTAGGTCTGTTGCTGGTATCTTTTCTTAGAAAGACTTCTTACTATACATTAAATGATCTTAACATGTCTTAAGACACACAAGCGCAATATGTGCCTCAAACATTCATCGCATAATAGTAATGACAGTTAAGTCATAAGAACCGATGCTACAAGGGGGCAGTTTGTCAGGTGCCACCCCCACCCCTACTAATCTAATTTACCAAAACATTTCCCAATTAACACTCTCGTTAGTTTGTTAGCTTTTTGTATAACCAATACAGTGATCTGATTACCTACTTTCACTGATTGTTGCACAAATGTAAATGAGTGTCAATTCTATTATGAAGTTCCACCCCAAATACCTGTCTGATCTTTAAACCAATAGCTGACTGGGGTAGGGGGCAAACGTAAATTTTCTTTTCTAGATGTTAGTCGAAGTTTTAACAACACATCCTATCGTTCTACAAATACCGTCTAAGAGTATATGTCAGTTGTTAAGAGTAGCCAAAAGACTAAAACAAATTAATTCCACTTATCTTATTCATGGCAAACCAGTAACACAGACTAAAAACGCAAAATACTTAGGTGTTATAATAAATGAAAAACGGTCATGGAATCCACATATTGATGAAACTATAATAAATCAAACAAAGCATTAGGGTTTCTTAAAAGAAATTTCTATAAATCAAATGAGAACATAAAACTAAAATGTCATTTAACCTTGGTTAAACCAATAATAGAATATGCATCCTCCGTTTGGGACCCCCCAACTCAAGATAACATTAAGAAACTGGAACAGACACAAAATAGAGCAGTAAGATTCATAACAAACGAATATTCACATTTAACCAGAGTAACACCTTTAGTAAAAAATACTAAATTTAGAAAGCCTTCAGGTCAGAAGACTGAAAAGTAAAGTAGCAATTATACATAAAACACTGAACCATAATCTTCAAATACAAAAACAAACTTTAATAAAATACTCTGAATGACACAAAAATAAAGGCACATTCCTCTTCCCATATGCTAGGACGAATTTGTACAAATACTCCTTCTTTCCTAGTGCTATTAGAGCATGGAATGGGTTGCCTTAGCTAGCCAGGAAAACCAGTGACTTGGCAGAATTTAGGTCATTGGTTAATATGCATGACTAAATGCATAACGCGTAGGACGTAATCATCTTCTTTTTTGAAGTAACGTCTGTATTATATAAGATAAGATAAGATAAGATAAGTATAGCAAAGGAAACAAGTTCAGGCGACGTCAAAAAGTCTTTTCAAATTTTAACAAACTTGCATAGTAAAAATATGCAATAACTATTAAATAATGTCATAAACAATGGGATTGTATAATAGAATAGACACTCATTTACATTTGTGCAACAATCAATTACAGAAAATAATCAGCTCAATAAAAAGGACAAACTAACGATTGTGTTTATTTGGAAAATTAGAAAATTGATAGGGGAGTGGGGGACACCTTGAGCTAACAGCCACTGCCAGTCAGTACTACTGAGATCTAGGTCTACGTCTACAATAATTTAGATCTCAAAGCATTATGACAACTAACTCTATGGCTGAAAAAAAAGCACTTTCACCAACACGCCTCCCTGCCCAAAAAGTAAATAGGCTGGGTGTTCGAATCATGTTAACAGCCTGGTCAGATATATGCCTGCGTTGGCTAAGCACGTAGGTTATTCTGATGTCGTAAGCATCTGACCGTTTTGGATGCGCAGAAAAATTACACCAGAAACACATCAATTACTATGTTATTGAAATATAAATGAAAAGAATACTATATTTTTTAACTGTAATTTAAAACACACAGGCCTATACAAAATTTTCAAACTATCGGAGTTTCTCGAGGTATTTTAAGGCTCTCATGACGTCATGTTGAGCCGGTGTAAATAGAAACTGTTCTACTTATCGTTATGTTAATTATTAATTGTTAGCTATAGTGTGTTAGCTCAATTCATCTTTCCCTTACACGCTAAGCCATAAAAGCCAACTTGCTTCATGTATTTCGATACAGTTGATTGCAGAATAATAACGGGAAAAACCGATATTACCTATGTTTTAACATTCTGGACAACTATTCCTTCTCGTTGAAAAAAGAAAAACCTCTATACAAATTTATATCCACACAAGATCATACATATTTTTTTCCTAATAGAATCATGGCCAATGGTAAGCAAATCTAGGATTCATTATCAATTAAAACATTTAAGCCAATGTAAAGATTTATTAATTTTATGTTCGAAGAATAAGAATAGGATAGGAAGATCTACTGAAATGTATAGCACCTAATGTTTCTATTGCTCTAGTGCAGGGGTTCTCAACCTGTGGATCGCGACCCCTTTGGGAGTCGATTGACAATTAGCCAGGGGTCGCCTAAGACCATCGAAAATATGGATAGTTTTTGTCTATTCTTCTATTGCTGTGTGTGTGTGTGTTAGGGGTCGCGTAGGAGTGGGGGATTCTAAAAAGGGTTGCCGACCTTAAAAGGTTGAGAACCGCTGCTCTAATGGTATAAAGAATCAGGTTAATATATAAAAGGCGTAACATTAGAGGTCTGTTTTTTTATTGCAAATATGTTAATAAATATTGATCTTGCTGAAATGAAAAAAAAAAACAACCTGTTTCTCTTCTCTCTCAGTCTATTTATCTCTATCTTTCTATTCTCTTTCTTTACCTCAATCTCTCATCAATCTAGGCCTACCTGTCTAATCTAACTATATGTATCTAATCTAACTATGTCTAATCTAACTATATGTATCTAATCTAACTATATGTATCTAATCTAACTATATGTATCTAATCTAACTATATCTAATCTAATCTAACTATATCTAATCTAATCTAACTATATCTAATCTAATCTAACTATATCTAATCTAATCTAACTATATCTAATCTAATCTAACTATATCTAGTCTAATCTAACTATATCTAATCTAATCTAACTATATCTAATCTAATCTAACTATATGTATCTAATCTAACTATATGTATCTAATCTAACTATATGTATCTAATCTAACTATATGTATCTAATCTAACTATATGTATCTAATCTAACTATATGTATCTAATCTAACTATATGTATCTAATCTAACTATATGTATCTAATCTAACTATATGTATCTAATCTAACTATATGTATCTAATCTAACTATATGTATCTAATCTAACTATATGTATCTAATCTAACTATATCTAATCTAATCTAACTATATCTAATCTAATCTAACTATATCTAATCTAATCTAACTATATCTAATCTAATCTAACTATATCTAATCTAATCTAACTATATCTAATCTAATCTAACTATATCTAATCTAATCTAACTATATCTAATCTAATCTAACTATATGTATCTAATCTAACTATATGTATCTAATCTAACTATATGTATCTAATCTAACTATATGTATCTAATCTAACTATATGTATCTAATCTAACTATATGTATCTAATCTAACTATATGTATCTAATCTAACTATATGTATCTAATCTAACTATATGTATCTAATCTAACTATATCTAATCTAACTATATCTAATCTAACTATATCTAATCTAACTATATCTAATCTAACTATATCTAATCTAACTATATCTAATCTAACTATATCTAATCTAACTATGTCTGTCTAATCTAACTATATCTAATCTAACTATATCTAATCTAACTATATCTAATCTAACTATGTCTGTCTAATCTAACTATATCTAATCTAACTATATCTAATCTAACTATATCTGTCTAATCTAACTATATCTGTCTAATCTAACTATATCTGTTTAATCCAACTATATCTGTTTAATCCAACTATATCTGTCTAATCTAACTATATCTGTCTAATCTAACTATATGTATCTAATCTAACTATATCTGTCTAATCTAACTATATGTATCTAATCTAACTATATCTAATCTAACTATATCTAATCTAACTATATCTAATCTAACTATATCTAATCTAACTATATCTAATCTAACTATATCTAATCTAACTATATCTAATCTATCTATATCTAATCTAACTATATCTGTCTAATCTAACTATGTCTGTCTAATCTAACTATATCTGTCTAATCTAACTATATCTGTCTAATCTAACTATATCTGTCTAATCTAACTATATCTAATCTAACTATGTCTGTCTAATCTAACTATATCCAATCTTACTATATCCAATCTAACTATATCTAATCTAACTTTATCTAATCTAACTATATCTAATCTAACTATATCTAATCTAACTATATCTAATCTAACTATATCTAATCTAACTATATCTAATCTAACTATATCTAATCTATCTATATCTAATCTAACTATATCTGTCTAATCTAACTATGTCTGTCTAATCTAACTATGTCTGTCTAATCTAACTATATCTGTCTAATCTAACTATATCTGTCTAATCTAACTATATCTGTCTAATCTAACTATATCTGTCTAATCTAACTATATCTAATCTAACTATGTCTGTCTAATCTAACTATATCCAATCTTACTATATCCAATCTAACTATATCTAATCTAACTTTATCTAATCTAACTATATCTAATCTAACTATATCTAATCTAACTATATCTAATCTAGCTATATCTAATCTAACTATATCTAATCTAACTATGTCTGTCTAATCTAACTATATTCAATCTTACTATATCCAATCTAACTATATCTATCTAATCTAACTATGTCTATCTAATCTAACTAGATCTATCCAATCTAACTATATCTATCTAATCTAACTATATCTATCTAATCTAACTATATCTATCCAATCTAACTATATCTATCTAATCTAACTATATCTAATCTAACTATGTCTATCTAATCTAACTATATCTATCCAATCTAACTATATCTATCTAATCTAACTATGTCTAATCTAACTATGTCTAATCTAACTATGTCTAATCTAACTATATGTATCTAACCTAACTATATCTAATCTAAATATATGTATCTAATCTAACTATATCTAATCTAACTATATCTAATCTAACTATATCTATTCAATCTAACTATATCTATCCAATCTAACTATATCAATCTAATCTAATTATATCCAATCTAACTATATCTACCAAATCTAACTATATCTATATAATGTAACTATATCTATCCAATCTAACTATATCTATCCAATCTAACTATATCTATCCAATCTAACTATATCTATCTAATCTAACTATATCTAATCTAACTATATCTATCTAATCTAACTATATCTATCTAATCTAACTATATCTATCCAATCTAACTTTATCCAATCTAACTATATCTACCAAATCTAACTATATCTATGTAATCTAACTATATCTATCCAATCTAACTATATCTATCTAATCTAACTATATCCAATCTAACTACATCTACCAAATCTAACTATATCTACAAATCTAACTATATCTACCAAATTTAACTATATCTATCTAATCTAACTATTTCTTATCTAACTATATCTAATCTAACTATGTCTGTCTAATCTAACTATATCTATCTAATCTAACTATATCTATCCAATCTAACTTTATCCAATCTAACTATATCTACCAAATCTAACTATATCTATGTAATCTAACTATATCTATCCAATCTAACTATATCTATCAAATCTAACTATATCCAATCTAACTACATCTACCAAATCTAACTATATCTACAAATCTAACTATATCTACCAAATTTAAGTATATCTATCTAATCTAACTATATCTTTCTTATCTAACTATATCTAATCTAACTATGTCTGTCTAATCTAACTCTTCATTCATCTATCCATCCATCCATCCATCCATCTGTCCATCCGTCCTACCACCCTTCAATCCAAGCATCCATCTATGTCTACCTCTATCTATCTAATATAGTTATATATCTTTAGTTCTCTCTACCTCAATCTCTTTATCTCTCTCTTTAGTTGTCGACCCCATATTATGAAACTATTAAAATATCAAACAAAGCATTAGGGTTTCTTAAAATATCTATAAATAAAAAAAAAAGAACATAAAACCGAAATGTAACCTTGGCTAGGCCAATAATAGCAAATGCATCCTCTGTTTAGGACCCCTCAACTCAAGAAAACATTTTAAAGAAGGGAAAAGATACAACATACAGCAGTGAGATTCATAACAAACGAATATTCATATTTGACTAGAGCAACATCTTTAGTAAAATCACTAAATTTAGAAAGCTTTCAAGATAGAAGACTTAAAAAGTAAAGTAGCAATGATACATAAGATACTGAACCATAATCTTCAAATACAAAAACAAAACCTAATAAAATACTAAGAAAGACACAAGGATAAAAGCGCATTCCTCGTTCCATATGCTAGGACAAATTTGTACAAATTAGAGCTTTCATATAGCGTTACTTTTACGCTTATAGCATGCTAAGATCGCTTGGTTCAATCTCATTTGTGGACCAGTTGAGGGACGGGGTATCTGGGAGAAGGTTTTTCCGTGCTGCGACTCTGCCTGAGTCAGGTATCAAACCTCGAGACCATTCATAGGTAGCCAAGCCAAGCTCAATCGTACTTAGCCTCTCGACAACGCATGCTCCTCCCTAGTGCTATTAGAGCATGGAATGGGTTGCCTGAGCCAGCTAGGAAAACTAGTGACTTGGCAGAATTTAAGTCATTGGTTGACTAGATGCAAGACAAGTAGGACGTAGTCATCTTTTTTTTTATTAAAGTAACGTCTGTATTTTACAAGATAAGAAGATACGATCTTTTTATTTCTATATCTGTAATGGCCTTGGGAAGGTCAACTCCCATTGTCCATAAAAGAGGCTACTCCTAATGGCATACGTCTCAGATAGTCTCTAACCACTGAATCCAGCACCTGGCCTGCTCATGTGGCTTAGATGCTAAGCCCGGCGAAACTGCTCTTACTAACAGGTGAAGGTGTGAAGACGGATACCTGGCGCCACAAAACCGGTAGCTTCGGGCAGATGGAGTTCGTCAGCCTAGTAAGGCAATTCACCTAGGAGAGAGGTACTCTTGACTTCAAACCCCCGCTGCCTTGCGGTACTAAAGCATCAGGAGAAAACCTCGAGGAAAAATCAGGAGTGAATCCCCTTAAGCGTTGGAAGTATCGATTATGACTTACTATGACATTCCCTTCCGCAGCTTCTGCAACAGAGTAGGTGCCAAATGTATTGCGCAGCGTTTCTTTGGATCATATCATCATATATCAATATAATTCAGTAAATCTCTCTCTCTCTCTCTCTCTCTAAGTCTCTCTAGATCTCTATATTTCTACCTCTCTATATATATCTTTCTATCTCTATCTTTGTATACATTAAAATAAAAAGACAGAAAAAAAAAGATAAAAGCATTTTTTATTTAATATATTAATTCTGATAAATTTAGTACTAAAATCTTATAATCACTATGTGACATCTGTTAGACTTCGTATTCTAGACGTTTAATTGAAGAGTTTTTATGATATATAAAGTCTAATTTTATTTTTTATATAGGTTTTGCCCATGTCGATGTTGGAGACATCAGACTTTTTAATTGGATGCGGAATCAAAATGACGAACGGATTTGTGGAATCGAACGTCACGAAGACAAATTTGTAAGGGTCAGTGAATTTTCAGGTTCAGACATTGAAAGCTATTGCGAAAGGATGCAAATATCAGAATTGGTTAAAAAGGCGATAAATTTGTCAGTTAGACTTAATGTAGATCAACCTGACATGGAAAGACCTATGGTGCACATCGATGTCCCAGAAATGTATGATCGATACAACAATGTTGTTTGGCCGCAAACTGGAAGCGGGATCATCAAACGTATACATACAAGCGAACCTCCTAGTGTGGAAGTTTGTACAGCCAAACACGTGGTCTTCAACGACGATGAAGCTAACAAGACGAGGTGTAGGCTGTATTTTGATGGTAGAGAGAACAGAAAGGTTGTTTTAACAGGAGCTACAGCATCAGCTTCAGATCTCAAAAATGATTGGTGTAAATTCCTTTGCGACGTTGACAGTCAAGAGATTGAACAAATCAAAGAGAATTTAGAAACGTTTGAGATAGAATTGGGTAATAAAAAACGAAAGAAAATGAACAGAAAAAGAAAAGTAATTTTAATCTCCCACCCACATGGTGGTTATAAATATATTTCTATGGGAGACCAAATTATAGAAAAAAATGGTATCAAATATGACACACCATCTTGCAAAGGTTGTAGCGGTGGTTATATTATTCCAGTTGGATATATTGATAGAGGTACATATGTTCACAGTGGATCTTATTACCAAGGTGATAAAAGATTGTATGGTTATGCGAGCGGTTTGATTCCCGTAGTTATAAATTAATGAATGCTATGCTGAACACTTAAGAGTTCTATAGTTTTTTTTTTACATTTACAATATTCATTTCATTACTTATGTATACTGTTGGTTATAATAACATTTTTGTTTTATTATTTCCCAGGAAAGCTTTCAATGTACAAGTTTTTGATATATTTTAAAAGCTCGTGTGTCTGTGCAACGTTATAATATTATTGAAAATATTTCAAAGTAATGACTATTTGAAACTTAGAATGCACTTTAAGGCACGGGTTTATTGTCACCATGGTACATCCTCTTAGTCTTGCTTGTGTGACGTGAGAGTTATTGTCTCTTTTCTCCTGAATCACAGATAGAGGGGTCGATTGGCCCATGTCACATTCCTTGCCTCTGGGCTCAATGTATCCCTTTAGTGGAGAATCTTAATAGGGCTCAGGCTCAACCCTTATGGACACTCGACAAAGCTATGTCTTTTCATGTTTTGCAGCATTCGTTCTCTCTGGGACCATTAAATTATCTCAGTTACCATTGTATTGCAGTTGTACAATATAAAAGTTGACATGTTGCAACATTCGCATCGCATTCACTGGTGTCCATTTAGTAAAGTAAAAATTGTATTATATGTGTATATATATATATATATATGTAAATACAGAGAGAGAGAGAAAATAAATAGATAGATAGATATACATATCGATATATAGATATAGATATCTTTATTGTATTTTAGATATATGGTAATAATAGTTTATATTAAATGTATATTTAATATAATGTGTACTCGTATCGATTGTCAATGTAATCTTTTCTGAACGTTTGAGAGAGAGAGAGAGAGAGAGAGAGAGAGAGAGAGAGAGAGAGAGAGAGAGAGAGTGCTTTGAAGAATGTTAGGTTGTTCCTACTATTAATTCTGGACTTGGTAAAGTTAAGTCTTTTTAATGTAAATAACATACGCAAATAATAAAAAACTTCTTTGTATCATAACAATTCTATTAATAAAATCATTACACAACTTATCCCTGTCATGTCTGTCATTGTTATTATTTAATGCCTAAAGCGGAATTCAAGCTTATCAACGACTCCTGTCTCGGGTGAGGCTCTGCCCATGATTCATTACTCTTGAAGTTTTCCAGTTGAGACGGGTTAGAATCTGTCGTAACAAATTGAAACACGTTTTGGACTTGAAGACTTTGCACATTTTGAGCAGATGTTTCAGTCTTTTGTGCTACAAGATCTAATAGGCCAGCGTTTTTTTTTCTATTGCCTAAAGTCTAGTTCCTCTTTCATACCTTGCGATCTATAGGGCAGAAGATTTAATAGTCATCTGTTTCTGTGGCCAGCACAAAGACTAACCGCCTTTACTTTTCCCTAACTAGTGTTAAGCACCCATTAAAGCTGGGTGGACACATCTGTAAGTGGACTCAGGGTAACTAGAACCAATGACTGACGCAGGGATACAATGCAAACTAATGTCATTGATCGTGCCTAAATCGGAAGCGAAGTTGGTATCAAAATCGGTATTTGTTAAGAATTTCTGAAATTTTCTAAAAGCTGGGGATTTAAGTGCATTACGTCTAGCCCCAGATTTCCACAATCTAATGGTATGGCAGAACGGGCCATGCACACAGTGAAACAGCTTCTAAATAAAGCTAAAACGTCGGGTCAAGACTCATATATGGCCCTCTTGTAATTTCGAAATGCTCCATGCCCTGATGGACCTTCACCTGCACAACTGCTCAAGGGCCGCCGTGTGAGAAATCTTCCGAGAAATCTCAAATCCCAGACAAAAAGAAAATGCTTGGAAAACAAGAAAAAGTAATATAGCAAAGTATTATAACAGAACAGAGAGACGCACCGAGCGACCACACATTCAGCCTGGGAGCAAAGTGTGGATGCAAAGGAAGCCTGGCGATTTATGGGAACCAGCAATGGTCATCTCAGAAGCGGAGACCCCGAGATCCTACTTGGTAAAAACACCGAAAGAGGTAACATAACGAAGAAATAGAAGAATGTTAAGAGACACATGTACAAGATCAAGCGTCATGCCTGATATTTTTGAAATGGACACCCCAGAGACAGTCATTAATGGTCAAACCACACAGCCAGAGAAGATACAAATGTGCAACAGGAACAGACTAACACTACCAATCCGCCGCCAGTAATAACTCGATATGGTAGACAAGTTCGGCCACCAGTGCGTTACCCTGACGCAGATAATTAGATACATGTATACCTTTTTATTATTATGCAATGTCTATATAATTAATGTCTATTTGTAAACCTAGAATCTTGTATATTGTACTACACATTTTATAATCTATATTGTTACTATTGATATCAATTGAACATTATGTTGTGTTAAACATGTATTCAGTTTACTAATTTGTTTATAGTGAGACAGAAATCATTTGTATAGTCAATTGATATCTCAAAGCTTTCAAGGAGGGAGATGTGAACGTAATTGTATGTGTTTTGCGTGGCTGGTAGTGCAGTGTGTGTGCCTGTGTATGAAATGACCAGTGGACCTTGAGTGGACATGCTTGAGTAAACAGCAGTGTGTTAGGACTGTGTGTAAAAGGAAGTCAGTTTAGAGAACAAGTGGCTGGAGTAATGAACATAAATAGAGACCAATAAAATCATTGTGTTTATTGAAGCTCATGTTGTTTTATTCTATTACAGTCTTGGCATCACCATCAACCTGGCGACAAATTGCGTGTCAGATGATAGTGATTAATAACACAATTTGTACGATTTCTTATATACAATATAAAGTTCGATATTGAATTGAAAACTAAACTCGTCCATGCAAGTGTTTATTGCATTTCTACATTTAGGTTGATTGGTAGACTATGTAATCTCAATGCGTGCAAGCACAAACTTAATTATTTTTTGATTTACTTTATTATTATCTGACTCAGTTCACACTAATGCGAATTCTATAGAACTACAAGTAATCGCTGGTCGTAGTATGCACAAGGTATAATCAAGAGAGAAGCACGGTGTACGGATACATGCTGTTAATGTATTATGGAAAATAAATGTGTTCTGCTAGTAAGTCTGTAAAAAAATTTATATGAATGCTAACATCCGGGCAGGTTGTAGCTACTAGTCGGCCCATTTTATAATAGAATGATATAAACTATTTTGGTGTATTAAAAATAAATGTGTTCTGCTAGTAAGCCCATTACATAGTAAAGTCTGTACAAAATTTTTATATGAATGCTAACATCCGGGTCGGTTGTAGCTACTAGTCGGCCCATTTTATAATAGAATGATATAAACTATTTTGGTGTATTAAGAGCCTTATCCAAGGCTGCCATTTCGACGTCTGCTCAATGGCTATTTTGGGTGCCGACCAATCAAGCATTAGCTCAAATTTCAACATATATCCAGTCCTCATCTGGCCCATATCCTGCACTAGTTTGTGTGATCGCTTTATGACTTCTGTTTTGTTCTTGTTCACTAAAATGCTTAGCACAAGTATTAGAAAGTCCCGCTTTCAGATCTGTAGGGCAGTAAAGGGCAACTGTTTCTGTGACCCACAGTTAATGGGGGTGTCTTGTGGCCAGCACAACGACCAACCCTTACTTTTCCCCAATGCTATCTTTACCATTAGAGCTGGGTGAACTATGAGGCGCCCAAATATCCCGAAATTAAAATTCCCAGTCTTCATCATGATTCGAACCTCGGTTCGGAAGCCAAGCGCTTTACCGCGCAGCCACTGCGCCACCACAAGTATTATAATGTGGTATATTTGTTATGTGTGTGTGGGGGGGGAGGGGGTGTGAACCCTCGGGTCAGTCGTGTCAAACAGTTCCATCAACACATCTTTATTGCATCTGTCAAGCAGACGTGTCCATATCGAGAGACAGCGCGCACAAACTGTGTAGCAGTCATACAAAGGGAGGCTAATGTAACTAGCATACATGCAACTAGACGTGTTAGAATAATAATCAAAATAGGAAATAAAAGTATGAACGCTTCACACTTAGGTAGCTCCCATTTGTGTACTATAACTGTATGTATTTATGGGAGGCGCTTTGCTTGAGTGATAAAAGGCCTGGCTTCCGTACCGAGGGGCCTCTAATCCTGCTGAAAACTGGGATTTTTCATTTCTGGATCTTTAGGGCGCCTCTAAACCCACCCATATCTAATGGGTTACCTGACATGAGTTGGGGAAAAGTAAAGGCTGTTAGTCGTTGTGCTGGCCCAATGACACCCTCGTTAACTGTGGGCCACAGAAACTGATGGCCTTTACATAATCTGCCCTATTTATCGCACTGTATTATTTACTGTGTATAATAATAATAATAATATATGTATTAAAAGTTTCAAAGGCATGTTCTTGTTGATATGCTTTAAAAAAAAAAAAATTCATTTCTAAAAAATATTGGCCCATCGAAAATATTTCTTTCTAAAATTATATAAGGAGATAATTTCCGGGCATCATTTATTGTATTGCTTACTTATAGAGCTCAGTAACAAGTCAAATTAATTGTATTGCTA
Source organism: Biomphalaria pfeifferi (assembly GCA_030265305.1). Lineage (NCBI taxonomy): Eukaryota > Metazoa > Mollusca > Gastropoda > Planorbidae > Biomphalaria > Biomphalaria pfeifferi. The sequence continues at coordinate 1,776,533 of JASAOG010000119.1, read as the reverse complement.
ACTTATAGAGCTCAGTAACAAGTCACATTAATTGCACGTTTACAAGTTAAGAGAGAGATACAATGTAATACTTTGTTAAAATAGGCCATGCACTACCCATTAGAGTTAACTCAGAAGCGTTCCAATCATCCTGACCGGTAATAACAGAAGGGTCTCACAAGCATCCATTAAATTTGTAAGGCCGGCCCTGAATATTAGATAAGAATGTCTGATAACTATTTCTTGGCAATTCTTTCTTGCATGTGCCTTAGATGGGCGTTCAATCAAGTAAACGCAACATGCAAACAGTATTATCACAAAATATGTGAAGATCAGAGTGAATAAGTGAGACGATAGACAGAGAGAACTTAACAAAGAGTGGACATGATAGAAGAGAGAGAGACAGAATAAAAGAGATCGAGAGATAGAGAGGGAGAGAGAAAAAAGAGAGAGAGAGAGAGAGGAACAGAAAAGAACAGAAAAAATCATGGAGAAATTAGCTGCCCAAATATCATAACATGGAAATGAAGAATGTGGTCTGGATTGCGGTGTTGTTGTCTTTGTAGCTGTGGTGTGAAGCTGTTGATGCAGTAAGAACATTTCTAGAGCTTGTGGGCTAAGATGTCCACTTAACTTACAACTTTCTAATTGTTTCCTCCAAGCTTACAATGGCAGACGTCAAAACAGGCACGATTATACAATAGAAGGAGAAACAAACGACATGTGTGTGTATGTGTGTGCATATGTGTGCGTGCATCTGTGTGTGTGCATCTGTGTGTGTGTCTGTGTGAATATTTGTGTGTGTGTGTCCATCTGTGTGTGTGTGTGTGTCTGTATGAGTCTTTGTGTGTTTGTGTGAGCACGTAAGTGAGTTTATGTGCATCTGTGTGTATGCGTCATTGGACATTTGTAGAAAAAACGTTTTAGAATGTTGAGGGCGCTAATAATCACTGGATTTAAAATAAAATGAAAAGAAGGAGAAATAGAAGAAACAACAACTTCCATTTGAAAGATTTAGCACTATAGCCCTAACCCTAATCTTAATGATAAGTAACACAAAAGTAATTGAGGTCAAAGTCATTGAATTCCGGACTGAAGATATTTCTGATCTCGTTTTTAAATAGTAATTGATCAGGAATACTATTTTATACTATTTCTAAGATATCCCAGATTGTATCCTAGATCTATGAGTTGTTTCTTCTATTTTGGCTTCTCAGAATAGAGCCTTACCTTTGCGAAACAAAACTCTTCCTGTGATCCGTGTTGTTTTAAATATCCAAGTTGCTGAATAACTTAATGCCCTACTCACATTAAATCAACCCGAAATGTGTCACACTATATCTGTATTCATCATCATCTTCATCAGTCCCTTGACTTTCGTCGTACGGTGCTGTGAGAGTTCGCGTAACCAAACCCCTTAAGTTTTCCCAGACAGCAGCTGTTCCTAGCAGGATATCAAGAGATAAGCCAGTCCATTCTTTTATGTTCTCCCAGCTTTTCTTTGGATGACCTTTTCTTCGTGCTCCCTCCAATGTACCTTGAAGGATGAATTTAGACAGCGAGTCATGTCTTAGGACAGACCAAACCAGCTCAGCTTTGTCTCTCCACAGCCACAGTGTTGATCTGTAACAGTACAAACTCACGTGTGTTCATATAAATAATAGCACGTCTGCTTTTACTAAAAGTAGGCCAACCTCGATTTTTTTTTCTTGTGGATCATAGACTACACGGCAATACACGCACAAATCAAGCGAACTTCCGGTCAATGCAATATTTTGCTTCTAGTAGGTCAGGGGTTCTCAAACTGTGGATCGCGACCCCTTGGGGGTCGATTGACGATTTGCCAGGGGTCGCCTAAGACCATCGATAAATGGATTGTTTTTTTTTTGTTAATTCTTCTATTGCTGTGCAAATAGGGGTGGGTGGGGGTCGCGGAAGAGTGAGGGTTGTAAAAAGGGGTCGCCGAGCTTAAAAGGCTGAGAACCGCTGCTGTAGGTGAACGATCTTTAGTGTCTTATTTACTGCAGTGGTTTCACAAGGCATGGCAAACTAGGCCGCCTGGCTCAGATTTAAAGACGAACAAAGTCGGATTGGTCAATATTTCAATACAATAGTCAGTGTCAGGACTCGGTTTGAAGAGATAGACTTGTTACTTTTTACTCTATTTGACACGAGAATACGGAAGTGATATTAATATAAATAACACAGCTAAGATACTATCTGCAGGCTAACCTCTCATTTTCCCGACATTTTTTGTGACCTAAACTAATTCTTGCATTTGGATCTGCCCGCATGATCTAATCATCCGATGTCGCTTTTTTCTACGACTAGCCTTGACCTTGTCCTACAAGCGTGACAGCGGAGCTAAATGTTTGCCAAACTAGCAGGGGAAAAAAAGAAACTAGTTACACGAATTTGTCCCTGCAAAGTATAATAAATACAAGAAAGTTGAAAAATTACACGTAATATCTCAAGCAGCTGGCGGTGAAGACTGGGATTTTTAATTTGGAATCTTCGGGCGCTTCCGAGTCGACCCAAAAATAACAATATACTCCATTGTTATATCAACCGAGAGGATAATAACAACTGACATCACATATACCTTCAAGCAATGCTTTTTTTTAGGTGCCGGTACTCAGTGATGGATTGCCTAACTTTTAACTAATAATAAAAAAAGAATAAAAGTTAAAATACAAAAAAATAATATATATAATTTTTTACTACATTAAAAAAGACACCGGTACGCCGTACCGGTGAGTACCGTCACAAAATAAAAGCACTGCTTTCAAGGCCATTAACATTTCTAGAAACATCCTCGTTGCCTCTCAGAGGGCGTTACTGATGCAGACCTGCCCAGGGGCGGACTGGGTGTCAAAATCGGCCCACGCATTTCTATACACACCGGCCCATAAATTGTATATCATACGATGGGCCTTCAATTATAGGCCTACCTTTCCTCAAAATCATTATGTTAAATTGAATAATGTATCAATAACTGTACGCAAGCTCTAGATCTATAGCTTTATAAGAAATATAGGCCTTATGTTGCTTTTTCATCGCTAAGTGTGTAGGCTTTAAAAGGATGAAGTGTACAGTAGCAATGTCTACGGATGTAGGCTATTACATTATTTCGGAAAATGTGTTAGGTTAGTATTTTAGTACCTACAATATAAACGATTTTTTGAAATCATGACGCTCTGAGGGCTACTTTTATAATAGAATATCATAAAATCTTTAACAATTTAATACGTGCCATAGTTGCACTCATGAGGCCCTTTAGGTCGTCCATATGCCCATATAGCCAGTCCGCCTCTGGACCTGCCACATCACCAGAAAAGTTAAAGGGACTACGGCGAATTTTGTTTCCCTTTAACGAAACTCGACCCTAGCGACTCCATAAAGATGAATACTCGTTCGTTTCTAACATAATGATAATAATCTTTATTATCCGTGAGGAAATTTGTTTTACAATCAATTGTGCGTTACAAAACACAGTACAGGAGTAGAGCAAACATTTAATAGCACACAAGATGTACGTTAGTACCAAAGTTTCTCTTTAACAATTCATGCGAAATGTATAATTGTATTATAGTATATTATGGTAAGTAAGCCAAGAGTCTCTATTTACGTCGCCTCCTCCAGGCTTCATATGTTCACGTAATGAATGGTAATGTCATTAATGACCGAAAGTTGACTGTAATAAATTGTATTGTCTTCTTATCTTATATAATACAGACGTTACTTCAAAAAAGAAGATGATTACGTCCTACGCGTCTTGCATTCAGTCATGCATATTAACCAATGACTTAAATTCTGCCAAGTCACTGGTTTTCCTGTCTAGCGCAGGCAACCCATTCCATGCTCTTATTGCACTAGGGAAGAAGGAGCATTTGTACTCTATTGTACAATAGAGCTCAGAACAAGCGTGGTCGAGAGGCCAAGTGCTCTTGAAATTGGCTTGGCTTGGCTACCTAGAAGGGGGCTTGAGGTTTGACACCCGACTCGGGCAGAGTTGTGTTTACTGAGCGCCTAAAGGCAGTACGGAAAACGAACTCCTAGATACCCCCCCCCCCCCCCCCACTGATCCACTAATGACTTTGGACCAAAAGCGCTCTGAGCATGCTATAAGCATGAAAGTAGCGCTACCTAAAAGCTTTAATAATAATATCCCTTTAAAAAATACATTTTATTAGCTCACAACTTCGTGAAAGTCTAAATTGAATCGTTTATTTTGACAACTTTTCATCACCCTATGAAATTTGTCACATGAATTAATGCTGGGTAGTATCACATCGTTTAAAGATTTTAGAAACATCTCATATTTCTTAACTACCGTTAAAGCTATGAAACTGATGGTATTAAACTATTCCGTGTATTCGAAGATTATGGCTAAGCTTATCTTATATAATACAAACAACAACAACAAAGAAGAAGTCGATTACGTCCTACGCGTCATGCATCTAATCTTGCATGTTAACAGATGAGTAAAAGTCTTCCTAGTCACTGGTTTTCCTGGCTTGCTCAGGAAACCCATTCCATATTCTAATAGAACTAGGGAAGAAGGAGCATTGGTACAAATTTGTCCTAGCATATGGAACGAGGAATGTGCCTTTATCTTTATGTCGATGTTGTTTTGTTTCCTCATTTAGTATCTGTAATATCGACATTTTTGAAACTGTTGTCCCAATAGAAAGATAGACATAAAAAAGAAATAGCAATCATAAAAGATAGAGATCCCATTTGATGTAAAATAATGTACTTCCTTACTTTAAGATTCTGTCCGTATAATCAGTTGGTCAAATGAACTGGGGATTACGATTAACGAATTAAGAATTATTATTACTATTTATTGAGGTGGCGGAGTGGCTCAGAGGTTAAGTGCGTGGCTTCCGAACCGAGGGTTCGAATCCTGGTGGAGACTGTGATTTTTATTTTTGGGATTTTCGGGCTCCTCTGAGTCCACCCGGCTCTAATGGGTAGCTGACACTAGTTGGGGAAAAGTAAAGGCGGCTGGTCGTTGAACTGGCCACATATCACCCTCATAATCGTGGAATACTCAAACAGATGACCTTTACATCATCTATCCTATAGATAGTAACAGGGCCGGCTTAGACCACTGCAACCCATGCAGGCGCAATGGGCCCCTCACTTTCAAAGGCCCCGCGCTAATTCAAGGTGTAAATTATTAAATTAAAGAATTATATCTTTTATATAATAACAGGGTTTCCGCGGCCTCCTGATTTTCCAGGGCCTCCAGGAAAACTACTGTAATTGCTAAATATACGAAAAAGTCCTGGAAATCCGCTAAAATTGTTAAAATCTCCTGAAAACTCATAAAAAATCGCCATTTTGGGGGTGCCAATCCTACGCTTAATAAAAAAACGACTTTGCCAGCTTTAATTAAACAAACATTTATAGTAATGTATTTTCTAATACAAAATCTTCATTTTGACATTACGCTTTCCCTACCCAGACTGGACCCCGCTAACTCCCATTCGTATAGGATCAAGCAATTGTTAGGACAGGCCCTGGATAGCAGGGTCTAAAAGAAGAACTATAGATCGCAATGTAGCTGCTTTGTTGAAGTTTTTATTTATAGGCGGGTTCAGTGTAGAGATATTCAAGAAGGTACATATACTTGAAATGACCTTACAATGTTTATAAACAGTATAGTGAAAGGTCGGTGTTGCTCTAGCGTCTCATAATAAAAAAAAAGTAAAGTTCCCTTTCAGACCTTGTGGTCTATAGGGCAGATGATGTAAAGGTCATCTATTTCCGAGGCCTACGGTTTACGAGGGTGTCATGTGGCCAGCACAACGACCAACCACCTTAACTTTTCCCCAACTAATGTCAGGTACCCATCAGAGCTGGGCGGACTCAGAGGCGCCAAAGATCCGAAATAAAAAATCCCAGGATTCGAACCCGGGACCCCTGGTTCGGAAGCCAAGTGCTTTACCTCTAAGCCACCGTCGCATAACCATGATTTATTAATAATAATCTCTATTATCTATTTCTTCTACATTACACATGTGACATTGATAATTTTATTGCTGGAAAAAAAAAATTAAAACAAGGGAGAAAACAAAAAAAAAATGAATGAATTTTTACTTAACACAGTTACCTTCCTCTTTTTATAACCGTGATTAACAATAATAATAAACATTATTTCTGAGTATTCAAAAAAATTACGGGCAAGTGAGATAACAGTTTAAAAAAATAATGACATTTTTCTTAACACAGTTACCTTCCTTTTTTTCTCTTAAACATTGAACAATATTTTTAAAAAATGTTTTACAATATTCACATTTTAGTTCTCAACTTCTTTTCTTTGGCATTACTTCTTTTTTTTTTTTGTATTACTCAACACGAAATCAGTAAATGTTATGTGCTGTTGTGTTGGTCATTGCTAATAATTTAAAAACATTTGCATACATGTAAAAGGCTATTGTGTGGCTGCCTATGACAAACAGTATGCGCGCTGGACTGTCGTTCAAGTCTCGATGGTCCTGGGCCGGGTTCACACCCTGCCCGCAGCTAACCTCCATGCAGTCCTGCTTGAGGTTTAAAGTAGGAAGTAGACTATCTTTAACTCTGAAAGAACATCCGAAAACTGTTAAACATACATATCATTTTGCACTTAATAGGAAAAAGTTACTGTAAACATCATTTGATTGGGATTGAATAATTTAAAAAATTCATTTTGGATGAAATAGATCATTTAAATATCCTGTTCAGGAATATAAAGAGATATTTAGTACTACGTTGAAAAAGTTTATTTAAAATTAAATCTGGGCGTTAAATGGAACAATGCACATAGACTCCTAAATGTTCACTATATCCCAAAGTCGTTTACATGAAAACAATATGTTATTTGATATAGTAATCAATCGAAAAGAAATATATATATCGCAACTATCTATTTGGGTGTATAGTAAAAATCTACACGATCTAATAGCGCCGCTTTCATCACTAGGCGATGACGTAATTTGTGCTATTTTTTTTATATTTTTTTTAATATCATGTTTTAATCTGCTTTCATTATTTATTCATTTTTTCTACTTTGCATATTTGTATCTTTACGTGGTAAAATAATATTACCCGACTACATAGTAGGTAATGTGCACTCTCTAAGTCACTGTGGTTTTCGGGATGGTAGAAGTACATTGAAAAATGACTCCTTTTTTTTTTTAAAACAAAATCTGAGATTGTACTCTGTCTTTATCTATCTAATCAAATCTTTAAACACAGTCGTTCAGGTTCTTCTCCTGGCTCCTCTAAGGATAGGATTGAAAACTTTAAACTTGTACTGTTTCGACATCTACATGGAGAGCGAGCGTATAGGAAGGATCCCGGTTTGCGGATGCCATACCCAACAGTAAAAAAGGGTGAAAATGCAACGGCGCTTGGTGATTACGGATGCCCAACCTGTGACCGCAGCTGTGTATTAATGATCCCGGGCATGCTACCCTGCCTCATAGTGGCTCCCGGGTGGAAACGATCGTAGGAGGAAACGATTAGGCTAAAAAAGGGTAGCAAAACAAGACTCCCGTGGGGGTGCCTAAGAGGGTACGAGAGCATCCTCATTGCACTGTGCGGAGTAAAAAAGCTCCCACAACCTTGTCACAATCCAGGCCTGGTATAGAAAAGGAAAATGGCAGGGGTCCCGGTGCAAGCGGTCTCTGGCCGCGAGTCTGACACCCCGCCAGACAGAACAGTGTACATTGTTCTCATTCAGGCCTGTGAAAGGGAGCTTTTGTTCACTTTTGCTGGCTTAGAGTTCCAAGAGCCGAAGGCTCAACTCTACCTGACAGTTTCAAGAAGAAGAAGAAGCATTATTGATTGGTCTCTTTAGTCACACAAGAAGTTGCAAATGGAAAAGAGCGTCACTCGAGACGTAAAATGCCAAAGAAATCATCAAATTTAACTTTTGAATAGTCCAAGACGTATTAACCACCAAGGTGGCTGAGCGGTAAAGCACTTGGCTTCTCAACCGGAGGTCCTGGGTTCGAATCCTAGTGAGGACTGGTATTTTTAATTAATCTTTGGTAGCCTCTGAGTCCACCCAGCTTTAATGGGTACCTGACATAAGTTGGCGAAAAGTAGAAGCGGTTGGTCGTTGTGCTGGCCACATGACACCCTCGTTAACCGTAGGCTACAGAAACAGATGACCTTTAATATCATCTTCCCTATATATCACAAGGTCTGAAAGGGGACATCTTTATTAACCACGTAATGTTACTGTAACACTATGTCGACAAATTTTTACAAATACTCCTTCTTCCCTAACGATATTAGAGCATGGAATGGGTTGCCTGAGCTAGCCAGGAAAACCAGTGACTTGGCAGAATTTAGATCATTGGTTAATATGCATGACTAAATGCATGACGCGTAAATCGCAATCATCTTCTTTTTTGAAGGAACGTCTGTATTACATAAGATATGATACAGGACATTAGAGAGTTATGTGTGTTTTCTTGGAGGGTTATGTGACCATTTAACTGCTGGGTATTACGTGCAAGACTATAACTATAACGCGACACTAACATTTTATGTACCAATCAGTTCTTATCAACTTATAGGAGGTGATACTTCCTGGTAAATGTAAAAAAGAAATATTAATTTAGCTTTATTAAAATACTTCACACTCATTATGTAAGAAAAAGCAATGGATGCAAGTAAAAACGTCATTGTTTGAAACATTGTTTTAATTGTCAAAGATATGCCTCTACAAGACATTAAAAAAAAGTTGTATAAAAGTAAAAAAATATATATTTATATACATTCTGTGTAGATTTCACAACAAGGTCAAATAAGACATAAAGTATTATTCCAGAAATTAAACCATTTGTCCTTTTTTTCCAGAACTTTTTCTATTACTTTTTTTTAAATACTTTTTTTTTATCAACTCACAAGCTCGTCACTTTCACCTTGATTTTAGACCTTCAAAGTGTTTCTCTTTCTCCTCTTTGTTACTATTGTGCATAGAAATGGAAATAATATATTGGGCCTCATTGTTACATTTTTATGCTGGCCTTTTTCAACAGACTCTGAGGTAAACTTTTTTATTTATTGTTATGGCTGACAATGTTCTCAACTTTCCAATCTCAACACAAAGTATTTTGTTGTTTATTAACTGTTTAAAAAAACGAATAATAATATAATGGAAATTACTGAAAAAAATTGCTCTCAAATATAGATTACAAACGAGTATTCTAGTTGTTAGCGAAATGAATAAAGCATGAGACCTTTTTTAAGATGATAATTCAAGGGATTTAATGAATTGGGGATAAAAGTAAGTAACTGCTCTCACCGTGAAAGTTTTATAACAGTGATGCCAAACCTAATTCGACCTGCGGGCCAATTTGATTTCCGACACTCGTGACGCGGGCCACGTGAACGAAAAGGTGCAAAGACTAAATGAAAAGGACCAGAAACTATTTGATTTGAAACCCGTGGATCCAGTATTTCATTAATCAAAAGAATATTTGAAATTTAACTTTTTTTTTTTTCATGCGTCAGAAAATGGCTGCTTTTCTCTACTTAAAATATGAGCTACACTGTATGTAGCTTTACAACCGACTCATGTTCATTGCCTCACATCTCTAGACGTAGTTTAAGAATCCTTTATTCGCGGCTCAAATCAAGAATGTCGTCATATTTGTTTTATAATGCCCGTCTTTATATTTGTTTCTTTTTTTTAACAGCCCCACTTCCTTGATGAAACAAATATGTTGGCAAAAGTAAAGATCCGTTCCTATTTTATAAACGCACAAAAGTGAAAGGCCACGGTACCAATCCATTAGAGAACAATTGAGGGCCCTAACGTAGGTAAAGATATATTTTTTTCAATCTTTTTTTTTAAAAATTAGATGTGGGGGGGGGGGGATTTCTTTTTCACTTTGTGCCGACGTTTTGGCGGGCCGTTTAGAACCACATCGAGGGCCGGATCTGGCCCGCGGGACTTATTTCGGGCATCACTGTTTTGTAACATTAACATATTAGCTTTAAAAAAATATTGATTAAGAAATTGAACATGGAAAATGATGTTGAATCTCGTATACAATTTTGCTTAGACAGTAATTTTTTTTTTTGGAATTTGACACTATTGCATATTACAACAATCGAAACGTATCTGAAATCTCGACTTAAAAGTTAAACATATATGACATAGCAATCATACTATTGCATTAGTAACACAGGAATTCTGAGGGATGTATAGGTACATAAAGCTTAATCTCATCCTAACACTACAAGACTTGAATACAAAATAATATTGAAACAATGAAAAAAAGCTATTTCACAAAAGCATTACGTTATGAATTATTGGGAAAAAAAAATCGCAGTAGTATTTGTGTTACGCTATAGTCAACTACTAAGCGACACTATGCTTTACTATAGCTAAAACTAGACCAATCATTATAGTGGATATCGACACTGATCTGCGACTTCGCATCCTAGGCGCATTGGGGACCAACATCTTATTGCAATGGCAGTAGTACAGACCTGTGACGTGGCAACGAGATATTGGCCTCCACTCCACAAGTTGCGACGTTCATAGTTTCTATGATGATTGGTCTCGGTTGACACAAACTTATATGCGTGGTACGGAGTCACTAGTCCGTAGCAAACCAGTCGACCTGAGTTGATCCGCTGGGGTTACTGCAGTAGACCGAAAAACTTGTATTACTAACACTCTGGAGTGACATGGAGTAGGAGTAACTGTAGCTGAAAGAGAATGAGGCAAGTGACAAGATCACTTTCGGAGTGCTGTTGAAAGGAGGGTTGAAGTCAATGTATGTTGAATAACTGCATTGAAATCTACCGCTCTGGGAATTTTGACCTCTCAGTCGGTCCAGTCGGTTCAGAATGTAGTCATTTTGAAAAGCCAATTCCCTGGCCTGTTCTCGTAACTTTTGGTTTTCTTCATACACTTCGGTGACCTTGGCCTTCATATCTAAAATGTACTTGTCATTCGTAGAAATATAACTGACCAGGTCAGAAATTTGTGGCTGCAAGGCGCTGATTTGAAGAGCAGCTGAGAGTGATACTGGGTGCTTGTTGGAGTTTAAAGCGTACGCCTCACAGATGAAGTAGCCGGCATCTTTTTCGACTGGGCTATCCCATGTTAAAGTTAGATAACCCTGTTCCCCAAATACTGGTGAACCTTCAGTGCTACCTACAACTTGGAGAGTGTTCACAAATCTGTTCTCAATCACGGGAGTATCACATCCGGTCACACTGGCTATTGTTTCATTCTCGCCTGATTCCTTGTCGACCTTTGTCACGACCAGTGACAGCAGACGAGAGAACTCCGCCTGATCTTGAGAATTCGAGCTTTGGACGTTTGAGGTATCGTTAGACTTTTCTGTATCGTTCCACAAAGGCTGTTTGGTGGTGAAATATTGCAGAAAGGAAGTGGTGGTGGTACTTTTCTCAAATTTCCAGTTAGAATTGTGCACGGAGCATCTCAGTTCAAGTTCCTTGGTAAGAACGGGATGAATGGTTCCCGGCTGGGCCTCGAACTTTAAAGTAGCAAGTTCTGAAAGTAGAAAAGAAAAGCGATAGTAGCCATTTTAGTCGAAAATAAATTTTTGTTTCTAAGTTTTGCAAATAAGACTTATAGTCATGAAAATCCGCTGCAGAGGACAGCCGTAGACGGCGAAAAGGACATCTAAATCGACCACCGGAGTAAAATGGTTATGCCTGCGCTAGAAGTGGCAAAATATTAGGTCACAGCTGTGGCTGCGTAGCCGCGGGAAGTCGGGAAATACTGCATTCGATTCGTCATTCATGTTTGGCCTCGAAGACAAGCCTTAGTATTGAATCAGTAAACTAAGAGTGTGATAGAGTAAATACTTCAGTAGAGGCGACCACCCTCGCTCTTTTAATAGATACAATATGAAAGCATGAGAGATGATATTTTTCCCAGAGCTTATTTTGAAACTATTTTATAGTGACGAAAATGAGAAATCAGGATAGGGCTTTCAATCCGAAGAAACTCTTTTATGTTCTGTTAGTTCTAAATGTCATTGTATACGGTGATTTTTAATAGAAAACGCATTGCTTATCCTTGAGACTGGCGTCGAGTCTTATTACATTGCTATTTTAGCGTGAAAATATTGTTTCATTTTTGGTTTGGAAGAAGGTGTTTACAGTGCAACGTCTCAAACGGTGGTCATAGTAATGTTCCCAGATGATGCAAAGGTCATCCGTTTCTATGGCACACGAGTAACGAGGGTGTCGTTTGACCAGCACAACCAAGCGCTTTCACTTTACCCCAACTAGTGTCAGGTACCCGTTACAGCTGGGTGGCTTCAAAGGCGCCTGAAATGTAAAAATCTTAGTCTTCGCCAGGATTCAAACCCTGGACCCCATCGGTTTGGAAGCCAAGCCACCGCTTCTCTTAAACTGTCAAGTTTTGGCACAACCGTTTGGCACGGAAAGTTTAAAGTTTCTTAGACAGACGACATAATGTCATGGAAAAAAAAATGCACTCATTATTTATGCCGAAACCCAGCATACAACGCAGACACTCTCACCTCAGCAGAGACACACTGTGAGTAGTTTTAACTTCACGGTCCACCTGTTACATCTCACATCTCCTAGAGGCTGGCAATTTGATTGGAAAGTGAGAAGGAAAAACTCAAATATATGGCTCTATCTCTATCAAGTATCATTAGTGTTTTAGTATATACCGCTGGCGGACAAGGGCTTTGTCTGCTTGAGTTGAGGAAAAATATATAGGTCGCAACTGGGTCCCGGTATTCAGCGTTCATCTTCGAAATCGATGGCTATTGCAATTATAATATTATTATTGTTATTATTATTATTATTATTATTATAAATATTGCTGTGAAGGTGCTCCGCTATGGCCCCATAATTATTAATCTTTTAGTAAGCATGCTCTCTGTGGCATTGTACGTCTTATGAGAGAATCTTTTCCCTTTGCAACTTCTTGTGTGACTATAGGAGCCATTTCTTTACACACAACTGCGGTCACAGGTTGGGCAAATGTAATCACCAGGCGCCGTTGCATTTTCACCCTTCTTTCTTCTGCTGTTGTGTATGGCGCGTATAACTTCCCTTCCAGTTTAACTGACCGCATGCTGACCGGTCATATGTTGACATGATTTTCAATTTTTGTTGTGCCGTGTGTGTGTGTGTGAGTGTCCCAGGTACACACTCGTGAAAAGTGTAGTCTAGAAATTTGTTTGGATGGAAGTAGGACGTAGTGAAAGATTTGAGAAGTTATTTTATTGTATTGTGCGTGAATTCATTGGATTATTGTTCTGGTTAGTTCTTTCATGGAATAATTAAGACATTGTATCGGAATGCAAAAGAACTGGATTGTACTTCCTGTGAAAGTGGCGATATTCAGAGAAATGGTAGCGACCTGAAAATTGGTAAGTTCATTAAAATCCTAAATAACTTAGTAAGTATATATATACTGCCGGTCAACAACTCTCCATTCTCTCAGATCCCAATCTAGAACTCTATACTCTCGAACTCCCGTCACCAACTAACTTGAAAATTCCCATACCTCATGTGCCCCTGTTACCAATCGCGTGGACCTGTGGACAAGGATCTGACCTCCTCGTGATAACCAAGGTCATCTTTCGATACCTAAGAGTACGATTAAGGGTAGATTAAGACTCTAAATGTGGCCCTACCAGGAATATAACAGTTCTATTCTCCTGTATGTCTTTCTTTAGAAGTCTCGTATATTGTCTCTATTAGGTGTTTTTGATTTTTAATACCACGATATAAAATGTCCTAAATCTTCTTCAAAGTTCTGGTCTTTGGAAATCGTGTTGAAGCTTCCATGTCATTGGTCTTCTTCATCTTAACATTATCAAGAAATCTATCTATCTATCTATCTATCTATCTATCTATCTATCTATCTATCTATCTATCTATCTATCCATCCATCCATCCATCCATCCATCCATCCATCCATCTATCCATCTATCCATCTATCCAATCTATCCAATCTATCTAATCTATCTAATCTATCTACCTACCTACCTACCTACCTATCTACCTACCTATCTATCTATCCATCCATCGATCCATCCATGGATCCACCCACCCACCTATCCATCCATCCATCCATCCACCCATCCATCCATCCATGTCTTCGCAGGTGACTCTCAATTCCCTCCAGTATTCAGAACATTATATTCACATAAAAAAAAGAGAGATATCCTTTTATCGCTGACTACAAACTAGTGTTATCTTGGTTCACAGCAAGGGGAATGACTCCGACTTAGAGATTGCGGAACTTTACATGCCATCGAAGCATGAAGCGTGAAAATGCCCTTGGCATAGGGTCCTGCTCTACAGGATATGTAGGCCTACTTTATACAATGTACCTATCAAACAAGTCATGTTCTTTCTCTATTGCTATATAAGACAATATATGTCTTCCATCACGATAGATACCATTTGCATAAAACAATTTCCTTTCTTATTTGTAATTTGTTTACGGGCTTGTTTGGAACAAACTGCCATTGAATATTGCGGGGAAAAAAAAAGATTTATAATGTAGATATTACCTGTATTTTCTAGTTCAATGAATTAATAATTAAAGCATCTAATTTATCGACAACATGTTTGAATTAGCCTAGAAGGTCATAAGACATTTAATGCAAGTAATGTAACGGCGTCTTTGTCTAAGATGCAAGATAAAACGTCAGCAGACTTTCAAATCGCCTTAAGTTTCTCTAACTGATGGGGGAACTACAGAGTCTGATATCCAGGCCGAGGAAAAAAAAAAGAACTGTAATATTCATAATAATCTGTTCTGACGCTATTATCCTATTTCACGAGGTACCTATCTGAGTCACTGAAGCGTTAAGTTATAATTTAACAGACGCAAATATAGAGCCATGAGATTTATAACTAGCGAATATTCACATTTGATTAGAGTAACGCCATTAGTAATATAAATACAATTCAGAACAAAAAGATAAAATACTTTAAAAAGTGACTGATTTTTTGCTTTGATTTTGTTTATTTTATGTAAAGTTTTTATTATAAACTAGTGCAGTTAAGGGGGTTTTGAGTTAAATTAAATCTTCTACAAATCAAAACAAAAAAAGTAAAATAATGTGAACGACAAATTTCCATATTCCAAGAGCATAGCTTACGTAGATTTTGATTTTACAAACCCGTCCGAAATTAACGATAAAACCTGACTAACCATTCATTAGTCACCAGATTCTATGAGCGTAGCCAAGAGTTTACCCCCCCCCCCATCCAGCGGGGTTTGCAGCTAAGAAATACCTCTTAAGTATAAAAAAAAAAGCAAATGACACACACGAAATTCTATGAGAGTAGCCAACGGGGTTTTGAGTTTAAATCCCCTTTCAGCGGGGTTTGAAGCTAAAAAATACCTCTTCAATCTAAAAAAAAAGGAAATTACGCACTCAAAATGCTATGAGCTTAGCCTAAGGGCTTTTGAGTTTAAACCCCCCTTTAGTTGGGTTTGAAGGAAAAAAATATCTCTTCAATATAAAAAAAATTACGCACTCAAAATGCTATGATCGTAGCTCAAGGGGTTTTGAGTTTAAATCCCTCTTCATTGGGGTCTGAAGCAAAAAAATACCCACCCAAACCCCCCTCCCCGAAAATAAATTCTGGCTACGCCCATGGTTAATATAAATATAAACTTAAAAAAAAAATTGCAAGTTGTCAACACATTGGCTCAATATTGCATGCATTATTGAAATTGGTGTTTTGTTATTTAATAATCATGTAAGTTTCAACTTGATCTGAGAATGGGTGATGGGAGAAATAGCGTGTAATAAAAAAGTGTACCAGACAGACAGAATGAAGGCTCAAAGCACTTTGAGAAGATAAAAAAATGAATTTCTCCCTTCGTTTGTTCAAGACGCTTACAAACGCATATAATAGAGCATGAAAGGGAAGTAATCTAAGCAAGTTTTGAAAACATGTCATAACGATCTTTAAATACAGCTGAAGAGATGTAAGCGATTGCAAGGCTATAAACCAACTGAATGATACTAAGCCGATGGACGTTGTATCAAATACCGATTGAAGGATTATAAAGCAATTGAAAAGTTCTAAAAAAAAATGGGGTATTATATTGATTGAAAAGTTCTAAACAGACCTTAGAAGTTTGGTTTTGGAGCTTAAAATGTAACATAACTTAAAGTAAGATGAGATTCGTGCAACTATTTGCACTACTGCAGTTGCCCAACCCTGGCACATGACTCTATAAATTGCAGTGACACTTACTGTTACAGTAAAGTCTTATCACTTACCTCGTTCCCTCTGTAGTGAGGCTTCAGTGAAGTCTGTCAGTAGCTCGAGGCCTCGGTAAAATCGGTCAGTGACTCGAAGCCTCAGTGAAAACCGTCAGTGATTCGAGACTTCAGTAAAGTTTGTCAGAGTTTAGAGGCTTGAGTGAAGTCCGTCAGTTATTGAGTCCGCACCTGTCCGACAGTAAGTGAAGGCCTCGGCATAGTCATTGAGTGACTAGGTCTCAGTGAAATCAGCCAGTGACTCGAAGCCTCAGTGAAAACCGTCAGTGATTCGAGACTTCAGTAAAGTTTGTCAGAGATTAGAGGATTGAGTGAAGTCCGTCAGTTATTGAGTCCGAACCTGTCCGACAGTAAGTGAAGGCCACTGGGAAGTCAGTCAGTGATTATAGGCTTCAGCGAAGCCCGTCAGAGATTAGAGACTTGAGTGAAGTCCGTCACTGATCGAGGCTACAGCTAAGTCAACCAGTGACTCGAAGCCCCAGTGAAATCAGTGACTTGACATCTTACTGAAGTCAGCGAGTAAATTGAGACCTCAGTAAAGTCTGTCAACTGACTTGATGCCTCGCGGAACCCAGTGGACCGAGGCTTCATTTGTTGTTGTGTGTTTACATCCTCTCCTAACTCATTCCCGTTGACAAAATTTAGGATTTTAAAAAAAAAATCCAAAACTCTATGCACTCTTGTTTTGTTTGTTTTTTAATTCATGTCACTGGCGCCCAAACCTATAAAGAATCAAAATACCCGTCCAGTCTAGTAGGCCCTACATTTATCTGAATCCATACATGATCATACTCAACATCTGAGGATAAATTTGTACTTTTAAATCTTAAATCTAACATCAACTCAGGCGTCGGATTTCATTTTACAAATGGCTATGAGTCAGTCATTGAAAATCCCGAATACAATCATTTAAGTTACCTGGTGACGTAGATTATTATGGCGCTTGTAATTTAATATTTCTGTTGTGATATCAAGTCAAAGCTGGTGTCATGTTTCGTTGAAGGCATACTATCGCGATTCGTTGGTGCCATCTATTACCTGGGTCCACATGAACATGACATAAGTGTATTTTTTTTCCTTGTGTCATTTCTGTACTTGGTGCGCTTTATATTTTAGACTATGATATTTGACATTAACATAACCATAGGTCTACATTTTTAATAGAAGCCAGTACATTGGGAATCATTCTAGTTCATGACACATTTTTGTAGGTAATAAAAAGGTGAATTAGCGATATATTAAACATTTCAATTAATGGAGCTGTCATGTTTGCAATTCAGGTTCCTTGAAAATTTTGTTATTAACAAGGCTTGTAGGCAGGACATTATAAGAAAGAAAAATGTAACATAGGACTACTTAAAACATAACTGACTATCGCTCTGTCGTTCTAATGTACATATAAAGTGATTAATTCGGTATTATTACTTTTGACGTAAAATAATGTTGGTATAAATGTATAGGTAATAGCGCAATGGCACCATAGATACATAGAGTTTATAGAATAAGGATAAATCCATGCAAATCAATCATTCGCACTTGCCAGTGTTACAAAACTCCCAGACCAAGCTTCACAAGGTCTAGCGCAGCATTACGGTCACAGCATTGGTTCAATACAGTCAACCTCATCGCTACAAGATCAACACCGATAAAAGCTAGCTCCCTGTTGAAAATAATAAACACACTCTTGTACCACCATCTACCTAAAAACAATTTCTTTTTCTAGCAAGGGAAAGTAAAAAACAGTCCCAAACTATCAAAAAACTAAAGTGAAAAGAATAGTACCCCCTTTCAAGACATTGCTATCTATGGGGCAGACGGTGTAAAGGTAATATGTTTCTTTGACCAACGGTCAAGTGGCCATCACAACGACCAACCGCCTTTACTTTTCCCAACTAAAGTCAGATACCCACTAGAGTTGGGTGGACTCAAGGGCGTCCTTAAAATTAAAAATTTCAGTCATCAGATTCGAACCCGGGACCTCTTGGTTTGGAAGCCACGTTATTATTACCACACCCGATCTCGGGTTGAAGCTTTGCAAAATTATTCATTGGCATAGACAAGACATGAATCTTTACAAATAAAAGAATTAGTCAATGAATTACTAGTAAATAAGTATTTTTTTTATGCCAACAAGCTTAAGTGATACTTCAAAACTCACAGATACAGCTAAATATGTAGGGTGTCGTTCCCTTAGATAACTCACAATCACTTTTGAGCCAAGCCAAGGACGATGTCGCAGGAAGCTTCAAGTATTTCTTCTTTTACAGCTTCTCCTGACAACGAGTTTTCGTATCTTTTATATCTCCTTTTTTTTTTTTTCTTGACCACACATTCTTTGCGAAAATCAGAGTTATATACCATCTCCTGGTTTTCTTCTATTTCAACTTCACGTTCTATATAATGTCTTAAAAGAAATAATTCAGCAGTTGCGCTCACAAACAATGGATATTGGTCTCAAAATGTAGAAGAATTAATTTTCTGAGTTTCATTTAACTGACTGCTTTTCATTTCTTCGTATAATGTTGGTCGAAGAGGGGTAATAACCTAACATAGACTTGTTTTGAATTACAATCTAAAAGTAGGAAAGCTTGAAAATATTTTGTCGTCTCCGAGTAGAAGCATGCACATGTATATCTTATTTCACTGTTGTTGTTTTTTCATTACATCCCAGTACGTAGTGTAATTTGTTTTCCTATCTAAGGTATCACAAACACATTTAAAAACCATTTTACCAAATATAAGTTTATTCCATTGCAGTAGAAAAAGGCAGAATAATCCATTTTTTCTTTGAAGTAATAATGCTGCTAAAAGATATATTGTATCTTGGTCTTTCAATATTGTCCTATTTATTATCTTTGATAATTAGAAGCTTTATTCTTCACTTTTCGTGTTCTAAGATTGGGACCAATTAGTGTTAAAACATATGGGTCTTTTTGACATCGTAATAGCAAATGAGTTTAATTAATCTACTCTCTGCAAATAGGTTTTCTTATTTTTTACGATCAGACATGTTTTTTTTTAATTCTCTCATGTGTGTAAAGTGCGCCACATGTAATCGTGCAATGCGCCACTTTTGGCGCATGTTCCATAGGTTTGCCACCCCAGCTTTAGAGCATAGAACGGGTTGCTTGAATCAGCCATGAAAACCAACGACTTAAAGAGTTTAAGTTTGCAACATGCGTGATTCAATTAACACACGCAAGCGTGTGGGGCTTAAATACCTCCTATCTTTGAATAAACGTCTGTAGCGGGCTGCGTGAATCAGCCATGAAAACCAACGATTTAAAGAGTGTGTAACATGCATGAGTAGATTAACACATGTATGCACAAAGGACATAATTATCACCTAGTTATTTAAGATAAGATTGTTTTTTGATCCAAACAAGTGGAAATTCAGTTCGAATGTGTTCACTTTAGCATTACTAATCTAAAACAATAATAATATAGATGCAAACACAAATGGCATTTAAAAAAAAAACAGAGACACAACAAGCGTTTCAAAAGACATAAAACCAGTTACAAAAAGAAATAGTACTATTGATACATACCACCATTTCCATGTGGAACAGCGACAGATAAAGACAATACGAAAAGTAGCGAGAAATCAGTCATTGTGTATAGCAGCCTCAGTGTGACAGTCACTAGCCTGATGCACCGTCAGTGGAACTGAACGCCAAGCTCAAATGCACAGAATAAAAAGGGGCCCTAATGTTGGTACATCTGTGACAATACTTTCAGTTTCGTTTTCGAGGGGAAGTTACATCGCACAAGCCTTTTTTTTTTTTTTTGTTGTTGTTGCTATTGGCTAATAGTACCTGCTCAGAGCGAGGCTCAAAGAGGAATCAATTCACAATAGCTGCTGGGTTTCCCAGACTTAGCGAAGGCCGCATATTGTCCTAGCATTACATACGGCGTGTGGGGCAACAGAGTTCATAGCAATGCAGGGTTCATTCAAATGTATACAATTGTAGACAACTGCATAGCACGAAATCGGAATGCTTATTAAAATCTCCCGATTGCACTTAAAGAGTAACCTAAAACCTGGCATTATTCATTATTTTTGATACACCTTTCAATAATGAACTTAAAATAATTCCCTGTAAAAAAAAATTAAGTATATGCCACTGAAGATTGCTTGCAATTCGATACTTTTAATGCCGTGTTGTGGGCTACCAGCTTAAAGCAGAAACAACTATTACAGGTGCCAGAGTATTTAGTGTGTTGTCTTAACTGAAAATTACTAGAGCATAAAATTCTAGGTTTTAAAAATTTGCTACAAGAAAATGATGTCTCGTGGATTATCACTTGATATGAATGTGGAGTTCTTCCAAAATGTATTTTAAATTAGGTTGGCTTAGAATAGACGCCTGAAAATTACGGACCGCTGACAGCATGGAACCTAAAAGAGTAATGAGGATTAGCACTTTGTAACCACTTTTTGTTTGGACTATCATTTTTGGAGGCCCCCGAAAGGGGAATAACTGCCAATAGTTTTTATGGTTTGTCCGTCAGTCCCTCCGTCCCAATGAGATACAGTAAACTGGAAAAGATATTGAAAATCCAATTTCATGATACTTTTAGAGCTTTCAAAGTTCTGATGCAGCGGCTACTTTTTATTTTATTTTCTGAAGGCAAAAAGTATAATTTAAAAAAAAATTAACTTTTTATAAAACGAGAGGGATGACTATAGTAGAAAAGCATAAAATCGTTTTGAAAAATATTAGTCGTGTCAACACCAGATGGAGCTCCAAGTTTTTAAGTATGTACGACAGTCCAGCGCGAAAACCGCACGACCTCTGTCTTTGTGTTGATGTGACCCGCGACACGAGGGTCGAAAATTGAAAGGGCCTGCAGGTGAAATTAGGTTGAACATCATTGATCTTCACTACTTCTGACACAGGTGAAATTAGGTTGAGCACCATTGTTCTTCACTACTTCTGACATAACCCTGGCTTTAGCAATATCCTCCTCGTCAGTAGACAAACAATGTCTTTAATGTTTTCAGTATTAAGTGCGCAGTCACGAATTCACGCTCACCCTATATTCTTGAACCCGGGTCCACGTACCTTGCTACGCCACTGCATACAGGCGATAACGTTGTTAATCTAGCTTCTTCTCGTGCCACTAAATTCTTTGAGTCATAGCGTGCCTTTGTATTATTTACACACTAGTCGACCCACGGCATAGCATACGCCGCTATTTTGCAGGGCCGGCCTTAGGTCACTGCAACCTATGCGAACGAAGAGGGCCCAGCACTTCCGCGCTAATTCTAGGTGTAAATTATTAAATTAAACCATTTTATAACTTATAATAGATTTCCCGCGGCTTCCTGTCATTTTGGGGTGTCATTCAATATGGAAAACGCCAATCCTACAAGCGATAAAAAACTGCATTATGCAATACCCGTATTTCTTGAATCTTGTGAACGAAGCTATACATATATAAACGGAAATTCATGTAACAGCTGACAACTTTAAAAAGAGAGACTATTATCAGAGGTCGAAACATACCAGGAGAACTGACTTTTAATGTGTAATCTATACCTATGTTTACCTATTTACTTTTTCTCTCCTGAATCAATCACTATCTCTATCTAGACTATACCCGAAGTCTCTCTTATACTCTGAGGTCTCTTGATTCTCACACTCTCTAGACCAGTGGTTCTCAATCTTTTATGCTCGGCGAACCCTTTTAACACCCACCCCACTCTGCCGCGACCCCCCACGCCCGCACACACACACACACAGCAATAGAAGAATAGACAAAACAATTCATTTTTTCGATGGTCTTTGGCGACCCCTGGCAAATCGTCAATCGACGCCCAAGGGGGTCGCGACACTAAGGTTGAGAACCCCTGCTCTAGACTCATTCTGTTTGATACTAAAATTAAGTATTAAAAAAATGCCACTATTTTTATAGCCATGATTTGGAATGAGAAATGTGATACTTACTCGTATAATGCCCTGGCCAATACTTAAGGTCATTATTTAATTCCGTCCCTACTTGACCTTCAGAAATTTAAGTGTCCACAACTCAGAAGCGTACTTCACATTTGTAGTATTTTGATAGTCATTGACTGGAAAAACATAGACCAGGTCATTGGCACTTACAATGGGTCAAGTCTAGGGGGTGCACCGGATAGTACTTTTTGATATCTAACCGGAGCATTAGAATTAGTCCCCTTCCCAACTGGTCCAGACACGTGATAGGATCACTGCTTAGTGAGGAAGCTAAAAGCATGGAACGCGCTAAACAAAACATTTGTTAAAAACATTTGTAATTGGACAGATTTATTATTGTTAGTATAGATCAAATACAAATTTAATTACATGACTGAAGCGTGGTCGAGAAGCTATGTACGCTTGACATTGGCTTGGTTACCTATGATGGGGGTCCGAGTTTCCACGCCCGACTCGAGCAGAGTTGTGTTTACTGAGCGCCTAAAGGTAGCAAGGAAAATCGTCTCCCAAAATACCCCCACCCCCACACTGGTCCACAAATGAGATAGGACCATAGCACTTTGAGCATGCTATAAGCATGAAAGTTACGCTATATAAAAAAAAAAGTCTATAACTTTGTTTTTTAAAAAGTATTTTTTAAAAATGTTGTTTTTTGTTTGTTCTAGAATTGGAGTCACAGTTAGGAACATACTGACAGCTAGATATTTCTTTTCCTTGCTAAACACAAACATCGCAAAGACATTTTACAATAAGCAATGTTAAAACAAACAATTCTACACAAGCTTTGATTTGATATCATTGAAACTTTGATTATAAATAAGTGATTGACGTGCTATGCTTTAGTAAGCTACTAAAGACAGTTACATTAAGCTGAGATATAGTTCAAACATGTAGTTTCCAGCCACGAGTCAAAACTAGCCAACAAAACGATAATTATTTTACTAAGATTTGTGCAAGAGACTTAGAAACACTATAATTCAGTAGAAATAGTTAGAAACGCTAACACAGTTCAGTGACATCATTTTCGGAGTTTTGGTTGTGTATATATGCGGAGTAGTCAATCATCGCCTCGCACTAAGTATCTTGGCCAATCACTCCTTGAGTCCATTCGTTTTAGTATCTGGTCGTTTTTTGAAGCCAATTCCCTGGCCTGTTCTTTTAACTTTTGATTTTCTTCATACACTTCGGTGACCTTAGCTTTTATGTCAAAGATGTACTTGTCCAGCATAGAAATAAAATTGACCACATCAGAAATTTGTGGCTGCACGGCCTTGACTTGCAGAGAGGCATTAAGTGAGACTGGATGCTTATTGGAGTTTAAGGCGTACGCCTCACAAGTGAAGTAGCCGGCATGTTTCTTGATTGGTGTGTTCCATGTTAAAGTCAGGTAGCCCTGTTCCCCGCCTCTTGGTGAGCCTTCAGTGCTACCTAAAACCTGGAGAGTGTTTAGAAATTTCTTTTCAATCACTGGAGTCTCGCAGCCAGTGACACTAGCTATTGTTTCATTCTCTCCTGTTTCTGTGTTTAACTTTGTCACGACCAGTGTTAGCAGACGAGAAAATTCCGCCTGACCTTGAGAACTGGAGCTTTCCAATTTTGAATCGTCAAACGAATTGACCGTGTCGTTCCATAATGACTGCTGGGAAGTGGATTGTTGCGTTGTGGGAGCTGTCTTACTTTGGTCGAGAGACTCCCAGTTATTATTCTGCACTGAACATCTCAGTTCGAGTACTTTAGAAAGAACAGGGCGAATGGTTCCTGGCTTGGCCTCTAACTTTAAAGTAGCAAGTTCTGAAACTATGAAAGAAATAACATATTAAAGAAACGCAAGATAAAACTCTATGGTCATATTACAAGGTCTTCGATGCTCGCAAAAGACCCTCCTTCAGGGAACAGTTCCAGGAAAAAGAAAAAGAGACAGAGAAAGCGATGGGAAGAGAAGACGGGCGTGTCATTAAAAGAGGTTCTACCTAAGGCACAAGACAGAGAAGAATGGAGAAAGATGGTCGACAAATCTTGCATGGTGCCCCAACGGTCCAGCAGGCTGAAGGACAGGTAAAAGGTAAAGGTAATATTAAAGAAAAGACACATTGCTTAAGGTTACACACAACTGGAAGAACTATCTCTACCTGCAGGCTATAAAGTAACAACAACAATACCAAGTGACTACTAGACAGAAGAAACATATATTCAAATTACATATACCATAACTTTGAACATGTAGAAACGTTGAAATAGTTTGGAAGTATTATATATATATATATATATATATATATATGCACATATATATACAACGATCCGAACTATATCGTAAGTAGAGAGGCGACCAGCGGCAGGCAGCTTAGCATTTTATAACACACAACACATTACACACAACGCATAACATATAATACATAACATATAACACACAACACATAACACACAATGCATAACATATTACACACAACACATTAAACGCAACACATAACATACAACACATTTATATAGTTCATCCATCGTGGTTCGATGATGACCACTTTTGTCATCCAGGTGCTGAGGGCTTTGCTCTCGGTTTTTATGCCTACTCATGTGGCTGGTGAGCCCGGAATGTTCGGCTGCATAACGGGCAGGTTATTACAGCTGGAGCTAGTGTTATTGGCCTTGCTTTTCTTCTCTGGCGCTTTTCTTCTGCTAGCACAGTTCTCTTGTCCTCTGTGCGCCAGTTTTCACAGCGCGACACCATGATGCTCTGTCATATGCCTCTGTCTCCCAGGTGGCTGGGCCTTCAGAGAATCTTTGAGGGTGTCCGTGAAGCGTTTTCATTGTCCTCCCTGCGAGCGCTTTTATTCCTTTAATTGGCCATACAGGAGTCGTTTAGGGATGCGGCGGTCTTCCATTCTGCTGACGTGTCCTGCCCATAGCAGCTGGGACTGCATCAGGATTGTGTGGATGCTTTTCAGATCCGCTCTTCGAACGACTTCAGTACCTTCAGTACCTGGTAATTTTTTCTTGCCGTTTGACATTCAGTATTTTTCTGAGACATGTCATGTGGAAGTGGTTCAGTTTCTTTGCATGTTATCTGTACACTCTCCACGTTTCTGAGGGAAGGATGACAGCTCTATAGATCCCTAGCTTTGTATTTGTGATGATAGCTCGCCTGTTCCTGATATTTTTAGACAGTCTGTCATAGGATGCACTGGCCTTGGTGATATGCAGGTCGATTTCATTATCGATCTTTTCGCTTCTGGAGCGTGTGCTGCCAAGATAAGTAAATCTGTCCACTGCATTTATATCATGTCCATTTATCTTGATGCTTAGATCCGAGTAGGCTTTCCCTGGAGCAGGCAAATATAAGACTTCGTCTTTTTCTGTTGATGGTAAGGCCAAAGTCTGAGCATGCTCTTGAAAAGTGACTGACGATACTCTGCAGATCATTTTCAGAGCAGGCATTAAGGGCACAGTCATCAACTAATAGCAGATTACTTCTCTATCTGTGAATGCATCTGTCAGTATAGCAGAGAACATGATACTGAACAGTGTAGGTGCTAGGACACAGCCTTGTTTTACCCCGTTTGATACTTCGAAGGGCTCTGATGGTTCTCCACTTTCATGGACTCGAGCATTCATGCCATCTTGAAATAGTCTCACCATGGATATGAATTTTTGTGGACATCCATACTTTGACATAATCATCCAGAGTTCTTCTCTGCTAATACTTTTGTTAGGTCGACATAAATTGAGAAGAGGTCAGCATTTTGTACTTGGCATTTTTCCTAAAGCTGCCTTGCCGCAAAGATCATGTCAATGGTTCCACGCTCTTTTCTGAAGCCATACTGGCATTCTGGTAGTAGACCATGTTCTATGTGTTGCATGAGCCGATTTAGTAGGATGCGTGCAAGGATTTTCCCAGCAATAGAAAGAAGAGATATTCCTCTGGTGTTGTCGCAGATTTGGCGGTTTCCTTTTCGCTTGTATCGATGGACGATTATGGCATCTTTAAAGTCTTGTGGTATTGACTCTTGTTCCCACATAATTAAGAAGTCCTTCAATCAGGGCTAAACACATAATACATAATACATAACACACAACAAAAACACACAACACATACTTTAAAGCTAATCTAGGAAAACCAAACATTCTTCACAAAAAGACCAGTAGCCTTGCATGAAAGAGAAAACTAGACGCTGATAAAAACACCAACAAATCTGCCAGAGACACTCAAGAAAGGAAAAAGTCTCAGAAACTTTTATGGTGCTATAAAGATGAAACCGGATGGAGGACACGCACTAACCAAGAGATATACCAGGTACATGATGACCTCTCCGTAGTGACGGAAATTTAAAAAAAAAACATAACAAGCTTACTTTGGGGGGGGGGGGGCAGGTCATATCGAAAAAATGTCAGAGAACAGTGGAGCAAAGATAGCATACCGGGAAAAAACAAAAAGGGAGACCACGAGTACGCTGGCTTAATGATGTAGAGGCAGATCTACAGCAGCTAAGAGTGGGGCATGGAGACACAAAACACAAATTAGATCTGAATGGGGAGATCTGTTAAAGCAGGCCCAGGCCCTCCTTTGGCTGAACGATAGAATAAAGAATGTATAACATAACTAAACACACTTAGTAGATAATAATTATGTTCTTTTTTGTTCTTTTAGATCAAATTAAATCAGTCTGCATGAAAATTACTAACATTATTCAAAACCTTTGCGACCTTTTTATAATACAGTTTTATTGGCTTTGGCTTTACTATTCAAAAAAATACATCCAATATTCCCAACAAAGAAATTTTTTTTTTTTTTTCAAAAAGTATAAATCTATGAAAATATGGTACTATATTCATATTTTAAATTGAAGTTTGTCGAAACTATTAACTTTAAAGTGATTGTGGTAAAAATAGATCCTGATTTTTTTCACTACTTTTATTAATATGATATGATTGAATTCCAAAATAATAATTACTTCTACTTACCATTAGTGCTTAAACAGGCGACCACTGACAAGGTCATCAGTAATAACTTCAAGAGATTGGCCATTCTGTGTAGCATTCAATTATACGAGAGACACCAAACAAACTGACCAGTAATCGTACTCACGTATAACACCCTTTAATGCGCTCTGCGCCACGACTATAGAAAAAAATATGGTTTAATTTCTCTTTCTATATATATTTATATGGGCAAGTAGAATTTGATAAACATTAGCCCCTTCTAAATTTACTTCCTCCTGTATTATTTCATTGTTTTGATTAGTTAGTAATGTTGGTCAAGAGAGGAATGCATTTTTGTTATAGCCTACTTTGCGGATGTGCTAGACCTGGGCCACAGTGACATCCTATTGTCGCCGGTTGAAAAGTAGTGGAGAACAAGAGAGTACTGGGATGACTTCTGTTCTTCTAGTGCAGACATTTTTTTTTTGATGATTTTATATTTGTTTGTGTTTAAACTACAGCAGGGCTTTTCCTTTGTGTTTATGTAATGGTACACACAGAATCACTTGTCGGGGAAAAATAAATTGACTAAAATATACTGAAAGAAAACTTCTATACTTTTTATTTCTTTCTTGTCATGAGCTCCTTCCAAACATTAAGTCAACAATTCGCAATATATATAGTTCGTCCATCGTACACCACTACTTGACATATTCTTATACAACCACGGATGTAATAAAGTTATAATGTAATTGCACTGAACTATATTGATACAACGGGACAGCTGGACACCACTACTTGACATATTCTTATACAACCACTGAAGTTTCAACTGATCCGAGGATGGGTGTAAACGTTAACACACTGATTTTACCAGACAGACAGACAGACAGACATAAGCCTTGTTAAAACAGGTCAGTTGACAAAGCAAACAAATTAACAGGGAAGCCAAAAAAAACGATCGCCAGTCAACAAAAAAGTTCTTATATTTTTGTTAAGCGTTTTATTGTGCATTTGATACCCAGCAGATCTATTTGTTTGCTATATCTGTATCGAGATAGTTATATAAATAAATAAATTCACTTAAAAATTGTCAACCACTTTAGGAATTAAAGATACTAGCTTATATTGATAAAGTATCTTACGTTACAACAATACACCTTGTACGATTGTACAGTAAAAGAAATAGCCATTCCACAGAAGCTTATCTGAATTATATAAAAATCTGATTAGTGTTGAGTGACTAGATCTAGTAAGCTGCAGTGTGACATTTTGTTATAATATAGTTTACATTATATAAGTTGCAAGGCTCAGTATGGAGCCTCTAGACCAGTGTTTCCCAAGCTGTATTCCGAGGTACCCTAGTGTTCCGCGAGGCCTTAAACGTGTTCCACAAACTACTGCAATAATTAGGTCTAACTAAAACGACACCACGTGATCTCTCTAAAAAAAATAAGCAAAGTGTCCGGTAAATACTCAGAATTTGCGAAGTGTTCCGTTAAGGAGAAAGTTTGATAAACACTGCACTAAACAATGGCAAGCCACATGATCTCCATTGATTGTCTGGGATAACTGCAGAGGACTTCAAAGCCCGTGTTTGAGACACTCTCAATTGAAATGGAGTAGGTAGAGTATTCGGAATAGTCCCATGAAATGGAGCTCGGGGACAAAATTACTTTTGGAGTATTGTTAAAAGGAAGATGAAAGTCAACACTGGTTGTACTGTAGCATTGAAACTTGCCAGTCTGGGTATTTTGACCTTTCTGCAATTCGGTGACCTTGGCTTTCAGATCAAGGACGTACTTGTCCAGTGTAGAAATATAATTGACCACATCAGAAATTTGTGGCTGCACGGCGTTGATTTGAAGAGAAGCTGAGAGTGAGACAGGATGCTTGTTGGAGTTTAAGGCAAATGCCTCACAGATGAAGTAGCCGCCATGTTTCTCGACTGGGCTATCCCATGTTAAAGTTAGGTAACCCTGTTCCCCTTCTACTGGTGAGCCTTCAGTGCTACCTGCCACTTGGAGAGTGCTCACAAATTTGTTCTCAATCACGGGAGTATCACATCCGGTCACACTGGCTATTGTTTCATTCTCTCCTGATTCTTTGTTGACCTTTGACACGACCAGTGTCAGCAGACGAGAAAATTCCGCCTGACCTTGAGAACTGGAGCTTTCCAATTTTGAATCGTCAAACGAATTGACCGTGTCGTTCCATGATGACTGCTGGGAAGTGAAATGTTGTATTGTAGGAGCTGTCTTGCTTTGGTCGAGAGACTCCCAGTTATTATTCTGCACTGAACATCTCAGTTCGAGTACTTTAGACAGAATAGGGTGTATGGTTCCTGGCTTGGCCTGAAGCTTCACAGTAGATAGTTCTGAAATTCGTAAAGAATTTTTATAATATAATTTCTCGCTGAAAGAACTGTTAGACTAGAAACAAGCAAAATATAACACTTCATAAAAAAGCTTTTATAAAGGGAAAAAAATCCTAACTTACAACTATATCTCTCAAGAATTTGGAAGTTATTTCTATTTATTCGATATCCTACAAAATAATAATTACCAATAATTAATATGACTGCTGGTGGTTTGTGAAGGCAACCGTTGTTGGAACAACCAGAAGATAGAGAACGGGCTGTGAAAAATGGCTGGACTTAGCATAGGCAAACTAGACAGCCGCCTAGGGCCTCTATTTGGTGGAGGGACTTGCATAGGACTCATAACAATTTATTTAGAGAAGAAATAGCGAAACGTGCTGGAGTACACTAGGTTTGAAATAAATTGCGCTATTTTATTTATTTTTTCGCCGTTTAGTTCTAAACTTCCTGCAGGTCTGTCACGGCAAGGTTCGAACCCGAGACTACCAAGTTAACTGTTCGGAGTGCATATCACATAACCAGGAAGTCATCCATATATACCATTAACTTGCGTTTCATGGGGCAGATGATGTAAAGGTCAATTGTTTCTAAGGCCCACGAATAACGAGGGTGTCATGTGGCCAGCACAACGACCAACCGCCTTTACTTTTCCCCAACTAATGTCATTGAGCTGGGCGGACTCAGAGGTGCCCTAAAGATCCTTAAATAAAAAATCACCAGTTATCAAACCCAGGACCCTTTGGTTCGGAATCCAAGTGCTTTATCACTCAGCAACAGCACATCCTTCTACTTTAAATTTATAACAAAACTTTACGTTGTCTTGATGTGTAAATTGTAAAATTATAGATGCTAAATTTATGACATATATTACATATTGCTATAGGTACATACCATTAGAGCTGTAAAATTATAGACGCTAAATTTATGACATATATTACATATTGCTATAGGTACATACCATTAGAGCTGTAAAATTATAGACGCTAAATTTATGACGTATCGTATTACATATTGCTATAGGTACATACCATTAGAGCTGTAAAATTATAGACACTAAATTTATGACATCATATCACATATGTTATAACATACCATTAGAGCTGTAAAAGTATAGACACTAAATTTATTACATATCATATTACATAGTGCTATAGGTACATACCATTAGAGCCAAAAGAGGCGCCAAATATTAAAGTCAAGAGAAGTAGAGAGAGCTCTTCCATTCTGTGCGGCGATCAATCTTCGGTAGTCACTAGCCTAATGAACTGCTAATGTCCATAGAGGGAAAGTTAAACTGCATTGCGCTATGCACCACGGGAATGGAATTTAAAAAAAAAAAGATTTAAACGTGTATGCGTCAGACGACAAGCAGCTCCATCACTTTCAGTTTCTAGGTCCTTTCCTTGTAAGGTTACATCGTGCGACCATCTTTCACTGTTTTAATTGGCTAATAATGTAGATTCAGTTCAATGCGGTATCAACACGTTATTGTCTGTGGTTTGGCCAGAACTGGCTAAGCTGGCATGTATGTCTTCTGTCCCAGAGTTACATGTGGAGGGATAGAGAGTACATAACTGTGCGGGCCTAAATGATAAATAAATCTAACATTAATACCGTACCATAATAAGATGTACCATAATAGGATGTACCATAATAAGCTGTACCGTAACGATATGTACCACAATGAGATGTACCATTAGAAAATATATTAAGGTCTACTATAATAAGAATAATAAATGCACCACATTGAGATGTACCATAATTATATATACCATGTAAAGAAGTACCATAATAAACTGATTTACATTTGACACTTTCGTAATAAAAGAGACATTACTTAGATTGTTTGACATTCTTCAGTCTTTGAAAGTGAATGTTCCAACTAGTATTTATTAATTAGATGACTGCTATCTCCTTATTTCACAATGCAGTTCTAAAATGTCGAACATATAACGTCGAGTTGATTCAGAATGTCGTGAAAACACTTTTTCGTAAGATTTAAGACAATTTCCTATGTCTCATTTATGCATTCTTATCTTATCTTATATCTAACAGACGTTACTTTATAAAAAAAAGATAATTACGTCTTAACTGACGACGAGAGCAATCAAAAAGGAAAAGAATTATTAGACCAGTGAACTCGTTCTGCCAATAGATCAGCGGTTCTCAACCTTTTAAGCTCGGCGACCCCTTTATACAATCCCTCACTCTGCGGCTATTTCCACACACACATACGGCAAGAGAAGAATAGACACTACCAATCCATATTTTCAATGGTCTTAGGCGACCCCTGGCAAATGGTCAATCAGTCCCCAAGGGGGTCGCGACCCACAGGCTGAGAACCCTTGCAAAAGATTATCGTCCTCAGCTAGTTTCTATTGTAGAGTAAAATGTTGGTCTATGTAAAAACAACAACTTTTGATGGAGACTATGTCAATGATACTGACAAAATCGTTTTAACTATTTCCATTAATGATGTCTCGCAGTAGTAATATTTTATCTCCAAAATGTAACATTTTCTATTTCCAGCTCATAAGATAAGATAAGATAAGATAATTTTTATTGATCTAATCAAATGGAAATTCAGTTTGACTACAATTGACCACCTCAGCGTAAGTACTGAACAATTACAATATAGATGCTAATACAAACAACATTCACACACGAAACACAATAGACACTCACAGCCAGCGCTTTATGAATTAGACTTCTATGTACTTCTCCATGACGACAGATGATCTTGTAACTCTCTGACCGAAAGTGGGATGAAGGAGTTTTTAAATATTTCTGTTTTAGTCCTAATGGAAAGGAGACGACCTCTTCGTTCAGATCTTATGTAACAGTGGTTTAATGGGTGCAGGTTATCATTAAGAATAGTGAGTGTTTTGGAAAGGCATCTTTCATGACATTATTGTCATTTTCTTAAGTATTTTTGTTTCATTTCATTATATACACACAGATACGCATACAAGGGCGACTGGCTATATGTTAATTCTAGCAGATGCCTTGTGGGCCGGCACCCAGTTGGGCAAGTCGGGTCACCAAAAGGGCATGGATGACAGTAGGGCTCATACCAAATTGTTAAAGGTTTTATAATATTCTTTTCTAAAATGTCCTCTGAGCGTCGTGTTTAAACAAAAAAAATATTTCCCAGACATGGCTGTGTAGAGCGATTTTTATTCTAACATTTTTTCCGAAATAATGTAATAGCCTTCATTCAAAGTGCTACAAGTAGGCATATCGAGAAATTATCGAAATTAACTTAATCATTTTGAGGATAGGTAGACCTCAAACTCGATACTCATCATATGGTATATGATTAATGGGCGGGACTGTATAGAAATGCACGGGCCGATTTGGACACCCATTCCGTCCCTGGAGTTATATATGAAATAACTTTTTTCTATAATTGTGGGCGCTGTGGTCGAGTGGTTAAACGCCAAGCTTCCGATCCTGAGGTCCTGAGTTCGAATCCCGGTGAAGACTGGGATTTTTACTTTTGGAGTCCACCCATCTCCAATGAGTACCTGACTTTAGTTGGGGAAAGTAAAATGCGATTGTTCGTTGTGCTGGCCACATGACACCCTCGTTAAACGTTGGCCTAAGAAATAGATAAGCTTAACATCCTCTGCCCCATAGACCGCAAGGTCGGTAAAGGGAACCTTACTTTTTTATCTATTTATATTTGTATTTGTTTATTTATTCTTAATAAATGTGAATAGTGCGTCCCCCATTCTATAGCATGTCAGTTCGCTCGGATCCAATTTATGTTGTTGACA
Organism: Biomphalaria pfeifferi; assembly: GCA_030265305.1. NCBI lineage: Eukaryota > Metazoa > Mollusca > Gastropoda > Planorbidae > Biomphalaria > Biomphalaria pfeifferi. The sequence continues at coordinate 1,743,238 of JASAOG010000119.1, read as the reverse complement.
TGTTACGGTCTCCACTGATTAACATTCAGAAATGTAATGAAAGAAAAACAAATGAATTCAAAAGAAAAACTGCATTCATACAGCTTGGAATCTTTTGAACAGCATTCATTTTCCACCACTCTCATATCAGTGATGATTTTGTTCTCTTTAGTTTGGTCATCTCCCTTGTGTAAATTCAACGCAGTAATGCATAAAATGTGTGCGATCTGAGTTGTAAAGCTTGGTTTAGCTTACTAATCGGATGGTCCTGGGTCCGAATCCTGGTGAAGACTTTGATGTTTAATTTTGGGATGCTTATAGCGCCTCTGACTCTACCCAGCTGCAATGGGTACCTGATATTAGTTAGGGAAAATTAAAGGCGGCTGTTTATTCTGTTGGTCACGTGACACGTTAACCGTGGGTCACAGAAACAGATGACCTTTACATCATCTGCCCCATAGACACCATGGTCTGAAAGGGATTTTTAACTTTTTAAGATAGAACTGCAATCCAAAGAACATAGAACTATGCCACTATTAATTCCCTGAATAAGACGTTATTCCGAAGCTTCTTAGACTCTAACATTTATAAATTTGGTGGGAAAATCAAGACAGCCATACAGTCCATTAAAGTCTAGTATACGTTGTTCAGAAGGATATCGGAAGCATTGATATTGTGATACTTTATTGATAAATAAATAAAATGTGTCAAATACACTTTGAAAGGACAATACATGTTATATTTTTTTTAGTAATACATTTCAATACTATATCAAAACACGCACACATGAGCACGCACACACACACGCACAGATTATAATTTAGATATAGATTATGGAACTAGATAGCAATAAAGTATAGCCCTCCAAATAAAATGTCTGCTCCGCACTGATTAATCCATAAAATAAACAATAAATGTTAATGCTGTTTAACTGATCGAGCCTAGCTTACAAATAGTTTCTTATTTATTGTTTTATTTACAATGGCTACAAAGTAGAAATAGGTAAACATTTTTATTGTATCAGATTCACTAGAAAAGAGGATTTAAAATTAGCATAGCATAAATTGGAGGTGATTTGACTGAGGATAAAGCGGGGTCCCGGGTTCGAATCGCAGTGAAGACTGGAATTTTGAATTTCGGGATCCTTGGGCGCCTCTGAGTCCACATAGCCATAATTGGGTACTTGACAATAGGGAAAAGTTAAGGCGGTTGGTCGTTGTGCTGGCCACACGACGCCCTCATTAATCGTGGGTCACAGAAACAGATGACCTGTACATAATCTGCCCTATAGACCCCAAGGTCTGAAAAGGCAACGTAGCTTACTTAAACAAAAGGTACTACATTATATGTTTTAAAAACATTAAATGCAGACTTACATAAGAGAATAATGAATCCTAACAATTAACATCTTTAACTTAGGATCTCGTTCTAAACATCTTTAGTCATTCGACGTCTTTAATTCAAAGGTTTGCTTACATGCGATGTTGTGAATTCAGTAGTTTAGAGACTACGAACGTAAGTAAAGTCGGTATTTAAATATATTAAAATCTAATACTACTTACATAACAGATACATATAACACTGTATTTGTTGTATAATTAGTTTATATTATCTACTTATCTTATAAATTACAGACGTTAGTTAAAAAGAGAAAATAATAACGTCCTACGCGTATCCCTGTGTAAATCTAGTCGTGCCTGTTAATTAGTCACTTATAATCTGCCAAGTCATTGGTTTTCCTGGCTGACTCAGGCAATCTATTCCATGATCAAGGAAGACGAAGCACTTGTGAAAGTCTGTCCTAGCGTATGGGATAAGAAATTTGCGTTTAATAAGAAATGCACTTTTACACAATCAACTTAGCGATTATTAAAGATGTGATGAATTCAGAAGCTAAGAAATATCTTCTACGTAGCACTGTATGTAAATACTACTAATTTTGTAAATGGTTACAATATTGGAAACATATAGATTATAGACAGTACATCTACCAATGTTTAAACATCGAAGGCTATCCAGCTAAAAGTAGCAGAACTATAATCATAATTACAACTGGGGACAAAATTTGATTTTGTGACACTAATTACTGACATTGACACAGACATTGACTTAGAATAAGAATTGTCTCTGTACAAAGTCGCTGAGAAAATATTTAATGAAGTAAACACCGTAGGAGTGCTATTAAAAGCAGGTGAAAAAGTGACTTTATCGGTGCCGCAAGCCACTGTACCCGTCTGAACACTACCCTTTTTAAGTGTCTTCATTTTGTCTGAAATTCGTTTATTTTCTAAAGTTACACTTTTCATTTCCTCGCTGATATCAGCAATCTTGGTTTTAAGATCAAATATATACTTGTCCGTCAAGAGAACATACTCCACCAGGTCAGGGATTGTGGTTTCAACTGTCTCAACGTAAACAGAAGCATAGAGTGACACCGGGTGTTTTTCTTTATTCAAAGCGTAAGCTTCACAAGTAAAGGAGCCAGCATCGCCGCTTACCGGCCTATCCCAGGTCAAGGTGAGGTAACCCTGTTCTCCGTCTCTAGGCGACCCTTCAGAGCTCCCTTCCACCTCCACAAGGTCAAGAAATGCTTTCTCTATGACCGGAACATCGCATCCACTGACGCTGGCTATGGTGACGTTGGTGTCAGTGTCCGGGTCGAGTTTGGTCACCACCAATGACAGCAGCTGTGAAAAGTCAGCTTTCTCTTGGGACAAAGTGCTTTTTGCTTCCTGCGGGCTCTTTAGATCTACGCCATTCCACAGTGGCTGGTCAGAAGAGCTTTTGACTTCTTTCACTGTGGTTTCTTTAACTTTTGCTCGCCTGTTTTTATTTTGCACAGAACAATGAAGATGAAACTTCTTGGTGAAAATCGGATGAATCACTCCAGGCCTTAACTCGAGTTTCAGCTGGGAGGAACCTGAATCAAACATAAAGACATTTTTAATGAATACTACTAATAATGCCACGATAGAAATATAGTTTTTAATAGGGAAAATATTGTAGGTAGCAACAAGGTTTTCGTAATCGTCTTTAATACTGCCATCAACTTTAATCGTCTGAATAGCTATTAGAAAAAAAAAAGCAGAAGCACAAACGCAAAATAGAGCAGTGAGATTAATAACAAAGAAATATTTCCATTTGATTTGAGTAAAACCATTAGTAGAATCACTCAATGTAGCGAAACTTTAGGAGAGAAGAATAAAAATTTAAGTAGCAATAATACATAAAACAATGACCTATATTTTATTAATAAAAAAAATAATAATCTACAAGAAATACTCATAAAGACAAACAAATAGAGGCAGGTTTTTTATTTCCTATGCTAGGACTAATTTGCACAAGAGTTTTTCTTCCCTAGTTTTATTAGAGAATGGAATGGGTTGTTTGAGTCAGTCAAGAAAACCAACGACTTGGCTTAGTTTAAGTCACTGATTGACACACGGGTTGTATGACATTATTATCTTCTCTTTTGAAGTAGGTTCTGTCTTATCTTATATAATACAGACGTTACTTCAAAAAAGAAGATGATTACGTCCTACGCGTCATGCATTTAGTCATGCATATTAACTAATGACTTAAACTCTGCCAAGTCACTGGTTTTCCTGGCTAGCTCAGGCAACCCATTCCATGCTCTAATAGCACTAGGGAAGAAGGAGTATTTGTACAAATTTGTCCTAGCATATGGGACGAGGAATGTGCCTTTATCTTTGTGTCTTTCAGAGTATTTTATTAAATTTTGTTTTTGTATTTGAAGATTATGGTTCAGTGTTTTATGTATAATTGCTACTTTACTTTTGAGTCTTCTGTCAAGAAGGCTTTCTAAATTTAGTGATTTTACTAATGGTGTTACCCTAGTCAAATGTGAATATTCGTTTGTTATGAATCTCACTTCTCTATTTTGTGTCTGTTCCAGTTTCTTAATGTTTTCTTGAGTTGAGGGGTCCCACACGGTGGATGCATATTCTATTATTGGCCTAACCAATGTTAAATAACATTTTAGTTTTATGTTCTTATTTGATTTATAGAAATTTCTTTTAATAAATCCTAATGCTTTGTTGGATTTTTTTATAGTTTCATCAATATGTGGATTCCATGACAGTTTTTCATTTATTATAACACCTAGGTATTTTTGCGTTTTTAGTCTGTGTTACTGGTTTGCCATGAATAAGATAAGTGGAATTACTTTGTTTTAGTTTTTTTTGTTACTCTTAACAACTGACATTTTTCTGGGTGGAAAAACATGCTCCAATTTGATTCCCATTTCTGTAATTCATCTAATTCTCTTTGTAAAATATCTGTGTCTTGTGTTGTTTTTAATGTTCTATATATTATGCAATCGTCTGCAAATAATCTGACTTTTGTTCCAGAACTAATGCAATTTGGTAAATCATTTATGTAAATTAAAAATAGTAGTGGACCCAAGACTGTTCCTTGAGGTACACCTGAGTTTACTGTTTTTGGTGTTGATTTAGAGCCATTTATTATTACAGTTTGTTCTCTCCCTATCAGAAAATCTTTAATCCACTGATGCAGTGGACCATTAATGCCGAAATATTTTAATTTTTTAAGCAAACTATGGTGGTGAACTTTGTCAAAAGCCTTGGAAAAATCTAGTAAGATAGCATCTATTTGTTCACTATTATCTAAACCTTTTGAAAAATCATCAATTAGTCCTATTAGTTGAACTCAAGGAGGTTATATTTAGATGGAGATGGCGGTTGCTATCAAATGTTCATCATCGGTTGAAGCCAGTGGGCGGAGCCTATTCGCCATATTGGTTTACTCAAAACATTCCATTCGTTTTCATTGCGATACCAGTTTTCTAATTCTCGTAACGACTCAAATTAGCCTCGTATTTTGTCATCATGTTTTTTTCTAAACTCATCTAAGGCCCAAGTTCATATCTGGCGGTCTAGATATTCCAATGGATCAATTACAAAGCGCTGTAGAGCATGTAACGTGATTTATACGATCACCGGATCGAGGCCTACAAAACCGAAATATAATGATTACATCGAAATTAAGCACTATTGTGGGCTGAAAAAAGCACAAAAATGATTTGCAAGAGGTTTGTTATATTTTTGATACTTTTTACCGCACTGAAATCACCACAAAATTGATAAAATTGAAGTGAAAAGAGTACTACTACCTATTACTAATAATAATGTTACAGTAATACTAACTAATCTTTCCCTAATTAAACTCTGGCCTACATCTAAAATGTTTAGTATGTAAAATGTGGGAAGATACATTTTTATACAAACATGAAGACATTATATAAGAACACACTAAAGTTTAGTCTTTAGTGACTAAAAACCAAACTCACCGATGAAGCGATATCCCGTTTTCTGGTCGTCGTTGCGTACAACCGTATGCCGAACAAGAAGGCATTTGTAATGTTTATTTTATTCTATACACTGTGTTTTTAACGTTTTATAAGATATTGTACAATGTACAGATATTTAAATAATGTCGTGAAATATTGTCGAACAAATTTCTCAAAAAAAACAACAGACTACACGTTTTAATTTGAGTAGACCAAGATGGCTGCGATTTGGCTTCAACCTAGTGACGTCACGCCATCTCCATCTAAATATAACCTCCTTGCTTGAACTAGTGGCCAGAATTGCACAGTCCACAGCACTTGCAAAAACACAAAACATTTGGAAAATTAAAGGCATAGACCTCGACGCTAAAATCAGACTGATGCGCTGCCGGATTTTTATATGCTTACGAATATTGGACGCTGACTGCAGATCTAGAGAGGAGGTTACTATCAATGGAATTGAGATTCTACAGAAAGATCCTGACTATCACTAATAAAGACCGACAAATGAAGTGATGGGAAACGGGACTAAGACAGTGATTGGACCCCACAATGATTTGGAAACTAGTGTCGAAAAACGCAAATTCTACTCTATATCAGAAGGTTCTCAGGGCTCTCAAAGACCTTTCTTCAGGGAACAGTACCAGGGAAAGGAAGAAGAGGCAGACAGAGAAAGCGATGGAAAAACAACATGGAATGGAAAGAAATTCTATCCAAGGCAGAAAGACAGAAGAATGGAGAAAAAAGGTCAACATATCTTTTTCTTTCAATCTCAAACATATCAACTTCATTACCATATCAACTTCATTACCATATCAACTTCATTACCATACCAACTTTATTACCATATCAACTCTATTACCATATCAACTTTATTACCATATCAACTTCATTACCATATTAACTTTATTACCATATCAACTTTATTACCATATCAACTTCATTACCATAGAAACCAAATCAACGTATAATCCAAATCAACTAATCATCATCCTACAGTTACAGTTACATCATACAGTTACTACATCAACTACATCAACCATATAGCACAGATCATTTGAACACTTACCGTTTGACTCTTGTACAGTAACTGCTGTACACATAATTAAGACAGGTACGACTAAATACCTCCGCATATTGATATATATTTAAATACTTGAGTGAAAGTTATAACAATGCAGTGAACTCAGTTATTCGGTACGTTTGTTAAATGCTGCAGATAGTCCTGTGCATTTATATATACAATACATACATTGCGAAGTGTTATTAAGAGTGACGTTCGATCTTATTTTAACTAGTTTATCTATACACAAATATGCTGGAATAATGTTTTGTCTGATTACCGCTGACACCATCATCATACTGAAAGTACAATGAGCATTTTGTTTAGAGATTAAAGGTCTTTAAATTGGGTCTCTAGGTCAGAAAATTTGCCCAAAATATATTAATTTCATGTGATGATATTACAATTCCTCTAATTTTTCAAAATTAAAAATAATAAATGTAAATTTGGTTATAGACTAAATCTAGGTCTAGACCCTACATCGGTTTTGAAAGGATTATCACTTCCGGGAATCACCAATGTATGACTTTATTGATTCAAGGGTTCAATAAATTAATGTTCTGGAAAACATTGCGCATTGTCTTGTGAGTCTAGATCACAATGCTTATTATTTGGTGACCGGTCATTTCATCCCCGGTCACTTCATCATTGTGGATGAAATGACCGGGGATGAAGTGACTGGGGGATGAAGTGACCAGGGGATGAAATGACCAGGGGATGAAATGACCGGGGATGAAGTGACCGGGGATGAAGTGACTGGGGATGAAATGACAGGGGATGAAGTGACCGGAAATGAAGTGACCAGGGGTTGAAGTGACCAGGGGATGAAATGATCGGGGATGAAGTGACCAGGGGATGAAATGACAGTGAACCTATTATTTGACTGCTAGATCAATACAGTCGCTTAACCATGATTCTTTCTCGGGGAGATTGGGCAGGGGTAAAAATTTATTTTAAATCTAACATTCATTAATTTTTTTTAAAGAGAAAAACTATCGCTCAATAACTTGCATAAAGGAGGTATTGTCTTTTTAAAAAGTATTTTTAATGGTTTTTTTCTTTGTTAGTCGAATGAAAAGATAGCTATGAGTTACGCTTTTTCTACAATAACCAGTCATGTTAAGTAGATTTGTTAATTTTTAATACTCCAGATCGTACCACTGTATAATGTCTAAGGTTTTTACCTCTTCAGACCTAAAGTTTTCTTTTTTTTTTTGTCAGGTCTATACTAGTAACGTCTGTACACGTTGTCTAATTGGGCGACTTCTATCTATGAAGGCTAGAACCGAATGGTACAAGAACTCGTTCGTTCCTTACTCGGTCAGACTATATCAATGCCACTCGTTAATCAGGAAACATGAAAAGGACCAAGATATATGTGTGTAGTCGCTCAATGAACTCTTTATGTTGTGTTTGTTCTATTTATGAGAAAATGTTTGTAAAATGTTTTACATGTTTCGGATGTTCCTTCAGAGTTGAAGATATTTTACTTCCTAGTCCAAACCTCCCGCAGACGACGGGGGATGGGAGCGGGCAAGGTTTGAACCCGGGACCATCGATAAATCCAAACGACAGTTCAGCGCGCAAACTGCACGACCAGGCAGCCATGTTTCTGTTGTGTTGTTATATGAGGAAGGAGTCCTAGTAATCACAACAAATTTCCGTAAGGATCAATAAGGAAGTCTTTGTCATTAGTTTCTAAAATGTTTTACATGTTTCGGATATTCTTTCAGAGTTAAAAAGAATCTACATCCTAGTCCAAACCTCCCGCAGGTCGACGGGGGATGGCAGCGGGCAGGATATGAACCCGCGACCATCGAGACGACCAAGCGACATTCAAGAGCGCATGCCGTACGACCAGGCAGCTATCCTTATGTAAATCTAAAACATTACATTTTATTTTTCTGTAACATTATCAGACGATATGTTTCTTCTTCTAGCCCGCGCTTTGCTGTCAGCTTCTAAACTGCAGGCTCTCTTGCAGTCTGCGCCAAGGAAAAACATCGTGCTGTTCTTGTTTCAGTTGTTTTCAATTGTTCTACACTGCCATGCTGAGTGTCGGCTATGTTGGCCTGTCTCTTATCTTATCTTAGAATACTTATATCATATAGACGTTATTTCAAAAAAAAGATGATTACGTAGTGGAAGTAGGGTCTGCCTAGGGTGAATTAAATGTGGGCGTTAAAAGAGGATATAATTTACAGTTTCGTAACGGGAGGGGGCACAGTGTCTACAGAAAGGTGGGTGTGTGGGGTTTATCCTGTTAAGATTATAATGTGTACTACTTTTAGTTGGAAAACTGTAAATTGTTCTTTGCGTAAATTGTTATTGTCCAGTTTATTTGGCTTGGTCATTTCTTTGTCCATAGTTCGGACTGAGCCCCAAGTCAATGTTAGCCACCAATCACAGAGGAATGGCTCAACCAATGGGCATTAACATAGGGGTAAGTAAAAAATCCATATTTTCGATTGTCTTAAGCGACCCCTGACAAATTGTTAACTGACCCCGCCCTCCAGGGGGTCGCGATCCACAGGTTGAGAACCTCTGTGAAAAACTATGACCCAAAAATGTTTAGTTAATCTACAGAAAAGAGGAGATAACTTGAAAAAGTAAAATACTACTTTTCTGCAGTAATCTTTCGTATCTAGATTTGAAGTTTTACGTAATAATAATAACAATGATAATAAGGCTTGTCTTCAAGGCCGAAGATAAGCGATATTTACCTGTGCGAGCCAATTATCTCTTTAAATACAGTATTTTTGGATGATAAAAGTTATTATTTTATGACTTTATATATTGTAAAGATCTTTATCATTATGTAGCAATGAGTTGAAGAACAGAAACATTTGACGTGTATAAAAAACCAAGGCGACTTATTTAAAATATACAGGCCTACCTGGTCGTGCGTTATGCGCACTGGATTGTCGTTTGGTAGTCTCGATGGTCCCGGGTTCATACCCTGCCCGCTACCATTCCCCGTCGTCCTGCGGGAGGTTTAGACTAGGAAGTAAATGATCTGGAACATCCGTAGAACATCCAAAACATGCACTACAAACTAACACCTATAGATATAATATAATTTAAACAGTGACAGAAATAGCACTTTATATAGCACTAAGCCTCGAATTCTATACATTTCAATAACAGAGAATGAAGTCAGTGGCGTTGCTAATGAGGTGCGTTCGCCATCGGATGACACCGAACCTAACGAGGATGTTGAATGCAGATATTGAATGCAGATATTGAATGCAGATATAGAATGCAGATATTGAATGCAGATATTGGATGCAGATGTTGAATGCAGATATTTAATGCAGTGTTATGACATGATTAGGAATTAGTTATTTGTTTCGGGAATAAGGGGAAAGTTTTACTTAGCGACAAGTGACGTGACAGATCTTTAAAAAACAAGAACGCTCTTAGTGACGCTAGAAAGAAGACGCTTCTGGTAGAGCAGTAGAATAGATATACGGATTTACGGACATAGCTGACATCGGACGATTCCCTTCTTGATTATTAAATATATTTGTAAAACAACATCAGCGTCGACTGCATATTTTGATTGTTTCGGCCTTTCGCCGGTGTTACTGAAGTAGTTCGAGTTCAACATTACCTCCAGTCAGACATAGATCTACACTAGATATATCTCCAAGCATAAACACCGCGCGGAAGTCTCAACAGCAAATATTCAATGCAGATGTTGAATGCAGATATTGGATGCAGATATTGAATGCAGATATTGAAAGCAGGATACTGAATGCAGATATTTAATGCAGATATTGAATGTATATATTGATTGCAGATATTTCTTCTCGGCGAAGACTCATTGACCCATGTGTTGAACACTGCATAAATAAACAAACTTTCTTGCTAAGAAGAATTGAGTTATTTCATTACGATATAGGTCTACGCATTCCAAATGTATTCTGAGATTGCTCGATTGTGCTGTAAAGCCTTTTACGTTCGTTCAACTTCTTGATGCAATCAATTCGATCTTTGTTATTCTACTTAGGGAGCCGTGGTCATGTTGTGACTATATAAATTGGTACCCGAGTAAAAAAACAACAACACTGGCCTAGAAGATTTTAACAAGCATGTCTAGATTGACACATTGATACGCCTAGGACGTAATTATCCTCTTTGACAGAACGGCGGGGCATGACAGTGGTTTGAACACGAAAAGATCGCATAATGAAAGACACAAAGATAAAGGCACATTCCTCGTTCCATATGCTAGGACAAATTAGTACAAATACTCCTTCTTCCCTAGTGCTATTAGAGCATGGAATGGGTTGCCTGAGCTAGCCAGGAAAACCAGTGACTTGGCAGAATTGAAGTCATTGGTTAACATGCATGACTGAATGTATGACGCGTAGGACGTAATCATCTTTTTTTGAAGTAACGTCTGTATTATATAAGAAAAGATAAGATAATCACACGAGCATGAAAGTATATTAAATCATAGTAAATCTAGACCTGGTCCACACGTAGATATCGATAAGTCTATCAAGAAAATCTTTTTATGTAAAAAAAAATAATAATACTTAACTATTCTTCTAGTTATGTATGTGCTAAAACTATCTTTTATGAGTAAATATAGACTAGCTTTACAGTAAAACAAGCATATACACAGAGAAATACATCTATTGTATAAATTTTTACTTTTCAAGAAATGTTATACGTAACTAGGTTTCGATTTTGTCCAAAGTTTTTCTAGAAAAGCAAAGCTGTTAACTAAAAATAGATTTTCTAGGTCATTCGGGTCTAGGTGATAGAAGAGGGTAGTCCTCTTATTTATGTTTGAGTTATCACGGACATTAGGAGTAGATAAAGGACAAAAATACAATGATTAGAAAAACAAATTGTACAACACAGGCCTAGATAAACTACTTTGTACATCGTTCACTTTATAACCTAGCAAGACTCCATCCTTTGGGCCATTTAACACAGAGCAACAGATGCTACCAGATACTGGTCGATGTAAATGAGTATTTCTCCTCACATTTGGGTATTTATGTAACTCATTCAATAATACATTTATTATCAATGATGTTATTTTAAAAAAATGTACTTCTTTTTCAATAACATCTAAAATACAACTTGAAAAAGAAATCTTTCTGTTACCACCTACTTAAGATCTTATTAAAAATATAATTTTAGCAAGGAAAATAAAAAAAAATACTTAAAAACAACAACAACAAAAAAAACAACAAACATAACAACACAGTTTAATTAAGGCAAATAACTGAACACATCTCTCCATTATGTAAGATATATTTTCCTTGTACATATCAAACAAAATTAATTAATACATTTTTCGTGGAAAATGAATAATTGTGCAAAATTTTAACTTGATCCGAAAACGTTAAATGGCAGAAATAACTTGTACAAAATTTGTTTCAGAGATTGATTGAAATAATAGATTTGTAAAAATGTCTTAAGTGTGGCACAGTCAATTGAATATGCCATACTAACTGCGTTAGCTATTCATTATTAATGCCTAATAGGCATATAGCAAAGTTATACATTAGTACTAAAGTTTTTTTTAACTAGTACTATTGCTACTTCTGACATCAATTAAATTATGTGGGAGGGACAGCATTAAGACACACTGTTAGTGCTGGTACGACTGTCGCCGAGAGTTTAACGTGCCGTGAATGATTTAACTGTATAGAATTTAGCCCTTGTTATATAAAGGGAGAGTGATCCTTAAAGGATTACGGGCACGACATGGCCTAAATTGTGCCTAAACTCAAAAACTCTAAAAACGTAAAACATGTCCTGACAAAAAGAAATAAGAAGACTGCCCTATCTGATTATCCTTAACCCATAAAGTGCTGAACTGTTTAACAATGAGTGCAAACACTAGTCTGATGTTTAGAGGCTAAACTACCACAAGCATTTTAAGGGTTAAACAGATGCATTCACATTTACGATTCAAAGAAAAAGCAAGACAAGTAAGTCATCTGGGCGCTTCCATTGTCTTTTAAGACAGACGGAGCCGTATACGACACTTCAGTGAAGTACAGTAGGGCGTCGGCGCCGTAGGCGCCATTATCCCGTTGATGGTTAGAAAGGTTTTTTATCCGACCACCAGGCCTGGACATGGGGCTCTTCACCCCTGTCCTGTCTGAGGGCTCCCAACGGTAAACGGCCATATCGGTTGAATGGGCCAGTCCGGGCCGTGCCGTGTACACAGCGCACCGCCCCCGTTCCTGTGTCCCACTCGCTATAAGTGGCCGAGAACAGTGCTAACTACTGGGGGCTTGTCTCATATTCCTATACTGTAACCGCCACTATTCCGTGCAGGGACCGCCACTCCAGCCACGGGTCTGATGACGGCTCCATGTGGAACGGCGTGGCGGACTTTTTGGACTGGGTTCCGGGCGTTCTTTCCATCCCAACCCCGAGTGAGAGAAAAGAAAGAACAAAAGCTCACCCAGGGAAGCCCGGCTGGGCCTGATTCGCTACTCGTACTTAGCCTATCTAGTCTCCACCCACTAGACGTTTCCACCGGAGGGCCACGCTGAGGCGACGAGTAGCTGGAATTCCTTCGGGTATACACACTAGCAGTACACACCGGCTACGCCCGTGAATTTTGGCCCAGTGATTTCTTTTGTCGGAATATCGCCGACTCACACACACACACATATATATATATATATACATACACACACACACACATACATACATACATATATATATATATATATATATATATATATATATATATGAAAAAGCAACTAAGCTGCATTAGAAATACAAAGCTGTCATGTCAGCTAGCCCTAGGACAAATGCATATACATGCACGAACTGTGGCAAACTCTGCCGCTAGTGAATTGGCTTGATCAGTCACTCCAGATCCTACACCATCTAAAGACGAAACTAAAGCCAGTGTCTCATCTGGGCTCTTTCATTGTCTTCCGAGACAAATCGAGCGATATATATATACATACATATATATATCAAACAAAATTAATGGATTACCATTAATTAATTGGTTAATTTTGTATATTGATTTGTGTTTTGTTAGATACAATAAATAATTGTGCGAAGTTTCAACTTGAGCCGAGAAAGAAAAGTGACAGAAACAACCTCTGCAAAATCTGTACCAAACAGACAGACAGACAGACAGAGTGATTTGATATAAGCTTTGTAATAATAAACGATTATCTTTTATATATATATTCCAGTATTGAGATATAACTGTAAATGTGCAGTTCGTTCCCTTTTATAAACATTTTTTAAATAGTTTTTTGACATTTCGCTTGTGTTTATGAACACGTAATGTATGTAACGGCTCGTTTTATTGTATTTATGTTTTAGTAGTCGTTTCTGAATAGCTTGTAAATAAATATGATACATGCATTTCATTGTCTTTGTGTGTATATATACTGATACCTGGAGGTTGATTCTATTTGGTTTCTGTCTCACACATCTTGGGGTAGGCGGCCAAATATCCCAGCATTGTGCACGGGTCCACAAGTACTTAGCTACACCTCAGCTGAGAGTCATACTAAAATGTGTTTCTCTTATTTTCTCATGACTTTAGCAAAGGCGACATAATTTGATGGGAATAACTGGGCAATCAGAACAGAAGGATCTCCTTTATGTGATTCTTGATATGTATCTTGGAGGTATGTTCTTCGAGTAACTACAATTTGTTTTTTGACTTTGTTGGCTAGGCTACCTACCTACGAAAATGTGTTGGCTACCAACCTACAAAAATGTGTTGGCTACCTAACTACCTACGAAAATGTGTTACCTATTTACCTACGAAATATGTTGGATACCTACCAACCTACAAAAATGTGTTGGCTAGGCTACCTACCTACGAAAATGTGTTGGCTACCTACCTACCTACGAAAATGTGTTGGCTAGGCTACCTACCTACCTACGAAAATGTGTTGGATACCTACCTACCTACAAAAGGTTTGTTCAATAAACCAAGTAGATGTCATATTGGCGCTCATTAAAGATGTCGTTTTGGGTCAATGTTTTTTTCGTTAGCTACCCCGTGTAGGGGGAAAAACCACTATTACTTTTGTGTAGTTTGTCTGTCCGTCTTTCACGCTTTAGAGCACCAAAACTAAAAAAAAAGCTCTTAAAAATCTGGTTTGCTTAGTAGCAAGAAAATGTAATGAACTAGAAGTCAAATAATATCGTCATCGATCGTAGGTGGTCAAATAACGTTCTCCATCTTGAACAGCACAACAGAGCGATACAAAATTTAAACACATGTCGGTGTTCAGTTTTTAAATGTTTAATGTAGATCTTTTTTACTATTGTAATAAATACCAACACCAAAACAAGAAGTTTAAAAAAATGATTTTTCTGAGCTAAGTGGCGCCCTTCTTGGGATCACTATATAAAATATAATACATTTCATTTAGCCAATTGGTTAACTTCATTTACATTTTATGTGAGCTTTATATTGCTTGTACAGCCTTAAGTTTTGGCATTTGAAATCCAAGAAATTGTCATTCTTATTATTATTATGTTAGAAATATTATTATTATTATTGCTGGCCTTATGCAAATATAGATTAATTACAAAATTGGGAGAAAGGAGGAGGCCTTGCTACCCCAGTCGTTTGCATCCATTGTACGGCACTGCAAATACAATGTTTTCGTTGGATACGTATATATTAATATAATTACTAGAACCATGACATTTTCCTGTCAGAAATATATTTAAAGATTAATGCCAAAACCAAAAATATGTGCACACATTATCTATAGTAAAAAAAAAGTGTATAAACCTTTATTCATGCAACATAATATAGATTGCATATGATTGCATAAATGATTGTTTCCACTTATATCAATATTTTGTATAGTTATCAATTCCAATATAAGTATCCACACATAAACCTTTTGTTAAACGATTACTACATTAAATACGTTTTATCAGAGATAATTTCAACTGTTCAAATAATATTCTCTTTCTGAAGCTTTCATATCGATGGGGACATTTCATTTGTCTTCAAAACTTCTATCTAATATTACATTGTTGCTGATAGGAACTAAAAAATAGATAAACAAAGCCCCTGCTGCTATAGGTACATATTTCACTGATATCACCATCGAGCCATTTCTCATCTCTCGGAATACAAAAAGAACCCAGAACGTTAAACCAGTCAACCAGAATAAACCTAAAAATAGGGAATATTCAAATAAAAGTAACCCAAAAAACGTCCAAACTGTCCCAGCTATGAAGGCAATATTTCCTCTATCAGAAATTCCAACGGCACTTCTTGACGTAGGGTTATCACAGCATGGTAAAGTAACTCTAGTCTGTTCCCTTGCTATAAGTTCCCTTCTTCCAGGAAGTGCATCTTGAAAGTCGCACAGAGTGTAGGGACGTCTTATGCTTTCAACATGTCTCAGCACCTCAGTATATTGTTCGAGCTGTTTCTGTTGCTCTTGACTTCTGTTATCTATCAGAACGATTCTGTAGTTGACGTCTTCAAAGAGATTGTGTATGTCTCCAGTCTGTTGTCTGCACCAGTCCTCAAAGCAATGAGCCTTAAATTCAAAGAGATTGCGTATGTCTCCAGTTTGTTGCCTGCAATAGTCTTCAAAGTAGTCAGCCTCAAACTGATCCCCGTATGTCATCACAATGATCCCGTGTGAACGAAACACGCTCTCTCCAAACATCAGCTTTGTGATTTCCACGGCGTCCTTTTCCTGCTTGGTGAACCGGACTCCGTACTTTAGTACCAGAATAATAGCAGACATACCTTCGTGGTTAGATTGAAGTGTGTCCTGGACGAGGCTAATAACAGTTTGGATAGATTCCGTACGGTCCTCTTGAATGTCCCCTACACCGACACATGGAGTGACTTGTATTTCACTTGAAACCATATGCAAAGACCTGGCCGTAGATGCTTTACCAT
Source organism: Biomphalaria pfeifferi (assembly GCA_030265305.1). Taxonomy (NCBI): domain Eukaryota; kingdom Metazoa; phylum Mollusca; class Gastropoda; family Planorbidae; genus Biomphalaria; species Biomphalaria pfeifferi. The sequence goes on along the minus strand of JASAOG010000119.1, from coordinate 1,726,969 downwards.
TGCCTTCTCTGCCTACCAACAATATTTTTCTCATAGTTATGTATCGATATGAACTATTTCAGTGATTATCTGTAAAATAGAAACATAGAATCATATATTGTTTTCAACGCTAACAAAAAATATCACTATATCAATAATTCTTATTTTGGAAGTGGTAGATTAATATTCAAATTGTTTCAAACTTAGTTTAAGTCTACTCTTATGAGAATGTTATAGTGTTGTGACACGGTTACTACATACCGTCCACTGATGCATATGGTCAAGTGTTGGGTACCTCGGAGTTAGGGGACTTGCGGGAAGTCACGAGTGTGTTGTAAACAAGAAGAAGGAAGTCATCTAGTGGAGTTGTTTTGTATATAATGTTAGCCTTGTATATATGTTATATAATACTTTACAATTAAAGGCACCTTACAATTAAAGGAACTTGTTTCTTCACATATAGGAATAAAGTTTTATAGTATGTACCTCACTATAAATGTACATATAATCTTTTCATAATTTCTTCTTGAGGATTGAAAGAGTTTTATTTCATAAAGAAGGTTTCTGTGGGTTCTTTACCTGAGCAAGTATCTCTGGCAACACACAGGCATTTGAGTCATCTTACGTTGTTATGAAAATATCAAATTGTACTAAGCCACACAATCCTATTATACACTAACAATGTTAAAGACATCTAATGGGTCATATTCAAGAAGAAATAGTTTTGGTTGGAAGATTCAGATCCAGATAAATTTGCTTTAAAAGTCATAAATTTGTGGGCTAATTATATAAATTACTGCCTCCGGCCTGCGCAGAATATTTTTAAAGTGATAATTGCCTCGCGCAGACCAATACCACTCTTTCAACTAAATGCAGTTCACAGTAGCACAGAAGTCTGAGACGTCTCTGAACAACAGATAGCCGTAGATAATAAGTTTCTGTCTCCTAGACTGGCTGCCGACCAAAGTTATAGAGCACAGTCTGCCCAATGGCCGAATCGCTGATTTAGGTGAGATGCAAAAGTCATAAATACAGTATATTCAAACCTAAATAATTAAATAAGAATTAATTAAGAGTGTGAGTTTGAAGTCAATTCGAATAATCTATTTGTATTATAAAGATGAATCCTGTATCTTATAGACAGTTGAGCTTAAACTACGACCTATCAAAATTGTTGACTGTTTACAATAAAGACGCAAAGGATCGGTCCCACTGGAGATTGACACATTGTTTTTACAAAGCTTATAACAACTCACTCTGTCTGTCTGTCAGGGGCGGACTGGGTGTCAATATCGGGCTGGGCATTTCAGTAGGCCTACAACTTAGCCCATTAATTGTATAGCATATGATGGGCATCTAATTATAACCAACTGACCTCAAAATCATTATGTTAAGTTTGATAATGTATCGATAACTATATGCATGCATGCGTTGAAGTCCTATATCTTTAGAAGAAACATGCTTTTTTAATAGCTCAGTGTTTAGGCCTTAAAAGGATTTAACCTACAGTGGCATAGTGGCATTCATGCGGCACTTTTGGTTCCACTCACAGGGCATTCGCCCGAAAGCCCATATAGCCAGTCCGCTCTTGCTGTCTGTCTAGTAAAAAAGTTTGTACACGAGACGAGATTCTGTCACTACTCTTTTGCGTGCAATGCACTGGCTTCCTATGAAAGCATGAATTGACTGCAAAGTGGCTACACTTTGTGATCAGTGTATCTACAATAAAGAAATGCCCTTATAACTTAGTGAACTGATCACTCCATATGTCCCTCAGAGAGCCCTGCGCTCAATGGACTCAACACTTCTGGTGATGCCACGTTTCTCCCACAAAAGGTACGGTCTGCTGGCCTTTTCAGTACACGGACCAAATGTTGAGAACTCACTCCCCATTGATCTCAAACGAACAATATGCTTCACTACTCAAAGGAGAACAATAAGACCTATCTGTTCAAAACTCATTTGTCAATTTAGCACTCGAGTTTATGTGTGTTATGTTATCACAGCGTCTTGAGCCTACATCAGCGGCGTAGCTAGAGTATATGATGACTGGTGCGGTACGTCATCTTGTTGCCCCCCCCCCGCCCCCCCAAAAAAAAAATAACAACAACTAAGTAATTAATAACGTTGCAAAACCTTACTTTTTTGTTAAAAAAATTATATGTATTCAATAATCAAATATTGTTAATTCTTTCATGACCTTAATGACCTTTCATGACTGCAGCATTATCATAGCCTTGACCCCTGCAGTCCATTATGTCTAAGCCATCCGAACGCAATTTCTCTAGAATCATCTCAGTGATTCCAGCAGCATGCTTGTCCTTTCTGTCGATGAAGTCACCAAAAGACTCACGAACCTGCACCCGTTTTATCCAGCTTTGAGATGTCAGGTGTACTGTCAAAAATAATAGAGAAATATTTGGCTTGTTTTACTTGCTGTATGATTTGTTTTTTAGCGTGATCCCCCAATATTGTAATAAATTCATTTGGTATTTGTGGAGACATGTATGTATTCGGTCTGGAACAAAGCTTAGTTCGAAGCACATGCTCCCCCAAGAGTGGATCGTACTTTGATAGTAATTTTACTAACTCTCCAGGTTTTCGTCTCTTGTATAATCAAATCTTGCGCCTTGTTGTCAATATTGTTCCCTACTCTCAGGCAAACTTCAAGTTCCCTCCAAACAAGCGATGACTGAATGTGAGCTCTGCTGGTCTCATGTTTTTCTATTTTCGGGGATAACCTACACCACTCATTGAATCCATCTTTGGATTTAAATAAAGATTTGGTACTTGATCTTGTTGAGAAGAGTGTGCAGGGGAAGCAAAATAAGGATTCTTTTTTTTTTTTTTTTGGCGAATAACACATCCACTTTCTAAGAACTTTCTCGCCGTTTGACATTTGCCTGAAAAACCAAGCCTTTGAAAGCTTTCTAGCCTTTCCTTTTGCTGATTCTTGATGTCTATACGCCTCTCTGAATTGACTGTCCATACGCTGAACTTTTTAAGATCCTTGAGTGACAAGGTGTATGCGAATATTATCCGTGACATCAGGCCAATCTCCAATGTCGCTCAGTCTAGAGTTTATTATCCAGCTTTCTGTATTGTTTACATTGTCTGATGGTTCAGCTTCTTCAGTATGAATTTTTGAGGAGTGTACTAAAGACATGCTTGCGTGCTGTCCTTTAGTCTCTAGAACCTGCGGTATGAAAGTCGACCAAATACAGGCGGCATTACAAGCAAACCTCCAAACCATCTCCTCGTATTGCGAAAAATGGCAAATTCAGATAAACGTTGCCAAAACGACCTGGTCCCTGTTCAGCCTAGGGCTCCATTCGAGCTTCAACTCGGTGGGCTGCGACTCCAACGTGAAAACACGCCAAAATATCTAGGGGTGACCCCGGATAGAAAGTTGTCAATGCTCCAGCACGTCCCGGAAGTTGAAAGAAAAGCCTCGGAGAAGTTAGCGTTACTCAGAGAGCTGGCCAGCACAAAGTGGGGGTGCCAAAGCTTACATGTTACGCACATTGTACTTAGGGGCAGTCAGATCACTAATTGAGTACAGCTATACAGTTCAAGTATATGCTAGCAAAACAGCCCTCGAATCACTCGACCGAGTACAATCACAGGCACTAAGGTTCATTTATGGCACCTTTCGGACAAGCCAAACAAACGCTGCTGAAATCTTAACAAACGTGGCCCCTTTACATTTAAAGAGGGAGAGGGCGTTACTTGCAGCCTATGAGCGCTATAAAAGGGGCGACTCTAGGCCACCCACCTCAATATTAGTGCGACAGTGGAGAGAGAGGAACCGCATAAAAATGCGATCGTTCATCCACATTGCGGCCAATTTGTCAAAATCAGCTGGACTCTCCACTGACAGAATCCCAATTAGAAGAATTAGTACTTGCCCTCCGTGGAGGAGAATGCCGGCCCCACAAATAAGCATGTCCCTTATAGGGCAAGAGGGAGCCACCAAGAGGCGATTAACACCTGCCATACTCCTAAACTTGGCATCAGCTACACTAAAGTCCTACCCATCAGATGCCATTTTCTGTTATGTCGATGGGTCGGTAATGAGGGACCCCGATAGATCTGGGTATGGGGCCCTTATAGTCTACCCAGACCGAACAGAACCAGAGATGCCGATTTGTCCGTCTAAGCTTAAAAGGGTTTTGAGGCGCCAGCCAGATAAGTCAGTCTTGAGCACTGTTCATCATTTTCTTTACGTTACAGTATTACAATTAACTAGTTAGTAAAAAAAAACTCGTGGAAAACAAAAGTTAGCTTATTTAAAAATATTGACATTACAATAGAATTATTTTCAAATTAAACTATAAAGAATCATAAAGAAATGAATAAACTAAGACAATTGTTTAGAGCTAGAGTTTAGAAATATACTAGTAAACTCAATATCTAGATTAAACCAATGGACTTAACAATGAAGTAAAAAAAAAGGTTGGCCTATCTTCTTCTTCTTCTTTATATAACAGAGCATAGATCAGTGTAGTAACAACATGTACCGTGTGTCCGAAATAAATCTTGTAAATTAGATTCAAACTGTTCTATAGCTTACATTGTATGGAAGAAATAGTCAAGAAGATGAAACAAAATAGCGACATGACTAGTTTATAAATCGTTAGTTCATGTTTAAAATGCAGTAGTTTATGTTAGTTCGTGTCCATACAATTAGTCGTTTGTACTGAAAAGCTCAGGGAAATAGGAAATTAATACACACTGGGGGGAATTTTGAAGCCCCTCTACACTTGGTGCCCTGTGCGGCCCGCACCACCCGCACATTGGTAGCTACGCCACTGGCCTAAATTATATATCTGTTAACAGCACTCTATAAATTATATTATTATTATTAATTATTATTTGACGTTATTTCTTCTACAGTAACACCCAATCTTGGGTCAAGCTGAATTTTTTACAAGTATTTCTTGTACCGGACAAAACAAGAAACAATTTAAAAAAAAACAACAATTTGGTAATTAACTATTGGTAATTAACAACTTTGTTAGGTATCGATCAAGGGAATGACATTATACTTGACTGATGAAGTGGTATAAGGTAAACAAGCCTCTTAAGAGCTTTTAGGTCGCCGCTTTAAAGTTTGAAGCTAGGAATAGACAACGATAAAACCTTCTATTTTCAAAAGCGATTCTTTGGAACAGTGATTAGTGTGTTGGCTTGAGGACGCTTGTGTCCTCAATTTCGAATTCAGGTCTTTAAACTTTTTAAAAATTTCATAAATGCATTTAAAAAGCGATCACAATAAATTCACACAGCTATCCCCCCTTCTTTCTTCACACTCACTATTCCCAACTGGTCCAGACAAGTGATAGGATCATAGCGTATTGGGCAAGATAAAAGCATGTAACTAAGCTAAACAAAAACATTTGGTTAAAAAAAATGTAATCGCATAGATTTATTATTGTTAGTCTAGATCTAATGTAAATGTAATCATATGACTGATCCAAACTAATTGATAAAAATAATTTTATATACATATTTTTTAGCTGAGTAGTGTTTACTGAGCGCCTAAAGGCAGCAAGGAAAACTTCTCCCACATATCGCCACCAACTAGTCCTCAAAAGCGCTTAGACCTTAACGTACTGAGCATGCTAGAAGCATGAATGTTGCGGTATACAAAACTATTTTTATGTTTAAAAAAATGTGCTCTCAACAAATTGGATTAGTATTTCTTGATTTTAATTTGTTAATGTAACTTTTATTTCACAAAAAATGAACAAAATGATTAATTGTCATTCATATGCAATTTGCAATTGAAAAACATGTCACGAATCTTGGAGCAAAGTGTTTTTTCTCCTGTGACAGCTACCATATTTGTTGGAGCTTGATTTTGTGATAGTCTTTCATCTATAGTGAAATTAACATGTTCCACTTTTTGAATGCTTGACTTTAACTGTAGCCACTGTTTCGTTTTTCTTTCTATATCACGAGTTTTATTATCAAACAGGACACATCGGTAGTCCGCTTCTTCAAGCACAGTTTTTATGTCACCAAACTGGTCTCTGCACCAGATCATGAAACGTTCGTCCAGATCGGCAGTTTCTGTCATGTCTTGGCGAAACAAATCCCCGTAAGTAAACACTATCACCACCTTAGCTTTGAACACATTCTCTCCAAACGTCAACTTCACCACTGAGACCGCGTCTTTCTCTTGTTGGGTGAACCGTATGCCATACTTCATGACAAACAGGATGGCGTGTATCTGGCGTCGTTGATGTAGCAAGTTGATATAGTGTTGTCTTCTTTCTGGCAGTGTGATGGCTTGGCCTTCATCTCCAATCCCCTTGCTGTCTATGACACGATACTCTTTGTCTTCGTGGATACTCTGCTCCAGGCTAGTTAATCCGTTGCCAGATCGTCCAATTATAATTAAATCTTTCGAGTTGTCGTTGTCTGTAAAAGTTAAAAGAATTAATAATACATTGATACATTTTTCATAGAAGATAAGATTATTTTTATTGGTCCAATCAATTGTAAATTCAGTTACAATTGACCACCTCAGCGTAACTACTGTAACAATAACAATATAGATGCAAATACGAACAATATTCACACACAAAGCACATACACATTCACAACCTATGCTTTATGAATTAGACTTCTGTGTACTTCTCGATGACAACAAATGATCTTGTAACACTCTGACCAAAAGTGGGATTAAGGAGTTTTTAAATATTTATGTTTTAGTCCTAACGGAGAGGACACCTCTGAGTCTACACAGCTCTAATAGGCACCTGATATTAATTGGGGAAAGTAAAAGCGGTTGGTCATTGTGCTGGCCGTATGAAATCCTCGTTAACAGTGTGGAAAAAGAAAGAGAGACCTTTACATCATATGCCATATACATCGCAAGGTCTGAAAGAGGTACTTTTTAGAAAATTAATTACTCATAGGGACTAGAGTCTATCAAAAGTTTCAATATTTTTGTTTAATAAGTAAAATCATCTAACAAAATAGTCTTACTTAAAAAGGCAAATGGCAATTTACATACTCCATATGCTAGAACAAAGTCATATAAGTGTAAAAAAAATACTCAGAAAAGACACAGAGATAAAGGTGAATTTCTTTTTTCATATGCTAGTAAGAGATCATATAAGTGCTTTTGATTTCCTATTGCTATTTGCGATGTATTCTATGCCTGACTCAGCCATGAGTAACTAACAAACACGAGTTTGATTTTCATATAAAAATGCGTTGAACATTCTCTCTGTTTTTTAAAAGGAAATTTGTAATTGAAAAGATAAAGATACAATGAGTTTTAAACTGAGATATTTTTTGTATTCTTTCCTTAACAAGGTGGTTATCTTGCATAAATCAAGCTTACTGAACAGATTAGAGCTTGGCTTTCAGCTTGTAGTTTATTTTATCAAAAAGCCCTCTTCCCCTTGTTATCAACTATTCAAATATCAATTTAAAGTATTCAAGTAAGCTTTCAAATGACTGATATTGAGGCCTATGTATATAAAAATATAGGCCTATTTATATAATAAGTGCCGTCCGAAAGGCATTCATAACAACAACAGAGTAGGCCTAACTGACCAGCTGTAAGCCATTAACAATTATGAATAAATAAAAGCTGTACGTAGACAAATATATATATATATATATATACATATACACTTCTACTTACCATCTTTCTGAATCACAACACCTTCCATTTTATCCGCCATTTAGTATGTTGTATTAGGTTGTCAAACGAGAGTCAGATTTCGTATACATTTACCACAGATAAAAGGCCTACCACTCATGTTTTTTAATGAAGATTTCGTCTAGTCTTAGATCTGTCTAGGCTGTACACTCAAACGAATTGATTTATTGTAGGATTACTTTTCACTGCGCACGTATAAGATTAAGAATATCATTTTGTAACTAAAAAAAAACGATTATTATTTAAAATGGACAAAGTACGTGTGTGCACATTAGACCCTGGTCATCTCAAAACATCACATGATTCATGGTTGTTTGTTTTCCTCGGGAAACACTTGACCTAGATCCAGATCTACACAACAGGCTATGCATGTATTATTTCTAGACTGTGGAAATCTCCCATTATTTACGAGTGACCGTTTTTACCAAGAAACGTTAACTGAATATTTTTTATTAGCATTTTTAGTTTAGTAATTAACACACCCCGAGTTTATCAATAAATGTCGCTTGCACGGTGGCTGAGTGATAAAGGCTGGGCTTCCAAACCAATGGGTCCCGGATTGAATCCTGGTGAAGACACAGATTTTTTTTAAATTTCGTGATTCTTAGGGCGCCTATCAGTCCACCCAGCTCTAAGAGTACACGACAGGTGGGAAAAGTAAAGGCGTTGAGCTGGCCACATGTCACCTTCGTTAACCGTGGGCCACAGAAACAGATGGCCAACATCATTTGCCCTAGAGATCGTAAGGTCTAAAATTGGTACTTTATTTCTTACTTACTTTTTTTTTACTGCGTGGTAAGCGCTTTGGACTGATTCACAATGATCCTGAGTTCGAAACCTGGCGTCCTGCGAGACGTTTAAACTAGGACGTAAGAATCTTCATTAAGAAACGTCCAAAACTTGTAAGTCCAGTGATTTCCTGCTCGGAATTTCACATTAAACTAAAGTAGTGATGCCCAAAATACGGCCTGTGGGCCAGACCCGGCCCGCGACGTAGTTTCATCCGGGCCACCAAAACGTCGGTACAAAGTGTAAAAAATCCTTCTTTCCTTAAAAAAAAAAAAAAAAAAAAGTCTCTTTACCTACGTTAGGGGCCCTCAAGTGCTCTCTGATGGATTGGTACTATGACCTTTAACGTGTGTACGTTTATGAAATGGAAGATCCGAAGAAACTACAAGTGTATTCTGAATTTAGTGTCTACCAGGAAATTAAATGGATTTTTTACTTTGTTGATGAACACAATAATTAGCCAACTTTTTTTTTTCTTTTGTAAAGTATGGCCGCTTTAAAATAAGAACAACATATAAAACAGCCATTATAAAACAAATTGTTGGTTTAAGCTGCGATAGTTAAACTACGCCTAGAGATTGGAGGATCAATGAGAATATTTACCAAAAAGAGACAAGAAAATGAGTCGTTGGTAAAGCTGTCTACAATGTTTCTCACATTTTCAGTTGCCACATGAAGCCAGTTTCCAACACGAAAAAAAAAAAAGGAAAAATTCGAATGTACCAAAAGTTAATGTAAGTGCTAGATCCACAAGTTTCTAATTTTTTAATTGTTTCAGGTCAATTTCATTTCGTTTTTGTACATTTTCGGTCATGTGGCACGCGACTTGAGTGTCGGAAATTAAAACAGCCCACTGGTTGAATTAGATTAGGCATCACTGGAGTAGAGTAACGCCATTAGTAAAAGGATGAAATTCAGGAATACTCCAAGACAGAAACAAAAAAGTAAAATGGCAATAATAGGCCTACATACAACACGGAACCATAACTGACAAATACAAATGTACACTACCTAATAAAATACTCGGAAACACACAAATCAATATTGAAGTACTAGAACAACGCCATTAACCATCTCAAGGTCATCTGTTACTATGGCCGACGGTTAACGAGGGTGTAGTGTGGTCAGTACAACGACCAACCCACATTACTTTGCCAGAGTAACTTAATGTAGAGTTGGTGGTTTAAAAATTTGGGTCCTAAACATTCCGAATTCAAATACCTACTCTACACGGGGTTCGAACCCGACATGTTATGGTTGGGGAGGCCAAGCTCTTTACCACTCAGCCGTTACGCATGTTATATTGTTTTCATAAGCCTTAAGAGTACATATTTACGTTACAGGAAGGAGGGTCTGTAAATGCAATCACCACGTGACTTGAGATGAAAGCACAGGTCAATCATAATTAAGACAATGACATGTCTTTGCTAAATATATCGATACATAACGAGTGTGAGAATTGGACAGTATATAAGAAGTGCAACATTTCTTTGCCTTTTTTTTTGTTAGATTTTAAATTATATATATGTCCTATGCACTGCAATTAACTGTTACAACAAAAACATTATCTCATTTTATGTTTCAAGATTGGTTAATAGCTAATATTTTGTGGAGATACTAATTATAACGCTTCCTGAAAGTGATAGGGAAGCTAAATAATGTTCAACCGTAAATAGAACCAATTATAACTATAGATTTAGCTCGTTAAGATCAACCCCTTTCTTTACTAACAAATAGATCCTATCATATAAAATACAGACGTTACTTCATAAAAGAAGATGATTACGTCCTACGCGTCATGCATCTAATCATGCATGTTAACCAATGACTTCAATTCTGCCAAGTCACTGGTTTTCCTGACTGGCTCAGGCAACCCATTCCATGCTCTAATAGCAATAGAGAAGAAAGAGCATTTTTTTTACAAATTTGTCCTAGCATATGGAACGAGATATATCCTTGTCAAACTATGTCTAAGAAATTTATTAGATTTTCTAATATGATTTATTTAAATGTCCTAATTGTGGTAGGCTATTATCTAACAAAACCTGTGCCATAACACTGCCATTGCTACCTTTATTTAGTATAAGTAGAGTTGGGAAAATGTCTGAATTAAAAGGCATTAAGCACAACATTACGCTTATATTATACCGATAAATAATTTCAGAGGCTGTGCATCTGTTGAGGCCCAACAAGGTAGACAAAATGCTTAGACTTAGAGAATGCCTGCCAGTCAACCAGCTAGGAGAGCTCAGTGCACAAACATGGAAAGGCGAAAGGCTTATTGATAGAGTGAACAACACAAAATCAAAGGGACTCAACCCTTTGCTACTGTTCGTCTGCCCACAACGTTTTCAACGTCTCCGCTTCGCCTCTCCGTACATAGTGCTTTAAAGAAAATATGGAACAACTTTGTAATGCATGTACAATTTGAGACTTTGAATAAAACAAAGTTACTTCTGTTTCCTAGCTAGCTTGATTTTTATTAGTTTGCATAATAATGAAAAAAAAAAGGCCCACTGTATCAAGACATCACCATCTTAAAGTCACGTGATAAGTCATATTGCCGTTTTCATATAATAATACTTGTCTTCGATTCCGAAGATTATTAAGGAATGCAGTATTTCCAGTATTTGCAGTATGTAACCTACATATTTTGCCACATCCAGGGCAAGCATAACCATTGTCCTCCGATGGTCGATTAAGATTTTCTTTTCGCCGTCTGTCCTCGGCATCGAATTTTCTTTTGGTCTCAAATGTGTAGGCTATCCTGCGGCCTTTGTGAGTGACCTCCAGCTCTCTCTTTGTTGTCATAGAATGTTATAAATAATTGATTTTTAAAAAATATTTTATTAGTCCTCAAAGAATTGATTATTTTTTTGTTACATAGAAAGTCTGAAATGCTGAAACAATTTCATTGTAAATGATGTTTATTTCCCATATATTGTACAGCAATGCCAAGCACAAACATGGTCTAATAATAAGCAACAATGTTAGCGTCTAAGATGAGGAACATATAACTCATAAAGGGCATTTCTAGATTTCTAGAATATACATTATTATAAAAAATATCTTAAGGTATCACTTTTACATTGGCTTGTGGATGTCAAAGTAATGCACATTTTCTGATGGAGTAAATACTTAAGCTTCGATACAATAGTACTCTTAGAAAGGTGTGACAGTGTTCAATACTCCTTTTGTTTCGGGGATAGGAAAGATAAAAGTTCAAAGGTTATAAAACACGAGGCTTAATTTAACTTCCTTTTATTTTGGGTGTTTGTTATTCAAATATGACTTGACTGACATCTCACATTACTAAGAGTTCCCTAACAAAGCCGAAAATGTTATGTTGCTTCTAAGTTGTACATCGACTTCGTTGTCGTTTTAATTACGTAAAGGATGCAAACTATAACAGAGATGCCTGCTACGTACTTATTGGGTCGCCCTATCACCATCAACCCTTTTCTCACCTGCAAGTTGACGAAGAGTATCCCCAATAACAACAGCGCAAGCCAGACTAGTCCTAATATAGTAGAGTATGAAATGATAAATAACATTAAACATATCCACATTGTAAGAAAGCTTAAGACAACGTTTCCGTTGATGTCTCCGTTGAAAACAGTGCGATCTTTTGGTTCTGTTTTGTTTTCAGCGTTTTCTCGTGCAATAAGTATTCTTTGCCCCTCTTCTGCGTTCCGAAAGTCTTCTGTAGTGTATTTCTTCCCGATCAGCTGGACACATCTCTGTATATTTCTGGCTTGTGTTATCTGCTTTTCTCGGCTTTTGTTATCCATCAAAACAATTCTGTGGTTGACTTCATCAAACAATCTTTGTATGTCTCCTGTCTGCTCCCTGCACCAGCTTTCAAACGATGTACCGTCCTCGTCGCTGTCTGTCTCAAAGAGATCACCGTAGGTCATGATGATCGCCACGTGACTCCGAAACACGTGATCACCAAACATGAGTTTCACCATTTCCACGGCGTCCTTCTCTTGCTTGGTGAACCTGACGCCATACTTTAGAACCAGAACGATGGCGTCGAAGCCTTCGGCTGTGTTCTGGATAGTTGCCTGGACGCGGTTTATAACAGCTAGGATGTTTTCTTGGCGGTCTCCTTTGCAGTCGCCCACACCTTGAGTCGAGATAGCTTCAATGTCATTATATTCATCTGAGATGCTTTTTAAAGACTTGACAACAGACCTTTTACCATTTCCTTCTCGCCCTACCAGCAAAATTATTTTCTTGTTTGCGTAATAATCTGTAAAATATTTACATTGCACCATAAAACTTTGGAAGTTTGCACATTTATTTTTAAAATAGGAGCAATATGTAAATATTTGTTTAAATAACGAGATACACTTCGATAGTGAATTCTATAGGATGAGAAAATAACACGTTTTACACAGAATGAATTAATAGTAAAGTTCCCCCTTTCAGACCTTGAGATCTATACAGGGCATCGGTTTCTTAGGCTACGGTATACGAGCAGGGTATCATGTGGCAGCACAACGACAAACCGCATTTACTTTCCCCAACTTAATCGAGATGTACTCAAGAGGTGCACTAAAATATCCTAAATAAAAAATCCCATTTTTCACCAAGATTTGAACCTCGGTTCAGAGGAGGCCAAGGACTTAACTAGAAATTAAGCCACCTCGACCACAATAATGAATTAATAGGACTTTGAACATTAAAATCTTCCGTTTTGTTTTTAAATCAAATATTAAATAAATTAAATCAGAGCAATAATTTTAAGTTAATTGCCCCTCCCCCCCAAAAAGGAAAAAAAATAAGTTCAATAAATATTTAGTTGTTTTGTAAAAAATGTTTGTAAAATGTTTGACATGTTTGACAACTTGCTAGTCCAAATCTCCTGCAGAACGAAAGGGGATGACAGCAGTCGGGACCACCGAGAATATCGAAGGACAATCCAGCGCCCATACCGCAGGACCAGGGAGCCATCCAGCCGGTCTTGGTCCCTTCCAGTCCCCTCCCCAATTTTCTTTGGCCCCTATTTCAAACATTTTTTGGGTTGGTCGTTGTGCTGGCCAAATGACACCCTCGAAAACCGTAGGCCACAGAAACAGATGTGCCTTTACATCATCTGCCCTATAGACCACAAGGTCTGAAAGAGGACCTTTACTTTTTCTTTTATATTATTCTAGGACGCCTGAGTCCACAATTAGGGAGTACCTGATATGGACAGGGAAAAGCCATGTAATTCTGCTAGTATAATAATAACTCAATAATTAAGTCTCTGTTTTACATGTTTCAGATGCTCTTTCAGAATTGAAGATAAACTAAACCTACCACCGGACCAGGGTTTGAACCCGAGTTTAAGTCCGAACGACAGTCCAGCGCGCAAACCACACGACCAAATCTGAAGAATTTACCTGCAGCTAGGACTTCGCTTAAGTAAATGTACTAGAAGGTAAATCAATTAAAAAGTACTTTGGAATTAGAATTAAAAACCAACATTATGTAAATAAAAACTTAATTAACGTACTTAACATGTTAATAATTTCTGCTAATGCTACACACATATAACAATTCCTTACCTGTTTTAGGCATTGTAAAAAAAAAATACTCCAAGTCTGAAGCAAATTTTAAACGGATTGGACTTTCAATGCAACCAAATTTTGATCATAAAACATTTTTCCCAGAAATAGTTTTCGGGAAATCCCCAACAGATGTTACACATTTTTTTTTCTTATTCAATTTAAACAGGAATAGAATTCAAACAAGAATATGCTTACGTTTACTGTATACAGCTTTCACGTGTGTATGGTTCATATGCGAGATATTTAGTAAATTTTCATTAGTGTGCAAAATTTCCGAGGAAAACAATTCAATTGCAACAAATTTCCTCTAAAATTCCTCGACCTAGATATCTGACCTACATTAGACAAGATAATTTAATGCGCTTGTGTGCGGAAGATAACACAACGAATCTTTAGGCCTATGTATAGTGTGTCAAACTCTAGCATATAATAATGATATTTGCAATGAATAAAAGCACAGATATATGCACTCAACTCAAGAAAACATTAAGAAACTGGAACAGACACAAAATAGAGCAGTGAGATTCATAACAAATGAATATTCACATTTGACTAGAGTAACACCTTTAGTAAAATCACTAAATTTAGAAAGCCTTCAGGACAGAAGACTCAAAAGTAAAGTAGCAATTATACATAAAACACTGAACCATAATCTTCAAATACAAAAACAAAATTTAATAAAATACTTAGAAAGACACAAAGATAAAGGCACATTCTTCGTCCCATATGCTAGGACAAATTTGTACAAATGCTCCTTATTACCTAGTGCTATTAGAGCATGGAATGGGTTGCCTGAGCTAGCCAGAAAAAAACAGTGACTTGGCAGAATTTAAGCCATTGGTTAATATGCATGACTGAATGCATGACGCGTAGGACGTAATCATCTTCTTTTTTGAAGTAACGTCTGTATTATATAAGATAAGAAGATAATGCGTTCTTTTACTTTCTAGGCGCTCGCTAAGAACCGCAGATTCGCAGCCTGACTAAAGCAATTAGCAATTAAAAAAAAAAAAACAGAAAAAAAAAAAATGAAGCTTTCCATTAAACTTTTATATTTTATTTTTGGTATTGTCCCAAAAGGCCGCAGTCCATACAGAAAACATAAATAGAAATATCACAAATTCCGTATTTTTTAAACAAATTATATTCTTTCTTTTTTTCCCCAAAAGTTCATATCTAAAAGAGACGACTTAAAGCAGACGACGTTTTACTATTGATGCCAATGATGGCGTTAAATGATCACGTGATATAAATCTACCGGTAAGTTGAAATCTTTCCTTGGTCGCATGAGTCGACAACATTTTTTATTCGAAAGAATTGACCTCTGCATATGTAGCATTTCATAGTTATCAATATAGTTTGAATTTACCGATCTACGCGTAACATTCACACTTTGAAATCCCAAGCTAAGAATAGATGACCCTTGACAGATACAACGAGATTTGATTTGAAAAGAATTATGAAGTGGAGGGCTGGTTATTCTTGAGTGTGCGCGGGTTTTCTATAATGCAAATGAGAGAGAAAGAAAGACATTGAGAAAGAGAAAAAAAACAAAAACAAAGACCGATAATCTGACCCTTAAGGGCCTATTTGGGCTTTCATTAATTGTCCCCAAAAGGCCAAGTATCTCCGGCCCTGTTGGGGCCCACATGTCCTTCCCCTTAAGGCCCCACAAGGCTATAACAGTGATTTTCTGGGCCCCCTGATTGAGCCCAGACTCAGCCCTAAGGGCACCCGTTTGGGCCAATGTTCATCCCCCAGTTAGGGCCCATATGGTTAGCATGGGCTGGCCCAGTTGGGGCCCTTACTTTGCTATCAGGGTGCAATAGGGAGCATTAGAGAGACTGAAAGCCAGAAACAGGGATCACACAGAAAATATAAAAGCATGAATGTTTGTGAGAGAGAAAAAAGGGAGGTAAAAAGAAACAAACAACTCATAAGAGTGGGAGAGTAACAAAGGCCAGAAGAAATACACGGAATTCAATCTTTAGATATAAAGACATGAGCGAAAGGAGAGGTTGAGTGATTGGTTGGACCAATATTTTGAACCCCTTGACTCAACAAAGCATAAAGAAAGAAGACAGATGTAAAGTTTGAGAATCTATAATAAATGAATATTTGCATTTCATGTGTAGGACTTAACCCTTAAAGTGCCAAACTGTTTCACAAAGAGTGCAAACACTAGTCTGATATTTAGAGGCTAAACTACCACATGCGTTGTAAGGGTTAATCCACTGTTTTGAAGGAGCTTATGTAATTGAAAGAGTGCAAGAGGAAAAGTGAAAAAATTATTTAAAATAAAGAGAACTAATAAAAGACAAAAAGAGAAAGAACTAATAAAAGACAAAAAGAGAAAGAACTAATAAAAGACAAAAAGAGAGAGAACTAATAAAAGACAAAAAGAGAAAGAACTAATAAAAGACAAAAATTAGAGAACTAATAAAAGACAAAAAGAGAGAGAACTAATAAAAGACAAAAAGAGAAAGAACTAATAAAAGACAAAAATTAGAGAACTAATAAAAGACAAAAAGAGAGAGAACTAATAAAAGACAAAAAGAGAGAGAACTAATAAAAGACAAAAAGAGAGAGAACTAATAAAAGACAAAAAGAGAGAGAACTAATAAAAGACAAAAAGAGAGAGAACTAATAAAAGACAAAAAGAGAGACTGTAAAAAACATGTTGAAGAGAAAAAAAAAAAAAAAGACTAAGTCAAAAGATAGATGCAAGAGTATCAGAGGAAGTGAGTCGAATTTCAAATGAGAATGAAAGAAAGAAAACTGAGTGAACGAAAACATGAGTAGCGAGAAGAAAAAAGAAAATGATAGTACAAAAAAGTTATAGAACAAACAAATAACACAATTACAACACACACACACAAAAATAGATTTAAGTGTGAATATTTTATTTTAGAATTTTATTCTAATAAAGTAACAATATTTAAGAAAGTATATGTTTAAATAAAAATTTTTGGTTACCTTTTTAATAAATTCTCAATAGTAACATTATATTTTTGAAAAACATTCTAAAAAAGGGGAAATAAGAAAAGATAAAACAACATTTGGTCTAATGAACAGAATTCAGCTTACACAAATATATTGTTAACTTATACTAGCGGCGACACTCTATATAGTAAGCAGTCATTATAAAAAATAGTTTGGTTTTTGATAAACTAATACTATTGAGGCTTTTAGGCATTTAGGGCGAAGTTGTCAGCAAATAGCAAGTCCCTGATTACTGCTGAATTTGTTTTTGATTTTGCCGCCTCGGGTTGAATAGGCCACCATCAAATCTGTATGCTATATTTATCACGTTGTTTTCTCTATCTGTGAATGCATGTGTCAGCATAGCTGAGAACATGATACTGAACAGTGTCGGTGCTAAGACACAGCCTTGTTTTACCCCGTTTGATACTTCGAAGGGCTCTGATGGTTCTCCACTTCCCTGGAAGAGCCTTTATGCCATCATGAAATAGTCTCATCATGGTTATGAATTTTCGTGGACAGCCATACTTTGACAGTCTTCCAGAGTCCTTCTATGCTAACAGTGTCGAATGCCTTTGTTAGGTCGACATATATTGAGAAGAGGTCAACATTTGTTCTTAGCATTTTTCCAGGAGCTGCCTTGCAGCAAAGATCATGTCAATGGTACGCCAGTTAATGTGTAATCAATTTAGTTTAGATTACATAGTACCAGACAGAATACAACAACAAAAATGATTTTTACTTTTTAATGTCAGAACTAACAGCACTAAGATGTCATAATACAAGTCATACAAATTTTAAAGTTTATTAATAGGTTAACCAATCTGTGTATATAATAAATCTAGAGCCCTTCTTTAGTTAGGTCTTTAGACTAGTTACCAAGTTCACAATTGTAGAAAATTAAAGGCATATAAGAAGACGAAAAAAAAGCAACTACATGTATGCAAATTGAATGGCTGTCTATAAGTATACCCGTTCAGAAACTTGTGATCTTTAGGGCAGATGATGTAAAGGTCATCTGTTTCTGTGGCACATGGTTAACAAGGGAGTCATGTGGTTAGTAAAGAATACAAAGTTATACAAGATGGTAAAATATACACAGATCTTTCCCCTAAAAACCAGTTTGGAACTGACAGGAATCTGATTTTGAATTGAACATGTAGAACACATTTTGTTGTAACAACTAAATAACAACGATTTATAAGATGTGAAAGCAATATAGAAATATTGCCTTTTTTAACCCTCCACTCTTTAAAAAAAACATTGTATATGGTAAAAACACATTGAAAATTAAAAAAAAAATGTTTTCCAAAGGGAAACTATTCAAGATTAAATTTTATGCAAATAAAGCAATTTTGGGAGGAAAGAAAACAAACAACTGACTTTTAAGCATCGACAATAATATTGTTCCTTAGGCTGCAGAATGAGGTAAAATTAACGATGGTATCGTCGATTAGGAGAGAAAGAGAACAAGTTAGGTGGAAAATACAAATTATAAAATTAGAGAAGGAGAGAAAATGACTTAAAAAAAACAAAGATGTGAGACAAGTAAGCAGAGAAAGGGATAGTAAGAGAATGGATGGTAAAATAAAATTCTTGGGTCAATTTTATTGAGCCAACAACATTAAAGTATAATTAGCTCATTTAACAGTATTTTTTAGTGGGCGCTATTCAGTTGCATTTATAAAATCAGAACAGTGATTAAATGTGATCGTAAAGGCATTTTAAAACCAAAAAAAATACTTAGACAAGTTTTAAATTAAACTTGTCTTATCAAAAACAAAATGCGGCAAAAAAACAAACAAACAACAAAAAACATAAATTATATGTGTTGAACAACACTAAACCTGTCGAACATGTTTTGGGTCCATTTTATGAACAGCATTATACCTGTGGAGGTAATACGTTAGTGGAGGGAACAGCTGGACAATATGAAAGAATGGACCGCCTCTTTCTGACCAGGAAAATTCAAGGGATCAGGTCACCTAAACCCCAACAATGTTAATTAAGGGACTGATGATGATAACAATTTAATTTCAAAGTTAGATTCTAAGTTTATAAAGAAGTAAAAAAAATAAATAATTAAATTAATAATAAGAATAAAAAATGTTTTTATATGGCACAGTTTAAAAACACAATGTAGGCCCATGCACTGTGTGAACACATAACAGACATTAACCAAAATAACAACACAAAAGTACTTTTTTTTTAAAAACACAATACCTCCTTCATACAACTTTATTTTCGCTCTTAATAACAAACAATTAATAGATTTTGTAAAAATGAGAAGAATCCTTCTTAACCGAATGTGTACATCTACAAGACTTTATCATATTCCTATGATAGACTTTAAGTTCTAGACTTAGAAGAGGATGCCTGAAATGTTTCTGAACATTACTTTATTAAACTCTATAATGAAAGGGGCTAACATATGGAAATACCCAAAAACATATATTTGTTCAAGATAAATAGTCAAGTTTTAATTAATTTATTTTTATACTTTAAAAAATTATAAACTAGAGATTTCCCAGTGTAGCTAGTAATTCTTTTCCCAGCACTATATATGAACTGTCAAATTTCAAGGAAAATCATTTGAGCCGTTTTTGAGATCCGTGTCCACCCAGAAATTTCCAAGAATACGTTAAATAATTGTATTGTAAAAATAAGAGCTGAAAGGATAAAAAAATATAAGTTTTGCACAGGTAAGTTTTCATGTTCATCTTGAATGTAGAGAAGCTTGCGGTTTGTCTGAGCTTCAAAGAAAATTAACAAATTATATTTCTTGTCAGCTAAATTTGCAATGCTTCAAAAAACTGTTTTAATCTGTGAAAGCTTGGTCTCTTGTCTGGCAATGGATCACAACATTGTGACATTATCTTTAGATAGGCTGTTGGTACTTCAATTGGCATATTGTTCCTTTCCTTGGAAACACACTGGTTACTAAAATAACATTCAACTTGTTTCTCTGCAGGGAAAGAATTACAAGTAGATGAATTATTCAGGCAATGACAATGTAAACTACACAAAAACAGTTGATCAAGAGAGCATGGGTGTTTGTCAAAATTCATTTAGTGTTTATTGTCACACATTTTGCTCTTTTACTTTCTTAATCAACATATGTTAAAACTTCTACTTTTCTACTAGTATATATTGATTAACTGTGTAAACACACTTTCAAAAGAGTGCAAATAAATATATGTATTTATGTCTGTGTGGTAAAGCACTTGGTTTCATAACTGGGGGTTAGGAGTTCAAATCCTGGTTAAGACTATGATTTTTAATTTTGAAATCTTCAGGGCAACTTCTAAGTCTACAAGCTCTAATGGGTACCTGATATTATTTAGAGAAACCTTAAGGCTGTTGGTTGTTGGCCACATGACACCCTCATTAACAGTGAGCCACAAAATATATGAACTATACATCATGGTCTGAAATGGGAACTTTACTTCTTGTTTTATGTATGTATTTATGTACGTATGTAAGTTTATATATATGTATGTACATATGTATCTATGTATGCCCTCTACAATAGAGTGGTTGAATCATCTCCAGTTAGCAACTGCAAATATTGTCAGTCCAAAGTATGTAGCAGTAATCAAAGAGCTATTAGAGATATGAGTTAAGTAGAGTTAATCTAATTCTGGTAAAAGATTAAGTGAAATGGAGAAAGATAATTGACAGATCATGTTTGATGCCTCTATGGTCAAACAGACTAATGGAAAGGTGAAGGTTGAAATCAACCAAACTGTCAATGTCATTTTTTTTTAAGCCGACTGTGTAAAGGAAATGTCAAAAGAGAACACTTTTTTTATGGTTTACCAACGAAGTTGCCTGAAGATACAAATGAAATCAAACTAAATTATAAAAGGTCAAACTGACTAGGATGATTATTTACCTAAAAGTTGACATCTCCCAAGTGTTACTGTGGAGTGAATGATAACACCAAAGGACCAAACATCTGACTTAAAACTAAATTTTCCTTTCCATAGAGCTTCAGGAGCTGTAACAATCTTGGGGAAATGTAAACCTGTGGAGAAAAAGTGCAAAGATTAGATGGTTTTCCCATATTTGTAAAAAAAAAAAATAGTTGTATCTGTTTGGGATGTTCCTTCAGAGTGGAAGATAATCAACTTCCTAGTCCAAACCTCCAGCAGGATGACGGGGGATGGGAGCGGGCAGGATATGACAATAAAGACAACTAAACACTAGTCAAGCCTGCACACTGCATGACCAGGCAGTGATCCATACATTAAAATCTCATTACTAATACATTACTCCATAATCAAGTCAAAATAGGACCACAATCATTTTGGATTGGCTTTATAAAAAAGATAAAGATTAATAAAAGAAAGAGAGAATAAGATTATCATGAATCAATATTAAGGACTTATTGCCTTCTATCATTCTTCCCTTTTCTCTGCACATCCCTACAGGTCTAAGGACAAAGTTACAGATTAATAAAGTCATTTGAAATAATAACAACAGTCATCAAGCAATATTAAGGACTTAGTATTCTCTCATTTCCCCTTCTCTATTCACAGCTCTACAGCATTTAATGAAATAATCCATTAATACAATGAACTGTGTACTGAATCTTAAGGATTGTTTTTGTTAGAATGTATAACGAATACATTGCTTAACAGTAACTTTTCCAGAGCTATGGACACATTTGCTTCAAAACTAGAGAAGATTGTGTTACACTATGTAGCTTTAGACCCATATTTTGAGTTTCAAGTTGATGCTTTAGAAGTCGGAAGAGGTTTGAACCCTCTTTTTTGATGTGATAATTGATTTATTAATAGGAGTTGGCACAAGAGGGCAACTAAAAGTTAATTAGGTCTTGCTGTTGTATATGCCACCTCAAGATGCTGAGTAGCCCTATTAACATCCTCTGTGATAGAATTGTGAAGATTAGTTTCTGAACATGCATGATAGATAATCAAATAAATAATAGGCTAATTAACAGGTCGAGATAATAGACTTAAAGACTTGTACCTTTCATTACAGTTAGATAGATTTGGAGAGAGAGCTGTATGTAGTAGATATTAGAAATGTATTGGTCATATTTAAAGTTAACAAGTTGAGTTTTCTTTCTCTACTGTTTAAAAATAAGATAAAGAACTCACATATAACACAGGCATAGCTTGTTTAAAAGAACCAGCATATAACACAGGCATAGCTATAGCTTGTTTAACTGAACAAATGTAAATAAATATATTTTAAATGTTCTGCAGTGATGGGAACTGACTTTGCAAAAATTTTAGGAAATTTTGTACGTGAACCCCCCCCCCCCCCATTTTTGAACTGGCCTGTTGCGGCGACTTAAAAAAAAATGTTGCTGAATTTTTGTTAACTATGTAGAATCATTTTATTTAATATTTTCTTTAATTAATGTTGTATTACATAACATTTACACTGCATTGAGCATTACTGCACACAAAATGCATTCATGGCACTATTGTTTGTATATAGATGGGAGGAGAAAGCTATTTGCAGTCTGAGCATTCTATAATAGATAACTGCTTTACAGATATTGCAACAACTTCTTTCTCAAACAACTATAAGGATTAAATGTGTTTTGAAAAACATGCTTGAGTTTTGGAAATACTTCAAAAGTATGAGCTACACTTCTGTTTGTTTCACTAATTATTAAATTTTGTTCAGGAGAAACTGTTTACGAAGCTTTGCACATGAAGTCCACCAAAAATGCTTTGAAAAGCAATTGAGAGAAAGCTGCTGAATCTCAGCTGAGTTCTTAAGCAAGATGAGCAAGATCAACCAGATGAGGAGCAATGCTTAGAGGAAGAGAATGTTTAGCAATAAAACTGCATGTTGAGGCTTCCTTGTGTGACTCTTTTTCATGCTGATACAAGTTGTTTAGAAGAAGTGGATCTCTACCACACTGGGCTTTTATAGCATTAGTAATGATAAGTTATTAGTTAGAGAAAATTGTTAAACTTTTATATTAAAATATATATATATCCCTCGAATCACTATAGATAGATCTATATCTAGAATCTAAAGCTACTTATATCTAATAACTTGACTCTAGATCCAATATATTATTATTAGATATCTACATTCTATCAGGCTTATACTCAGTAACTCACTCACTAGTCATGTAAAGAAGTTTAAGAAGGCCTACTACTATATATAAAAAAAGTATATACTATAAATATCCAGATGGCTGGTAGGTCTATCACTCTATTAGATGAGTAGATCTAGATCTTATTATTATTATAATAGATCTAGGTGTCTAAATCTAATTCCATTTGAACTCATGGAAGTCGACAGGCAGGGTTCAAATTATAAAAATCTAGGGGCCATCGTAACAACAGTGAAAAAATAATAGATCTAGAATTGTAGTAATACCGGCGATTAGCGCTACATAGCGACCGGGCATCATTCATGATACTCTTAAGTTTAAGTCTAATACTTTTAAAAAGCTGGCAAGCAGCCATTGAAGTCTAGATGCTCTAGATCTAGATCAAAAGTATTCAAATTAAAGAATCTAGATATCTTATCTAGAATATATCTATCTAGATCTAGACTGATTCAAACCACTATAGTCTGGACCGAGATCTAGACTTATAAGACAATATGGTAACACAAGATTTTTTTTAAATAATAGAACTTTAACTGTGTCAAAAGACCGGATGTGCGCATGTTCAAAACAAATCAAAAATCTTATTTCGCATTCTTCCAAAAATGGAAAAATAATAAAATCGGATTTTTTTTCATAAAAAAAAAATTGAAAAAAAAAAAATAATCGGATTTAAAAAACAAAAAATGTCTAGAAAACTTCGGATTTTTTCGCTAGAAAATCGGATCACAAGAAATTATCGGAATTCCGACAATTGTCAGAAAATTCCCATCACTGGTTCTGATTTTTTTTTTATATATTAAGTTTTAAAAAATTACTTTTGTAAGGTACATCTTTTATGCTATAGTATGATCGGTTTGCTTTAGTCCAACCACTTCTGTGGACCTGAAGGAGAGGTATCTGGGAGAAGGTTTCGAAACTGCTTTATGTGCTCAGCAAACACATCTCAACTTGAGCCAGGAGTCAAACTCAAGACCCCTTGCTAGGTAAGCCAAGTGGTTTATGTCACTCAGCCACACATCCTATATAACAGTGCGAAAATATGAAAGCTCTACCTTGAGGGGACTTGTATATTTTCTGTTTGTTTCCCAGTAGAATGGCTTGACTAAACTCAGAAATTTTCACAGTAATTTCCTTTCCAATCAGAATATTGAGTGATGTTAAAGCTCTGTGAATGATTTTTTTTTCTTGAAGATATACCATACTTGAGCTATCTGTAAATACACATGATATTCCACTTGAAAAAAGTTACATAGTAAACTAAGATGACATAAAGAAATAATGGTAATGACTTGGAAGTATTACTTGCAATACAGAGTCCTTGAACAACACTTTAAAAAAAAAATCTGTCATCAGCATGTATGGTAAGACTGTTATTTAGATATTGGTTTGTATGAGGTATGAAAGAGTTACATTCCTTTGTTTATATAAACAGCGGAGTTAAACAAGGATGGGCCCTGGCCCCAACCCTCTTTGGAATACTATTTTTACTGCTAATCCACAACACGTTTGACAAATCCACCGAAGGCATCTATCTCAATGGCAAACTCCTAAATATTGCCAGACTGAGGGCCAAAACTAAAATCAGAACCACCCTCATAAGAGATATGCTAATCGCGGATGATGCTGCGGTAGTGGCACACTCACAAGAGGAATTTCAGTCACTAATGTCCCACTTCTCTCAGGCCTGTAAAGAATATGGCTTGACTATTAGCACAAAGAAAACAAATGTTATGGGAACACCTGCTACAGCACCACCCTCGATAACAAGCTGGATGCCGTAAATGAGTTCTGCTATATGGGATCCACAATTCAAGATAACCTGTCTCTATAAGAAGAGATAAAAAAACGCATAGGGAAGGCTGCCACGACCTTCGCTAGACTCAAGCCAAGAGTTTGGGAAAACCAGAAGCTCACTACAGTGACCGAAATGGAAGTCTACAAGGCATGCATTATGAGTACGCTACTGTATGGCAGTGAATCATGGACCACCTACGCAAAGCAAGAGAGAAAACTAAACTCATTCCATTTGCGATGTCTCTGTAGGATCTTGAAAATCACATGGAACGAAAAAGTGTGCAATACTGAGATCCTTGCGCGAACAGGTATTAATAATAATAATAATAATTTTATTTATAAAGCGCTGTTAACAAACAAAATGTAGGCTCAAGGCGCTGTTATAACATTACAAACACAAACACGGCAATAGAAATCATAAACTAATCTAAAAAAGTTTTAAACAAGTAGGTCTTAATGTTCTTCTTAAAAGTGGTATAGCATGTTGTCTGTCTGAGATCAATAGGGAGTGAGTTCCAAACATTTGGTCCGTGCACTGAAAAAGCCCGCAGACCGTAGCTTTTAAGGGAGAAACGTGGCACCACTAAAAGCTTTGAGTCCATTGAGCGCAGGGCTCTCTGGGGGACATATGGAGTAATCAGTTCTCTAAGGTACAAGGGCATCTCGTTGTTATATATACACTGATGACAAAGTGTGGCCACCTTGTAATCGATTCTCGCTTTCACTGGAAGCCAATGGAGCGTGCACAAGAGCGTAGTACCAGAATCTTGTCTTGTTTTTCTAAGTACTATTTGTGCGGCATCTTGCGCTGGCTTGGACACGTTCGCCAGATGGAGGACAACCGCATCCCGAAAGTCACCCTCTACGGACAACTCGTGACTGGCTCCAGAAAAACTGGTCACCCCCAACTCCGTTACATAGATGTAATAAGACAGGACCTTAAATCACTGAACATCAATACTGACCATTGGGAAGACATAGCACTAGACCGCACCAGATGGAGAGAGACAGTGACCAAAAAAGCTATGGACACTGAAAGTACATGGGTCTCAGCTCAGGAAGAAAAACGTACAATCCGAAAAATGACCAGCTCCTCTACCACCAAAGCGAAAGCCACCTTAACCTTCGATATTTGTGGACGGGAGTGTCTATCCAAAATAGGCTCCACAGCCACATGAAAAAGTGCGTGAGATGAACCATAGTTGTTCTACAACTGAAGGATGCCAACAGAATACCTGTATACATAGTGATATAGCATACAATACTACAAAGCATAATAATTTTTGTTTTTTGTTTTGGTGTAGTGTTAATGTTATGGCATTTACAATACATATATTTCAATGTTCATATTCTGAAATATCTTGTAAATAATGAAATGTTTATATTCTAAATATGCAGTAAAATGTAGGATTAATATAAGAATACACATTTTTATTGTGTAGATAATATGTAATTTTATATTTGTCTATTATATCTAGAATACTTCACCTGCATATTGATATTTGAAATCTCGTTGATTTTCATACCCTGTCCTTTTTCAGTTTGCAGAAATGTGCTCAAATTGTCCAGTTCAGGGAGTTCCATGATAATATAAAATGGATTTGTTGTCACTACACCTAGGATCTGGAATCAAAGTTTTTCATTTCTATAATAAACTCAATAGTAGATTTAAGATAATTCAGACAATAACAAGTTTTTATTAACTTAGCTAAATGCTTATTATGTAAACAAAAAGACACTAGATTTTTAATTCTGTTGCCAATACAAAACCTTGTGGACTTAAGAGTTGAAAGGGAGTGTCAAAGTTTATCCAGCATTAAATGGAGATATTCCTGAGCTGTGGAAAGTTTAGCGACTGTGCTAGCCACATAGCTATCTTGTTAGGAGTTGGCTTAGAAACAGGAGAATTTACATAATCTGTATAGGGAGCTGCATGGCATCAAATGGAATTGTTATTTTTATGCACATTTATTGTATCTATTATTAATTATTAAAACAATTGATAGCTTAATGTCACTTAGCATAAATTGACTAAGTTTATTTTTAGTTTAATGCAATCATTTCCATAGCAACATCAAGATTGATTGCCGATTGGATCTTGTGGCAAGAATGCTTTCTTGGAAAAAAACTGGATTCAATGAGCAAAGATTTAGTTAGGTAAAAGGTGTGGCTTGTTCGCAAATGCAGAGAGAGCTAATAGGATACGAAGTTTGAGAAAGACAGAGAAAAGTCAGTTGTAGTTTGAGTTGTAGAGCCAGAACCATTAAATATTTTTGGTTTTAGTTGTAGCTATGAGCTTGAGCATGGTTATGCTTGCCCTGGTTGTGGCAAAATATGTAGGTCACAGCTGGGGCAGCATAGCCACGGGAAATACTGCATTCCTCACTAATCTTTGGACTCGAAGACAAACCTTATTATTATTATTATGAGCTTGAACAAAGATGATTGTTTAATTTTATTGTTTATCATTGTTTATAAAGTGATTCCTAGTTCCAGAATTAAAGCTTTGTATTTATTGTTGAAGGATCTGCATTGTTTGAATTAATAGTTGTATTTGATCTCCGACATAATGATCTATTTGAGTGTTCAGTAATAGTTTAAAAATAAAAAACTACACTAAATTATAATATCAGAAATGCATTGTCTGTGATCAACACATTGAAAAACTCAAATACAATTTACTTACTAATAATTAAACATAGAATTTAAAGCAAAAAAATTGTGAGAAAGTTGATTTTCTTCCACAGTGTAATTTCAAATCTTAAACACATTAAACCAAAATAAATGATTTTACATAACAAAATAGAAATGGATAAAAAATACAACAAAAGACCAGACTGAAATAGCTCATAAAGCTTTACACTTTCTATAGTGAGAATAAAATCAGAAAATCTTTTTTGACTCGCCCAGAACTGATGCGCCTGGAGGGGAAGTTGGTTGGTGGCTAATGCCCTAGATGGGACCACAAGCAGAGATGAAATGAGATAATCTTTTTTAGTTCATTTTAAAGATAATTTTTTTTTTAAAGAAAATAAAGAAGCAATGAAGTCAGCCAAAAGTTGTATGACAAACAAAGTGTAACTAGTTCAAAGGCTTACTAAGAAAAAAAAAGTCATTTTTTAATGTCAAAAAATTACTATTGTTTACCTGGGTAGGAAACTATCGAATTGGTTACACATGGCTTTTAGTTTACACCTCTCTATTTTATTTTAAAAAATTTTGTAAAATGTTTTAGATGATCCTTCAGAGTTGAAGATAATCTATATCCTAGTCCAAAATTCCCACAGGATGATGGGGAATGGTAGTGGGCAGGGTATGAACCCAGGATCATCAAGATGACCCAACAGTATACCACATGACCAGGCAGCCATTTTTGCATTGACCTCTAGACTTGAAAAGAGATTGTGACAAATAGCCAAAAGAGTTTTATTGTATTAACAAAGTTTCTCTAGAAAAGTTGTATCAATACCTGCACAATGTTGGGATGTCGAAGTGTTTTTAGTAGAACAGCTTCCTTGAAATTAGGACAACCAAACATTGAAGATGTCTTCAACACTTTCACAGCTACTTGAATATCATGAGACATCAATCCTGGAGACAAAAAAAACACACAATGAAATAGGGTGGGGCATAAAGATATCCTCCATTTGGAGGGGGCACCGTATATAGTGGCGGGACAGGTTTCATTGGTTAGGCTCGGCTCCACATTTTCAATTATTATAACATTTTTTATTTCTTTTTCTCAAGCCATCATGAATTGGACAAGTAAACAATGTGACTTTGTTTGAAGAATATAAGGAAAACAACCTCTCTGTAAGGAGATGCTTTACCGGCTGTAGCTGTACCAGACAGGAAAACAAATTTTGAAAACCCATGAAAACAAAACTGTTTTTTTAATATACTTTACAAAGATATAAGCATTATTTTACTAGATAGTTGGGTTCTCTTGGTAGATCCATTTAAAATGTGGAGGAGTTTTGTGTCCAACCCTGTATTTAATAATAATGATAATAATGTTGTTTTAAGTTTGTTAATTATGTGCCATAGTGGCAGCTAGGATCTTCACAAATCTAAAGATGAACCCGGTGAATCAAACATCAGAAGCGGTGAGTATCTGAAAGTTTTATGCTAGCATTGGGTTTATGTTTATAAAATTGTGTACTCATGTACAGCATATATAGGTTATTATTTATTGTTATTTATTGTAATAAAATATATAAATATGCAGATATACTGCATTGTTGTTGAAAATACATTTTGGACCACTTCATATTAGATTAATAGATCAGAGTGGCACACCAAAACAGGTTCACATACCAATGCAAGCTGTGACAGAAATAAACAATAAAATAAGCTCCTCTGGCTCAATGTCTGAATGGAAAGAAAAGAAAAAGGCTAATTCTTTTATTCCTTTCTTTTTAAAATCATTTTAAAAAAATCCTTTTAAATACCATGTCAACACATTTTCCATGCTATAACATGCTCTGTGTGTTGACGAAAGTTTCCGATCTGCCTTTAGGCTTTCAGCAAATACAACTCAGCTCTAATTGGGATTTGAACTTGAGTCCCTTTGATAGTAAGCCATGCCATTTATACCCCTTAGCCACACCTCCCATCTTAATCTGTTTGTATCTACCTGTATCTACTTGTTTCAGTTGCATGCCCCATTTTAATAATAATAATTTAATGTAATTTAAAGAGCGCTGTTAACAAACATGAGTAGGCTCAAGGGGCTGTGATAATACAAATATTTCCATGAAAGAGAAAAAAAAAATGAGTTGTACTGGTATAAATGTAGAGAAAGATTTGGTGACCCCCCCCCTTCTTCCTCGATGTCATTATGTTCACACTCTTTATACAAGCGTGGTGGATTCTGGGGTTTAGGGGGTCTCTGCCTCTGTAAGAGCACATCAACTTGCGTGTGCCATAAGGCAATCCTGTGATTGAAAGATTTTGATGATGCTGTATTTCAATGTCAAATGTCTTGGAAAAGGTCTTTTAATGCCAACTCATTTCTACTTGTCATTTGCCTGAGTGGCTGCTTATTCAACGGAGCTGCACATTTTGCAAATAATTCATGATTCATATATAAATAAAAATTGTGTCATTATTTTCTTAATTATAACTAAAAAAAATATCACTTTTTATAACACATTTTATGAAGTAGTGATGGATAATTATTGTAATATTTCATAAACTTCTAAGACTTCTTTAAGAAAGTTATACCTTTCAATAAACTTCTGTAGCTCTCTTTCCCTTCTTCTGAAACTTTTATTGCCTCCATAGGGACTTCAAGATCTTTTAATACACTGGCAAAGTTTCTCTCTGGAAAAGAGTTAGTTAATTTTTTCAGAGACCCAGCTTTAAATAATGTTAAAAAAAATTTTACATAGATCACTGCTAATAAGAATTTAATATTTGAATGCCCATACAATATAATAAACCAGTAAATGCACACAAAAAGCAGCTATCTTACTATTTACTCTTGAAAAACTCTAGCTCCTACGAACTTTTGAATCTCTTAAAATTAAATTTGTAACTCTTGAATGTTTGTCCATTTTATGCCTTTTTTTCATAAAGTGCCTTATGTAATTCTTAAACCTCTGATGGATCAGATAGGAAACAGTAATCGAACATAAATTTAAATATACCGAACAGTCCTAACTGTGAAATTGAACAGCACATATGCATGCTAGCTTATCTTTAGCTGTTATTGATTCAACCTCCTTTTGTTTTCACACAGGCATGGTGGCTGAGCGCATGGCTTCTGAACCAAAGGTCCCAGGTTCAAATCCTGGGATTTTTAATTTTGGGACCCTTGGGTGCCTATGAAACCACCCAGCTCTAATGGGTACCTGATATTAGTTGGGGAAAAGAAAAGGCAGTTGGTCGTTAACTGTAGGCCACAGAAACAGATGACCTTTACATCATCTGCCCTACATATAGACCTCAAGGTCTGAAAGCTGAAAGGGGTACTTTACTTTTAATTTACTTTTTTCAACATGTTAAACATTTTGTTTTCTAATTGGAATCTTTCAAAATTTTACACAATAATGCATTATGCCAACATTATTTTAATAGACAATATTTAAACAGCATTAACCACTATCTGTCTTTATAGCCTTATCTCTGTAGTGGACTAAATTTTTAAAGTGCGAGACACACAACACAATATTTAAAAAAACAAACACATTTTCTTGGATTAGGATGAGAATAAAAATATTTGAGGACAAAAATGTGTGCAGTTTAACACTGTATTATAAAATATTGCCGCCAAAAATTTTTTAAGTATACATATAGCATAGGAGCAAACAACTAATGTGAATATTACTATATAGTTGACTATAATTAATGGATTTCAAAAAGTGCAGTCACAAGAGTTAGATTAATTTTAGAGAGAGAGAGTTATAAAATGTGTAATCACAACAATAAGATTACTGACAACCACAAATAGTTTATACATTAAATCATAACATTGTATTGCAAAGCAAATGGGCAAAGTGAAACAATGCCCTCAGAACATGGAAAATAATTCCAGAGAGAAAGAGTTACAACAAGTGTAGGCACATATTAATCGTAGAGACATAAAAGTGTAGTTAGAAGGGTCAGTTAATCACAGAGAAAATCATAAAAAGTGTAGTCAGAAGGGTCAGTTAATCATAGAGAAAGTCATATAAGGTGTAGTGACATTCATCAAATTAATCATAGAGAAAGTTATAAAAAAAATTTTAGATTACTCATAGAGAAATAGTTTTAAAAAGAGTATTCACAAGTGTCCAATTACTGACAAAAAAGACTAACCAAGATGTATAGTTTGATTTAAGTCAATAAATGTAAGCACTTTTTTTTTCCACAAGTTTCATTTATGAAGCTATTTATGTAGAAACCTAGCAATTTTTGTATGATAAAAATATTAATTTAAACTTTAGGCATTCTATTTTTTCAAAATCCTCGTAGTGCTTACAATTATGTGCCATTGTGGCAGATAGGATCTTCACAAATCTAAAGATGAACCAGGTGAATCAAACATCAGAAGCTGTGAGTATCTTACAAAATTAACAATAAATATTTGTGTAACTACATTTAACTGAAACATACTTATGTACACTTATCTGGTCAACAAATATTTGTAATATTTAGATACTTACAATTCTCTATGTAGCTTTGTGAAGAGGAGGAAAAGACTTTTTATTTTAGAATTAGAACTGTTTGAAATACAAAGATGTGAAGAGACAAAAAGCTGCTAAGCATTGATATCAACTCATATCCCACCCAAGAAATAGCTCTTTTAACAACCCAAAAAGCAATATGGAACTCTAATCCTAATACCAATTAAGCATTTACCACAGCTCAATTCCTAGCAGTAAAATGTGTCTCTAAGTAAATCTATACTGGGAGAGCTAGACTGTCAAAGTCAGTCACTGACAAATCAAAATAAACTAAATTTGAATGTACCTGATAATGAAAGTGCATCCTCAGCCTTTTCATCATCATCTCTGAAAAATTAAAAGAACATTGAGTGGATGGCTAGGAATAGTTTTTGGAAACAAAAAAAATGTATTATCATTTTCTCAATTATTCATTCCTACTTTAACCGACAGATATATATTTTTTTTCAGGAAGTGAGTTAAAAAATTAAACATCTAGTTTAAAATGATATACCTAAAAAAATATCAGTCAAGTAAAGGTTAGTCATTGCCTAGAAATAAATAAATTTTTCAGGTATATTTAATAGTTTAACAAATATTAAGCAATAAATCTTAAAAATATTACAACAAAAAGGAAAAAAATGTTCTTACGAATATGAATCATAGTTGATGAAGATGCTGTCTCTATCACATAAAGTTTCAGTTTGTTTAGAAGAATTGGAGCCATCAAAAGTGACCCTTTGCAAAGCACTGCTAAAGCCACTGTCTTCGAGAATTTTCTTAGACTTTTCATTTTTATCACATTTCAAAGGCTCCCCAAGCTGAGAACTATCACTTGTAGAATCCTCTTTTTTCAATGAGAATTCAATGTCCTCATAATGAGCCTCTATTCCCTCATTGTCTGTGGTACTTAAAGTATCACAAGATGTATCTAGGAATAAACAAAAAGTACAGGGCTAGGGTTATCAAAAATACAGATTGCCTTATTAGAATTAAGGATGCCTTCCATTTCTATTTGTATAAACAGATGCCTGGTAGTGTGATGTGAGCATAAGACTATCAAGAAAGATGGTTCCAAGTCTAATCCTAAAAGAGTTAAACCTTTTACAAGTAAACACAATAGTCTGAAATACACATTATTTTGGAAAAAAAAATTTTAAATATGTTATTTCATTTAATTTGTTTGTTTTTTTGAGTGCATCAAAGAGAGCTGCCATCAAATATTTTGAGACACGACTGGTTACAGCCAGACCTTGAACTGTTTCGGAATGAGCATATTATAAGAATCATAAGACATTTTTAGAATGCTGTAATACAAAATATTTGTTAAAGCAATTAGTCTACTAGAAATTCAGTGCAAGTATTTTGAATGCATACAATAATAAGAATTACTAAAAGGATCATCTATAAATGTTGATTAAACCTTGAAAAAATCAACACATTTTAACCTAATTCATAGTAGCTATGCATATATATGAATTTTAATATTGGCTTCATTTTGTCCATGCCAACGATATTGGTTATATTAAGCACTTGTAAAGCATGAAATAAAAAATTTAAGCTTTATACTTCCAGCAAGGTATCAATTGTTGTTTATTTAAGTGTATCATAACGGTTTTGGCACATTCTTTTTTGAATTATCCTGTATTATGGGATAAGATTTCAAAATGTAACAAATTTGTCACTCTTTTTTTCACTTTAAACAAGAGGGCATTAAACAGATTATATTATCTGACAGATATTTAGGTAAATTGAAAAACATTATGATTACCTTTTTCTTCACGATAAGTATTATCAGATGATGTTTCTTCAGTTGTATTAGTGTTTGCTGAATATGAAACAAATATATAAATTGCCAGAAAAAAATGTATATACTGTTACAAGCTTTACTGCTAGTCTATTAATTCAAACATTACATGCAGTTTAACATTAAATTTCAATATCTATTGCTAATAGCCAAGAGACATCTTTTCCTCTTGCAATTTCTTATGAGACTAGAGTGGCAGATTGTTTCCTTAAGATATGTGCACAATCACAAGTTGTGTATTTGAAATCACCAGAGGATGTGGGTGTGTTCACCTTTTGCAATCCAGAACTCCACTCTATGGGGCAGATGATATAAAGGTCATCTGTTTCTGTGGCCCACCGCTAATGAGGTTGTCATGTGGCCAACACAATAACAACTTTCCCTTAACTTATGTCAGGTAGCCATTAGAGTTGGGTGGACTCAGAGGCAGCCTAAATATCCCAAAAGTAAAAATCTCAATCTTCAACAGGATTCAAACCCGGGACCCCCAGTTTGGAAGCCAAGCACTTCACCACTCATCCACTGTGCCTCCTTCTTAATTAGTAATCGAGTTAAGGCTTATGCATCACAATACAATACTAGACTGTAAAAATTATACTATTCATTTCAGGTCATTTACCTTGTTCATTATTATATAAATCTTGAGTCAACTCATCACTAGAAAGTTGTATTTCTTTATGCGAGGCTGCAATATATATTAGATATAAATGTGATGCTAAAATTGTGTGGTTAGTATGATTCTATATGATCAGACAAAAGTCTGATGACCTATTTATCCAATGCAACTAGGAATAATTCAATTGGTGTTGAACCAAGTTCTAGTCTAAGTATTGAAAGAAATTTAAATTTCAAATGGATATCATTGAATGAATAACCTACACAATATTCTAATTAGAAATACACAATAATTAATTTCATACAAAAACCCAAAGAAATAGATTAAGGTTCAATATCATGCTTAAAATGTATGAAACCCCTTGTTTATAACCCTATCTCCTTTCAAATACCTGACCTAACCAATAGCTTTTCAAATATTCTCATTTCTGAATAGTTATATTAAATTATTATTTCCACTGTACTAATTTTTTCTCTATAGTAATTTGAGACTAAAATGAAATTAAGAAACAATATGACAACCTTAACACATTTAATTTTGTGTGAATGTACATCAATATCTATTTATTATAGTAGCTATCTTATGCTAGATATATATTGTACCTAATTACTATCTTTTTTAAGTCAAGAATAAAATTATAATTATCACTGTTATATTATGCCAAGAACCACTTCATGAGTATAGAGTGAATTTTTACATGCCAGATTTTATTGATTCATTGTGTAACTTATATCCTATCATTGTAAATATCCATTAATCAATTAAATGTTTGATCAGTTACAGCTTGCACAGTGACACAAGTTAAATGATTTAGTACTGCATTAAGCGTTTATTCTAGTAAATAATTCTCTGGGGTGCTTGGGCAGACGAGTCAAAGTGTAAAAAAAAAATAATAATAGTAATATTCTTTGGAAATTTCCTCTGTAAACCATAGGTCTGATTGATGGTGCTGTATGTGCTTGCTATGTTCCACAAGATTGCTATATCTTCTTAGTAACATTGAGGTTTTTTTATTGTGCTTCCTAATTAAAGTATACTGATGTTGACTTTACCTGGTACAGCATATCTTTCATCAACCACTTGGATGTAGGCTATTTCTGTAAACAAAAAAAATTATAATATAACAAGCAGAACAAAAAATATTTTTGAAATGACCTTTTAACTATCACACTTTTGACTAAAATTTCTTCTATTAAATTACACTGGCTTAAAGAGTTCAAAAAGTTTTGGGGAAGTAAGTTGGAGGGGTATTTCAACAATAGTTCTTATTGATTTCCTAAAAATTTGACAGTTTATGTATATCTTTGGAAAAAAAAAAGCTAATTGGCCACTCAGTGAAAATGCTGGTCTGTTATAATTTTTCAAAATTATTTAATCATCT
This sequence comes from Biomphalaria pfeifferi, assembly GCA_030265305.1. NCBI lineage: Eukaryota > Metazoa > Mollusca > Gastropoda > Planorbidae > Biomphalaria > Biomphalaria pfeifferi. Next base: position 1,691,128 of record JASAOG010000119.1, on the reverse strand, counting down.
TAAAATTTAATTCGGCTTACATATTTTCAGACATGAAAAGATTCTTTTGACAGACAGCTACAGTAGAAAGATCTTCCCCCAACTTTAATGTATTCAGTAAGTAGATGAATAAAGAGATGAATTGGAACATTCACACACTGTCTTATACAAGTGTCTGCACAAGAATGTTTTGAAATATACAAATGTCTTATTCAAGACAAAATCTACATTCTAGATTAATGATTGTGCAAAGCAAAGAGTTCTTGCAAATCATGAGACACTACAAGAAATTAATCCACCGAGAAATCATAAGAACGCTATCAACTTCTAAAAGTGAGAATTGATTTTTTTTTTAAATTCATATTATTGTTCCTCATCAAAAAAAAAAGCTAGTTGTTATTCTCTGCATTAAGATGTCCATAAGATTCATTTAAATATAAACATTAAAAAGACAATATTAATTACAAATGTTTGTTACTGTCACTCTCTCAATGGCCACTAAATTATGCCTTTTTATAAAGTATTTTCTTCCAAAATTAAGAGTAATGGAAGAGTGTGATGTATTACAGGTTGCTTTTCAAATCCTGAGTGACCTACATATTTTGCCACACATAATTTAAAGAAATTGTTGCTAGTGGCAAGTCTATTTAAGGACTTAATAACAATAGGAATATATAACAATAAGTACAAAAAAAAGACTTGTTAAAAATAATTTGCCATAGATAATTGTAGTGTAACTGGGTTGTTTATTTTCTGCGTGTGTCCAGCCTGTCAGATAGTCATGTTCAGTGTGTGTGTTTATAGTACTTCAACAATGTCATGGTAGACGTGTTTGTATTTGTTAACTGTTTACTGTAGCCTAATATTGTTGAATAAAGCCATGCTATTGGTATTTTAGTATTCGTTATTTCATTACAATAATGTAAAAAAAAGTTTTGCCAGCCGCTGATCTATTTAACGGCTTAATAACAATATGAATATATTAATAAAAGTAGAAAAAGAAAAACATTTATTTAAAATAATTAGTCCTAGATAATGTAGACAAAAAAAGTGTGGCCATTGGCTGGCCTATTTCAGGACTTACTAACAATAAAAATATATAACAGTACAAAAGTGAAACTTAAATAATTGGTAAAGATAATTTGATACAATTACCTTTTTCATAACAAGAATATTGCCTTGAAGATGTTGACTCAACTTCCCACTTTTCATTGATAATAGGAAGTTGTTGCATGTCTTAAAAGATTATTATTTTTTTTTTATAATTATACACATTTTTTAGGGATTTAAACATTATTCAACTATTGAGACTTCTAACAATATACTTTACAAGAGTTTATAAGCATGTTATGTAAAAAAAAAATAATAATATATTCAAAGTAAAAAACTAGCTCTCTTAAGAGTGTAATAAATAAACATTGTTTAAAATGAACTGGGTTCTACATCCCTTGAAAAAGCATTTTTTTTAGTTATGAACATTAATAAAACAAGTTTCTACCAGGGTTTAAACCTAAGACAAAGACAAAAAGGCATCAGAAAAAGTGAGAGTGAGCAGAGAAGCAAGGAGAGACAGAATAGAGAAGCAGAAATTCTAAGGGAGAGAAAGAGAGCTTTATCATTTTAACCTGGTTCTAAGTTTTCAATTTTAGTATTAATGAACTTTTACTTAATAGAGACATACATTTGATTTCTTCTGTGGAATCAGTACACATAGAGTAATCTGGTTTCTCTAAGACAAAAAACAAAATGAAAGAAAAAGTCATTTAGATATTAAACATAAAATGAAAACCTCCAGACAATTAATAAAACCAGCAAAATCAGGACACAAGAAGTATCCTCCTTTTATAATCCTTAACCTTAAGTCACAGTGTCATCAACATAACATACATCTAGTAAATTAAATCTAAGAAAATTAAGTGATAAAATTCTTGAACTTTTGGTTTGGCTCTGACAGTAACTCTTTAGTAGATCTTTCCTGGTATGTCTCTACTAAGACAAAAGTCCATGTCTCCACTTTCTTTTTACTATAAATTTGAAGGCATACAAATGGTACATATTTTACATGCTTCACCTTCAACTATCCCCTAATCTGTCAAACTATTGGGGCACCTTACAAGATTTGTCAACCGTCTTTCTCCATTCCTCTCTGTCTCCTTTGTCGTAGTCAGAATTTCATTCAATGGCAGACCTGTCCATTCTTTTATGTTGTCTTCCCATTGTTTTCTCTGTCTGCTTTTTTCTTTTTCCTAGTACTGTTCCCTGAAGGAAGTTCAAGCCCTGAATAGTGGCAATAGTTTAAGTTTGCATTTTTTGACAGTAGTTAGCAGGTCATTCTGAGGTCCAAAAGCTGTATTGATCCTGTTTCAAATTTCTTCATTTGGGATGCAGTCTTTTAAGTGATACCTAGGATCTTTCACAAGCAAACCAAATAAAACATTTGTTTACTTCCAACCTACTCCTGCACTGTGATTGACAAGGCAAAGTGGAAACAGGACTGCACAACCAGCAAAGTTAAATGTGATTTTTACCTTTTTTTGGATATGATCATGAAATATGATCCCATGATCTTATAGGGACTTAACTCACAAATCAGAGTTTAGTAATGTAAACTACGCCAAGTCATTGCCTAGTGGGTGACTTCTGTCAATCAAGACTATAACCAAGCGGTAAAAAAACTCATTTGTTCCTTACTCTATCAGACTGTATCAGCGCTACTCATTGACTAGGATACATGAAAAGGATCAAGACGTCTGTGTGTAGTCACTCAATGAACTCTTTATGTTGTGTCTTTTCTATTTAGGTGAATTATTTTTTTTTTTTTTTTATTTGAAAAAAGAGTCTTAGTAATCATGACAAATTTCCATAAGGATCAATTAAACAGTCTTAGACTTATAAAAACTTGAGGTTATGAATTACTTTACAGAGTTTTACAGGTAGCTTGAGAAAACAAATTGGTGGTGAAATAACTGGCAGCGGTGAAAGAACTGGCAGTGGTGCCAAAACAACTTATGCTTTTCAATTAGTAAATGTGAAAAGGAAGTCTATACATAGAGACCCACCTGATATGTTTTGAGTCAAAATATTTTTAACAAAGATTGAATGTGCACGGTGCAATATTGAATCATCCAACTGTAGAACTATTTCATTCAGTTGAGATAACTTGGCACCAATAATCTTCTAAAAAAAAAGCATACAATTAAAAATAAACACAAATTATTAGTATATATTCTTACATTTGAATTAAAATTTGATTTGGATAATTGAATCTATAAATCTTACTAGGCGTATAAGACTGAGTGAATCTATCACTATCCTCAGTTTCTTCAAAAATAACAGGATTACCAATAGAATATGTGTTTTCAAATAAACTGAAACAATAAGTCCACCCAACAGTATGCACCTTTACCTATCCCTTAGTCCATTTAATTGTTGGGGCACCACACATAATTTGCAGACCATCTTTCTCCATTGCTCTGCCTTTGCTTTGAATTTTCTCTCTTTCAATGACAGACCAGTCCATTTAATTTTTACCCCATTGCTTTCTCTTTTTTTTTGTCTGGTACTTTTCCTAGAAGGAAAGTCTTAGCGAGCCTTGCGATATGCCCATAGAGATTTAGTTTTTGTTTTTTGAAAGTGGTCATCAGGTCATCAACACTAATTATGCTCAAAATTTTCTATTCAATAAGCAAAATTATGGATGTGCTGCATAGTAAGTATATATAACTGTTTGACTTATCTACTTATCCTCTAAAATACAGACGCTACTTCAAAAAAAGATGATTACGTCCTACGAGTTATGCATGTTAACCAATGACTTAAATTCTGCCAAGACATTGTTTTTCCTAGCTGCCTCAGGCAACCCATTCCATGCTCTAATAGCACTAGGGAATAAGGAGCATTTGTATCGATTTGTCTTAGCATAGGGATTGCGGAATGTGCCTTTATCTTTGTGTCTTTCTGAGTATCTTATTAGGTTTTGTTTTTGTATTTGAAGATTATGGTTCAGTATTTTATGTATAACTGCTACTTTACTTTTGAGTCTTCTGTCCATAAGGCTTTCTAAATTTAGTGATTTTACTAAAGGTGTTACTCTAGTCAAAAGTGAATATTCGTTTATTATGAACCTCACTGCTCTGTTTTTGTGTCTGTTCCAGTTTCTTAATGTTTTCTAGAGTACGCAGAGTAGTGCTTATGGTGGTACTCACATATGTGTGTGCATAAAATTAAAATAATTTTTTTTGTCTAACCAATATTTCCCTTTAAAAAAAATATACACCAAAACTAGCCCCCTTCCTGCCAACTTATTCATTTTTAATGTTAATTTAATACCTTAGCTGCAGCATGTTCAATTGATGCTAACTGCGCCAGTCCCTCAAAGTAAGCCTTAATTTCTAGTCTCACTCTGCTGCTGGGGAAACTGATTGTAGCATGTACAATGGAATGTGTCAGAAAAGGCTTGACAAAGTCAACATAGCAGATTCCACTTTCTGTAAATTTAAAATACACAAAATTAATAGGGAGAAGCTTTAATTTACAGCCAAAATGTTTTTCTTTTCATTCAAGGCATATGATATTTATCACACAAGGCTCGCTACAATAAAAAAAGGTTTATTTTTTTATATGGGTTATTGCGAAGATGACTACCTTGGGTTCAATTTTTTGTAAAGATCTTAATAAAGATAACCGTCAATCAGACAATCAGACTACCATTTTACTAAAATTGTGACAGACAGAGTATGGCAAACCTACTTTAGAGTAGGACCAAGCTATTTCATTTCTGTATTGAAATAAACACTATTATTATTTCTATAAAGAAAATATTTTTCAACAAATTTTTCATTAAAATTCAGAGAAAGAGTAAGAGATGAGTGGCTGAGTGGTTAAGCGGTACAATATTCTTTTGCATGTTTAAGATATTCCTTCAGAATCCTAGCCCAAAACTCACTCAGGGGGCAGGGTTCAAACAGAGAACATCAAGACAAAAGCCCAGAGTGCTGGTATACCAGGCAGCCATACATTTCATATTTCGACTTTTCATCATGAATAGAACTAGCTAACTGCTAATCATACTTATTTATTTCAGATTTATGATGTGGACTATCCTTTAAAATAATATAAATACAAAAATAATTTCGCAGAAATCAGTTGCGAAAGGGTTTGAAATCATGAAAAAAAAAAAACGGATATTTTCTTATTGTTTATATGAATACACTTTTGTATGTATCTCTCTCTCTCTCTCTCTGTTTTTTTTTGTTTTCAAATGTACATTATGTAGTGAAAGCAGACTTCAACCCTTCCACTTTCCACAGGCTTTCTAGATCCATTTGCCTAGAGGATAATTTCACTTCTGTAATATATTTATACATTTGATTATAATGAAAGAATCATTATTAAAAAAAAATGATTCCTTAAAGTTTTATACAAACTTTTAATCGTTGAAACAATAATAAAAAAAAAATAATTAGAAGATTGTTTTTATTGTTTCATATATCTTTAGGATGTATCCAGGGAGTAGGAATTAGCCTTACAAACCTTGGATATAACTGATAAAAGTTTTTCCCTCCTGTATATATGCTAATATCAATGAAGACATTTCTGAATCAAACTTATCTTTTTCATAGGCCTTAAATCTTCTGAAAATCTGTAATATAAGAAATAGTAGTTTCAAAAAGGTTAGAACAATAATCAACTTATAATATAATAATCAAGTTACATCAATCTAACTGAAGATATGTATTTCATAGGTGATAATGACATGAATTAAATTTGAATGTCCTAAAAATAAGTTTAATGTTTCTGTAAAAAAAAAAATAACTAGAATATTTTCAAAATATGCTTTGCAGAGTGAGGTGCGGTGGCTGAGCAGTAAAGTGCTTGGCTTCCAAACCTGGGACCGAGGTTCGAATCCTTGTGAAGTCTGGGATTTTTAATTTTGGGATCTTCAGGCGCCTCTGAGTCTACCCAACTCTAATGGGTACCTGACATTAGTTAGGGAAAAGTAAAGGCGGTTGGTCGTTGTGCTGGCCACATGACACCCTAGTTAACCGTAGGCCACAGAAACAGATGACCTTTACATCATCTGCCCTATAGACACAAGGTCTGAAAGCGGAACTTTACTTTTTTTTTTACTATATGCTTTACAGAGTAACATAATTTTATTGGTCCAAAGAAATGGAAATTCAGTTTGACTACAATTGTCAGCCTAATATAATGTAATGATTCAATAGTAAGACACATAGAAATTGGGTTTCATTGGGTTTTGCCTTAGTGATACAGTACATTTAAAAGTTAGAAGGGAAATAGGTTACAGAAGATTAACGGATGAAAAACTAAGAGATTTTTAATAGTAAATAGTGACGACATCAACTGTTACATTATTTTCTAGAATAAATTGCTGTTGTTAAAAAGGCTGGACTAATACATTTTATACTGTTTGTTCATTGGTGATTAATACTTACTGAGCTCACAGATAACATTCCAAGTAATCAACATCATCAACCCTCCATGACTCAACTAGATCTAACAATCACCCAACAATAACAATAGTAGAGATGCAAATGCAAACAACATTCACAAAATGTAATTTTATCATTAATGAAATAAAAGATACTGAGACCAACTAGTACATATCTATAAACTTCACTATAATCTGGTATCAGAACCGAACATCAATAGTCTCAAATACATAATACATAAAAATTATATAGAATGAAGGATTCAAGTCCCTATATTTCCAACAAAATCAAAAATATATCCTCAACATTAGGTTAATGTGCTTCTATCTCATTTCTTTATGCCTTCAAATCATGACCAAGAAGTTTAAAAAAAATTCAAGCCATGAATCAAGGACTTGTTGAAGTATTGAAAGCAGTCTTTTCAAATAAGAGGTATTTGGTATGTTTCACATATTTGGGTGCATCCCTTAAAACCTATTTTTGGATGGCTGCCTGGATTTTGGACTCATGTATGATGAATAAACCATGAATAAGGGACGTTGTTGAGAACTGCCTTTTCAAAAAAAGAGGTATTTGGCATGTCTTATATATTTATGTAGGAGGTGCAGCGGTAAAGCACTTGGCTTCCAAATCAAGGGTCCCGGGTTCAAATCCTGGTAAAGTCTGGGATTTTTAATAACAGGATCTTTGGGCACCTCTGAGTCCACCCAGCTCTAATGGGTACCTGACATTAGTTGGGGAAAGTAATGGTGGTTGGTCATTGTGCTGGCCACATGACACCCTCGTTAACAGTAGGACACAGAAACAGATGATATTTACATTATCTGCCCTATAGACCACAAGGTCTCAAAGGGGAACTTGACTTTTTTTTTTTATTTGGGTGCATCCCTTAAAACTTGCTGACTATTTTTTTTAAGTGGCTGCCTGAGTTTTGAACTGATGTTATGATGTTCCCTGGTTCAAATCTTGCTTACCCACATCTCTTACCATTTTGAGGAGTTCATTAATTGTGAAAGAATATACAAGACGCACAAGTAAAAAAAAAGGAGCCATAGAAAAAAAATTATTTTACTTTAAAAACAAAGCTTGAGAAAGAACTGTTAATTACTGCTATTTATATGAAAATGGCAGGGTTTTGCTCCCTTTCTGCTTTATATAACACAAAATTTATTAATTAGTGATAAACTAATTGGTTAATTTTCAGATTGATTCATGTATTGTCATTGACTATGAATACTTATGCAAAATTTAAACTTGATCTGAGAATGGGTAAAGGGAGAAAAAAAAACATGTCAAAACATGATAAGGGAGTTAAATCCACAATACATCCACACCTCTCATTTAGTAGCATTTATTCCCCTTATTTTAATATCAAACAAAATAATTGTGCAAAGTTTCAACTCAATCTGAGAATGGGAAATGGGACCCAAAAAAACATGTTCAAACCTTTAACCAGACAGACAGAGTGAGCTGATATGAGCTTTGTAAAAAGAAAACATAGATTACATGGTTGTAAGACTAACAGGTTTTAGAATCATCATAATCATCTATAGCAGGGAAAAATGCTAGAGAATGCTGATATGTTTGTTAGTACAAGTTTAAGACCTTCCCTCAGACTTGAATATCATTATACATAAGTCCAAACATTCTTCAAGGCAGCGGGCAGTGTTAGAACCCTGGACATTGAGATTATACCACATGACCAGGCAGACATCCTTATTCCATAATAGAGTCAACAACAAAGAGGAATCTGATAAACTGGTTATTTACATTACATAATTACAGTCTCCTACACAGCCCACTAGTTGTGGTACTATAGACATTTTTTGCTTTATGAATATTTTCACTAACTTAGCAATAGTTAAAGTTATTTATACCTAAAAAAAAACAAAAAAAAAAAACAAAGACAAAAGACCATAAAGCTGAGTGAATTTTGCTTACTCCATTCCATTTCTCTGTCATGAAGAGACTCTTATCACAGTGTTTGGATCGCAACAAGGCCAAAGCAATGAGGATCCAGTCTCGTTTCATTTTCTTTAGTACTTGCAGCTTTGTGTCATCAAAAACCTAAAATAAAAACAATCAAATCTGTATTACCCATCTGTATCGTAATTTCTTATGTTTAATAGGTTTAAAAGACATAATACTTAATTTGAATCCAATATGATGTTTTAATTAGTTCTAGCCATCAACCTTTTAAAAATATTTAAATTAAACATTTTTTGCAGAAAAAAAAAAATAGTGTAAATTACGATACAAAAAGTACAACCTAAATAGCTACTAATTAAACCAGTACATTTGTATCCAAAGACTGAAAAAAAAGTCATTTCTCTAAAGCTTCTTAAGGAGCTTAGTGATATAAGATTTTAATTAGAAAATTTAAGAAAACTATTTTTTTCAATCCAACCTCAAAACACTACTAGCAAAATACAAAAAAATAATGTTTTTTTGTTATAAAAAAAAAAAAAAAGCTTATATTATGTGTAGTTGTATCAATTATTTTGGATCAGTCATGTAATTAATTTTGTAATAGATCTGCGCCATTTAAAATATTTTTACTAATAGTTTTCGTTTAATGCAATTTCATACTTTTAGCTTTCTCAATATGCTATGATCCTATCACTTGTCTGGACCAGTTGGAAATGGATGGGGAAAGAAAGAAGAGGTATCTGGGTGATTTTGGGTTTTAAATGTATTTATAAAATAAAATAAAAATGAATGACCTGAATTCTAACTCATGGGCTCACGCCTTCTTAGGCTTCTCAAACAAACACTGTTAGTGAAGAGCTTTTGAACATGGAAGTTTGTATAGTTATCTATTGTTTCCATAGTCTTGTCCTATTTCATATTTGTGTTCTTAAGCTTTTATAATGAGCCTTTAAGCTCTCTGCATTGTTTTAATTAGCACATAAGGAATCTACATTATCAATATTATTATGTTGTGAATAAATGACAATATTGTATCAATTCTTTTTATCTTATCTTATATAATACAGACTTTACTTCAAAAAAGAAAATGATTACATCCTACGCGTCATGCATTCAGTCATGCATATTAACCAATGACTTAAATTCTGCCAAGTCACTGGTTTTCCTGGCTAACTCAGGCAACCCATTCCATGCTCTAATAGCACTAGGGAAGAAGGAGTATTTGTACAAATCTGTCCTAGCATATGGGATGAGGAATGTGCCTTAATTTATCACTTCTGTTTACATCTAGTACTCTAATTTTCTAAAAAGTCATAATGAAAATGCCAAAGACAAAAATCAGCATCATTCTACATTTTTTACCTCTGACAAAATGTTTTCTATATTTCCACATGAATTCGAAATGTGAATGTAACCAACCTTTGTTATATACACTCTCCCTTGCAAGTCATAAAGCTGATCAGCAATCACCTCCACACTTTTCTTGTTTGCAATTGTCTGAGAAAATGTTAACACAGATGATGATGCACCAATAATGTCAAAAATGTTTGCAGTAATGTATATTGAGTAGAAACATTTAAGAAAATCCACACCCAGATTCTGTTAAAAACTGAAGGGGTAGTAGGCTATTAGCTAAAAGACCCCAAGTTTAAAATACTATAACTAACAACCATTGAGATGGTAGGCCACAAAGTCTAGTCAACAAGAACATATAAGAATATATATAATTTCCTGTTCAGATTCTTCAAAGTATAAGATTTTATGATATGTATATTCTAACAAGATTAAAGACAATTAAAATAAATCAGTGTTGTAATCCTCAGACCTATATTTGATCTTATGTGATAAAAATTTATTTTGGAAGGTCAAATGGCTCTTAATTTATCAAATTGCTTTACTTATAGTGTATGTGTTTTAAATAAGGTAGAAGTCTGTGCAAATAATGTGATTTCATATTTTTTAGTTTATTTTTCTGATGTTCCTGCAGCACAGCAGGGTTATTGACAGTGGCTAGGGTCCAAACTCTGGATAATACAGATGACAGTTACGAAGTGCATAACACAAGACCAGGCAGCTAGGGAATTATTTGTATCAATTGGGTCTAACATAACAAAGTTCTAAAGCAAGATTATCTCTTTGAATCAATAACAGTGTCAAATTATTTATTTTAAACTTATTACCACTTTAAGATGTCAACGCATACCTTGGCCAAAATATTGCCTAAAGTGGTTAAATAAACTAAAATCTCTATGGCAATGAGCTTGATTCTGTTTCCAATAGAGACATCATCATATTGAGTAGAAGCTAAAGCTATGATGCTAAACAACACACCTGAAATTGAAACACATTTAGTATGCAACTTTCAATTTCATAATTGTATTTTAAATTAAACAAATTAGTGATTTGGTATCATTTACAAATCTTGAATTAGCTTTTTTTTTTCATATTAATTAAAAAGAAATTTAAAATGTTAATATTCTTGATTAGTCAATAGAATACTTTTCTCTCAAGAAGGAAATAAGAAAAAATCCAAATTGATACAAATTAATTTCTTTACAGAACCAGAAATCTAGTCTAAAGCTATACTTCATGTGTATAATTTAGATAAAGATCTAAAGGATCTAGTTTAATCCAGAAAACGTGAATGCGTCATAATGATAAACTCAAATCTGGCATTTTAGAAAATGTGGTCAACAGTTTGTGTAATTATTTTCATCATAGTTCATTATAAATCTAGATACTAGAAAGACAAAACATATTTTTCTGACTTAGATCTAACCCTAGATTTTTCTTATCAGGTAAATTACATTTATATTTATAATAATAATCATCTATATTATCCATGAGGAAATTTGTCTGACAATTTGTGCATTAAAAAATACATTATAACTAGATCTCTAGGCCTGTCTATGTCATGTACACACTAGTTTCACTCAAACATATATTACATGTAAAATGATTTGATTGCCAGGTGAACAAAGGAGTTTTTTATCTTTTGTTTTTGTAAATGGTATAGATGTATACATGGAATACAAGGCGCAGCGATTTGGAAACAGATGCCAAGCAGATGGGCAGGACATGAGGACAGTTGGAGAGACTCGCCCAGAACCGAGACGCCTGGAGGAAGCTGGTTGGTGGCCTATGATCCAGAAGGGACCACAGGCAGAGATCATAGATGTATCTCATTTGTGATGGCAAAGTAGAAAAAGCCTGATTGTTTTATTTTTAAAATCATTTTAGCCTTCTTATCAATGTTTCTTTTGAACAGTTGGCAGAATGAAGTTTGTTTGATACTGATGACTTTGCTAGCAACATTTAGTTGAGTAAATTTAAGAAGTGGATAATATCTCTAGAAAAGGTTCAGGTAGTTGTTCAGTTCACTCTGCCTTTTATTCACCATCCACTAGACTTTTAACTTTTATTAAATTATTGGGTGGACTGTTTTGAAAATGTTACAGACTTGCTCTTTAAGTTTAGTAATTCAAATTTCTATTTCTAAATAGCAGTTAACATTTAGATATAGGTTTTTAATCGCTTTAATAAGTCTTAAATAAATAAAATTATTAGTGTCAAATCACGTCCAGCAGTACATAGTACATCTACAAGTACAAGTCATTTATATCTATTCTAGGCTTAGCTCATTAGTAATCATTTGATAGTGTTTTATAGTCTCTTGTAACTATTACTTTTAGTTTTCACCTGACACTGAGTACTGTATACAGTAAGCCCTACTATCTAGATCTAGATAATAATCTAGATCTATAGATCTATTCTATATAAATCTAGACTAGATGCTAGATCTAGTTTAAAATATATATTTAAAAAATCCTCAAGTCTATAAATTCTGTATATTTGATCTTCACCGAAAAGAGAATTAAATTTGTATCTTCGGTTTTCTGTGGCATTTTACGTCTCGAGAGACGATCTTTTCCCTTTGCAACTTCTTGTGTGACTAAAGAGGCCAATCCTTGATACACAGCTGCGATCGCAGGTTGGGCATATGTGATCATCAGGCGCCGTTGCATTTTCACCCTTCTTTCTGCTTCTGTTGTGAATGACATCTGCAATCCGTGACCCTTCCTTTATGCTCTCTCTCTCTCCATGGAGAGAGAGCATCTTCGGTTTTAAAGATAAGAAGACGAAGACTCTAGGTGGACCATTTCGGGGGGCCGATTTTGAGTTTGTGTGTTCACACAAACTGTCTTTGTAAACTTGTTTTTTTTATGTTGCATGGCATTTAAAACTCATCTCAGCTACACAAAGCTCTTTAAGAAATAGTTTTGTAACTACTGTATTCAATCTGTGGCATTTTACGTCTCGAGAGACGATCTTTTCCCCTTTGCAACTTCTTGTGTGTCTAAAGAGGCCAATCCTTGATACACAGCTGCGATCGCAAGTTGGGCATATGTGATCACCAGGCGCCGTTGCATTTTCACCCTTCTTTCTGCTTCTGTTGTGTATGACATCTGCAATTCGTGACCCTTCCTTTATGCTCTCTCTCTCTCTTCGGTTTTAAAGATAAGAAAAAACGATAACAGCAAACACAAACCTATATATATATATATTATATTTTATTTCTATGTCAACCCCCCCCCCCCCTCCTAAATCTATTAACGATATTTGTTGCCGACAGACCTATAATAATTATGGTTTATATTTCCTAAGACTGAAGGAGGCCAACAACCAATTTTCTAGGTCTGTGTTTTTGTCTCTATATTATCTTATCTTATATTTTTCAAAAGTTGCAGATAGTAATCATAGTATCTAGATCTAGAAAGACCTTTAGGGAAATCCCTAAATTTAGAAAGCCCTTTGGAGAAAAGACTCAAAAGTTAAGTAGCAATTATACATAAAACAATGAGCCATAATCTTCAAGTACAAAAACAAAATTTAATAAAATACTCAGAAAGGCGCAAAGATAAAGGCACATTCCTCGTTCCATAGGCTAGGACAAATTTGCACAAATGGTCCTTCTTCCCTAGTGATATTAGAGCACGGAATGGGTTGCCTGAGCTAGCCAGGAAAACCAGTGACTTGGCAGAATTTAAGTCATTGGTTAACATGCATGACTAGATGCATGACGCGTGCATTTTATGTTGTTATGGTTTTTTTTTTCCCATTGTTTTGGACAGTTAAAAAAAATATTTTAACCATAAAGTTTTGTAAAATATTTTGAAGCCTTGTTTCTTTTAATGATCTTCAATTTACCTTGCAAATCTAAATCACACATTTTCTGTTCCAAAATGCTGAAGCTGTCATAATAATTTTCTATAATATCTAATAACTGCACCAGTTTATTTTGGACATATTCAGCTGATTTTCGATCCTTCTGTTGTAACAAAGGTTTCAAGTCATTCAGAAGGATTTCTAAATTACAGGAGCATAGATCTTGACAATCATGTTCTGAAGCTTGAAGCTTTGTCTAAACAAAAACAAACAAAGAAAAATCATTTTTTTAAGCATAAGCGGTTAACAGTAACCTATACTAGGATCAGGGCTCGGGCGACAGGATTAGTTAGAGTAGGTTATGTAGGTTTTGTAAAATGTTTTACCTGTTTTTGGATCTCCCTTCAGATCTGAAGATAATTACACCCTAACCATCAGGACAACCTGAGATGTTAGCGGGAAGGATTCAAACCCTGGACCATCGAGACCACTGAAAGGCAGTTCTGAGTACAAAGGATACCACACGACCAGGCAGCCATTCTGGGCTCAAACCCTGAACTATCGAAACTACTGAACGACAGTTCTGGTTGCATAAGATAGCACACGACCAGGAAGCCATTCTGGAGTCAAACCATCGAGACCACTAAATGTTGGCATACAAAAGACTCTTTCTAGGTTCCGAAAGGTTGTGATTGCTGTAATGGATATAAGCACTCCACTACCTTTATAAGTTTTCCTAAAGGTGTGCGTCAACTCCTGGCATTCACGTTTTGCTCAGATATTGGCACTGTTTTCACTGATAGGAGACGGAGCAAAGGCGAGTAACTGACGCCTAAACCAGTAAGCTTAGGCCAGGAGGTGTTCGTTAGAATGGCTGGCTACCCACCTAGTAACAACGAAAACTCAGATAGATCAGCTGCCTGGAGAGGGAAGAATTGCTGTGTGGGTAACCTCGTACCGACCACAGCTAAGGCACAGGCATATTCATCTTATTTCTATGAGATGTTCCATAATCGCTTTGTGACTGAAGGAGATATTTTAAAATCTTCCTAAAAAAATAAACAAATACTGGTAGCTCTAGCGGTTCAGCTGTATTGACAATTAACGTTTAAAGGCCGACATAAAATTACACTTAAATCATTTTTCGAAAACAAATAATAATAATAATAGTTGCAAAGTTAATACACCAACACCTGGCTTTGACGCAAAATTTGATCGGTAAGGACACACCTCCTTATTATAAATACTCTCCACAAGAGGTTCTCGAGTCTACTGAACATCTGCTGTACTGGGATAGGCCTATTCTGACCGACAAAACGGTAGATTTCAATCGCCAGGATCTGCTGTTCATCGATAAAAAAGGAAAAAAAACGCTACCATTATCGACATCGCCATACCACTGTCTCATAATTTAAGAAAAACTGAGATAGAAAAACAAAGAAAATATGGGAACTTAGGCTTGGAGATTAAGCGTCTATGGAAATTGTCCAAAATAACAATATACCCCATTGTTATATCAACCGAGGGGATAATAACAACTGACCTCACAGACACCTTCAAGGCCCTTAACATTCCTAGAACCATCCTCGCTGCCTGTCAGAGGGCGGTACTGCTGCAGACCTGCCACATCACCAGAAAATTCCTCAGTGAAAACTGTTAAAGGGACTACGATTAATTTTGTCTCTCTTTAGCGAATCTCGACCCAGGCATCGCCAAAGAATGACTACTCGTTCATTTCTAACATAATAATAATTCCATTAAAACTGCTAGATGAAATGTGCTTCCTACCTTACAGTTTTGTTTGCGTGAGAAAAGCTGGTTGAGTCGACCTCGCCTTCCTGTAAATTTGATTAAAGTATAATTATTTAGATTTCTTACAAGGGTGTAGGCCTATAGGCTTAATGTTATTTCCTTTGATAAAAGCGATACCCTCAAACTAGACACACATATACAAGTAAGAGCCTGACAAATATTGTAGCAATCATTTCCACTCATTAAAAGTTCATGGCCTAGCTATTTTTAAGCTCAGTTTTTCTCTCTTTTAAAAGATCAAGGTTACAAAAAAAAAACAAGTTGTGTGGAAACATTAAATCAAAATCGGTCCTCGAACAGGTAAATTCAGACAGGTTTCAATGTCTGTAGTATAAATATCATAAACTATTAACTACCAACTGCGCGAGGGTAAACAAACCTAGTGACCGTGAGTGAGAAATTATTCTACGAGTCACATATTTCTAGGATTTCATTCAAAATTTGTATGTGTCATATACTCACAAAGTGTCAGGATGAATGCGTGTACTATATAGTAGGACGATGTTTATCTAAAAAAATCTCCAACTGCCTCGTTTGTAAGCTGCATGCATCTATTTTTCTCCCTTCTATGCAAATGGTAAAAAATATGGCGCCTAAGCTGGTCTTTAAACGTGAATATCTTTGAATATCGTTTATAGTTTAGGAGATCTAAACGAGACGGGTGACAGACAGACCACACAAAATATTACCGGCTATTCCTCTTTGAGGGGGTAGCAAAAACTGTGTGGTTATGTGACAAACCGCTTGGCTATCTATCAACAGTAGGTGAGCTCGTGATGAGTTGTATTAGTTGAGCATTGCTAGTTATGACTTTAAACATACCCTAAATATTCCATCCCAAAACGTTTATAAAAGATTGACCCAGAACGCACTGAGCCAGCTTCTAGAGTATTTAAGACGCGCTAGATAAATGCATAAACAATAATAGTATCTAACTAACCCAGGTCAAAATAGTAGTATTTCTTAAGCAGACATTTTAGTCTAAAATAAGATAACCTTTTTATGTGCTAAGTAAATTAAAGGCAAAGTAAATAATCTTTTTCGGACCTTGCGATCTATGAAGAAAATGATATAAAGGTAATCTGCTTCAATTTTTAACAAGGATGTCATGTGGCCAGCAAAACGACCAACCCACCTTATTTTCCCCAGCTCATGTCAGGTACTAATCGGAGTTCTAAGAGAATTTTCGTGTTTCATATGAAAGGACATTTTCGCACAGGTGCTACTTATTTCCTAGTGGTAGGCTATAAGAGAATGCAATGGGATGTCTGAATGAGCCAGGATAACCAACGACTTAAGAGTTAAGTCACTGATTATCATCTTATCTTATCTTATAAAATACAGACATTGCTTCACAAAAGAAGACGATTACGTCTTGCATATCAACCAATGACTTAAATTCTGCCAAGTCACTTGTTTTCCTGGCTATCTCAGGCAACCCATTCCGTACTATAATAGCACTAGGGAAGAAGGTGCATTTGTATAAATTTGTCTTAATGTATGAAATAGAGTGCACCCTCTTTTATTTTTTAAGTCTTTCTGAGTATTTATTAGGTTTTTATATTTGAAGATTATGGTTCAGTGTTTTATGTATAATTTCTGCTTTACTTTTAAATCTTCTATTTTGATGGCTTTCTAAATTTAGTGATTTTACTAGACGTGTTACTCTAGCCATGCTTGACTAGATTAACCTATGTAACGCGAAGGACGTAATGATAAGATAAGATAAACAATCAGGACTTCTTACCACTTTGCGATTTCAAACATTTAGTCAGACGTTCATAAACTGGCGGCTGATATTTCTGCAAACATGTCATGAAGCTGTCAAATCCGTTGCAAGGCCCAGACCACAGCAACTTTTTTAGCAGGCAGTCGTTTTTCTCAAGAATAGCAATCTCACTTCTGATTTCCTCCTGGTCGTCTTGAGTCAGCACGTTATATTGAAACAAGTAATCTGCGATTTTATTAGCTGCCAAATGTTCCTTCAGGTACATAAAGTTTTCTCGTATACATGCCTCATGCTTTCTTTTTAATTTTCCGTGTTGGGGAGCCTGTGTTATAAAAAAAAACAACACAACTATTTCAAACAATATATCAAAAGGAGTTTAAGTGTTACTCTCAAACTAATACAAACTCTTAAATTTCACTTATTATCCGCTTCCCTACCCAAACTTCGCCCTGCGAAATCCGTTTCGCATAGGGCCCCACAGTGGTTAAGTCCGGCGCTGCTATTTAGTGTTTGTAAAATGTTTGTTTGTAAAATGTTTTACATGTTTCGGATGTTCCTTCAGAGGACGAAGGGGGATAGGAGGGGCATGGTTTGACAGTCCAGCGCGCAGCCATCCGTAGCGAGCTGTGAAAACGTGTTCTCCCCCCCCCCCCCTTGTTTTTTTTCGTGGAATGACTATCCGCAGAAAGAAGAGAGTAATCTTTCCTTTACTTTTTGCTTCTCGTCCAAACCTTTTGAGGGAAGAAGAGAATTATATATATATAGATGTATATTGCACTCTTTCTTACTCATAGGACTCGAAAGTTCTCCATTCGTTGCTACTGATTAGATATATGAGTTGCTTTTTCTTCAAAGTAGTCATTCAAAACATTAAATATTGAATTTCTCGCAAGAGCAGTTGTTCATGAATGTCATGATCCATATTAAAATAAACATATGCCAATAATAATGCTTCATTTCCAAACAATGGTTTATCATTAGAATCCTCCCCTCCCCTTATTCCAATGGTATGCTTTGATTATTTTATGATTTGTTGTAATAAAAACACATTTAAAATTAAAATTTATTTTCAAAATGCTATGTTATTTAAGTAGGAGGTTTTAGGGCTACCGAAAATCGGTGAACATGGTAAGGGGTCTATGAGACAAAAAGTTTGGGAACCACTGCTCCGAACTCTCTACAGCACGATGCAAAAAAAAAAATTTGTGGCGCCCCCTTTGAAGAGAAAACTAACAAAAGAAAAAAAGAAAAGAAAAACACCAACCAAGACGTTCCTTAAATGTATTAATTTTTTTGTGGGTTTATCAATTTCGTATTTTTAATGACTCCATACATTTTAACTAGACCTCGCTCTTATTTCAGTCTTTTACAAAATTTTGACCTGGTTTGTTGAGCCTAAAAAGTGAATATCAGGTTACTTCAAGTGAGGGTGTGTGACTGACGCTAACAGATTAAGCCCATCAAATATTGATTGTAATTTCTTGCGACTTGTGTTTGTTTAATATACGTAGAGGTGAAGTCCAATTCTGAAAATCCCAAACAACAAATGAGCTCTCCAACATTGTAGAATTTAAATTTCCCCGTACAGTGACAATGAGATCTAACAGATCATATACGAATTTGTTCAGATTGGAAGGGGTTTCCCCATTGCTCCTCTTTCCTTTTTCATTACAAAAATGTTTCCAAAATGAGTTCAGGTAAATATTGACTTTTCTTAAAGCGAGGCTCGGTCACCCTGTACTTTATAATTAAAGGGACAATTTTTTTTTCATCATAGTTATTGATCCATCTTTTAATATTAACCAAGTAGTATGCATTATTACCATTGTTGCAAAGATTTAATTATTTTAAGTCAAAGACGTTGTTTCATAATCTATTACAGACCTTTTAAAATATTTTTTTTGTCGATTAGCGTCTGCAGCAATATTGACTCAAAATATTGACATTTCAAAACGTTTCTGCCAAAGCTATCTTCTTGCAAAAATGGTCGAATTTTCCCGCCTGTCGTACATTTTTTTTTTATTGTGTACGACTTTTCTGTAACAAAAATTTCTACGCCAAAACGTCATACTTAACATATCTTATGACGAAAACTCTCATTACAGAGGCAAGTACACGCTATGTAGTCTACCACGAATATTATAATAGTATTGGCCAGTGCTGCATCCTTCTTTAAATTTAAAAAAAATCCCCTTTCAGATCTTGCGATGTTCTGTAGCCAACGGTTACTCCAACGGTTAACGAGCAGGATTTCGTGTGGCCAGCACAACAGCTAACCGCTTTTACTCTAGTGTGAATGAACATTTTGGTTTTCTATAATTATAATGTTTTTTTGGTGTAATGCACTAATTATAAGACACATTTCCAAATGGATAATGAAGATTATTATTATTATTATTATTATTATTATATCAAAGTTGGGTGGACTTAAAAACACGAAATTCATGAACCCAGTCTTCACCGAGATTCGAACCCAAGACTTTAGGTTTGGAAGCCAAGCACTTACCACTCTGACCCTGCATCTTAAATTTGACCTGCGATTTTTTTTTTTTAAAAGACGAATAGTTCCCTTAAGGAGCCAGCAGAATGCATTTCTCAGTTCTGATTGCAAGTAAACACTTTATTTTCGGCCTGTCCAATTTTATTTACTTAATCCTTTTTTTTGATATACTCTATTGTTACAACTAGAAAAAGGCGTTTAGACGCTTGGAGTCAGAACGCCGAGAACGCTTGGCACTGGGCTCCGCTCCTGATCCCACCGATAAAGACTGTTTCTTTTTCTAGGGTATCTTTGATTTTATTTAAAAAAATAAATGAATGAATAAAATAGCTGCATATGTGTGCAAGATAATGTTAGTGCAAGATAATGTTGGTGCAAGATAATGTTGGTGCAAGATAATGTTAAGGTAAGATAATGTTATTGCAAGATAATGTTATTGCAAATGCAAGATAATTTTATTGCAATATAATGTTGGTGCAAGATAATGTTATTGCAAGATAATGTTATTGCAAGATAATGCTGTTGCAAGATAATGTTAGTGTAAGATAATGAGATGTTACTTAGTAACAAGACTGAATTCTGGTCAGCCTAGGTCTAATGTTAACTGCACAGGAGAAGGGAGGCAATTCAGGTTTTTGACTTCAAGATGGTTTTGGTTTTGTCTACCTGACAGTTTCAAGAAGAAGAATGCCCATATATTTTGATATACTATTAACAAAAAAATCTAAATGTAAGCTTTTTTTTTCCTTACCATTTTCTATTCATTTATGTCCTTTGATGTCTGCATCTGTTACTTCAGAATTTGTATTCACAAAGAAAAAAAAATTAACATAAAGAAAAGTTTTTATGATAAATAAAATAAATCACTTTTAATAATATCAAGTAAATATTTTTAATACCATCCAAAGACGTGCCAACAGTGTCATGCGATGTAGTCCTTTGCCTTCTGTTTGCTTAACCCTTTAGACGCGTGTGGTAGTTTAGCCTCTAAACACTAGAATTCCATTTGTCATTGTAAAAAAGCTCAGCACATAAAGGGTTAAAGCACCACTATTACTAATATTGCCAAACACAAAGCCATACTGGTACATTGAAAATGTTCTGCAATTGTAGGAATTCCCAATAGTTGCAAGCAAGTTAGCTACACTTGACTGGTCATATAACTGTTGAAGGATTAAAGAATGGTAACTTTGGCACTGCTATTAACCTTCGTTGAATTACCTCACCATAACGGAGTCTAGAGAAATCAAATCTAAAGTTGAATACACGTCATTAAAAACTACCCGTACAACTTAAATGGGAAATTCAGTTTAAAAGTCTATATCTATTACTAAAATATTTATTTAACATTTTCCATCTACATACTTTATGCAGGCTAAAGTATGCAAATGTTCGGGGATTCTTTAAAGCGGCTACGGGACCCTGTTAAAATCTAACAACTTTAAAAGAAGGTCTTAGTGTGCCCCTGCTGTGAGATCCAGTGTCCTGTCAGCTAAAGGATTCCCTGCATTCTAAGCTGCAGAAATAAATTATTCAAGAATAAGAACAGTGTTCAATATTGGTGTACATATAATATAGCGTCAGTACAAAGTAAACGAAAGAGTATCGCTCCACAGTACGAGTACAGTCAGTGACAGTAGTTATGCTTGTATTATTCCTACGGCGAGGACTCTGTAAAGTCAGTCATGACTCTGACCCTTGCCTGTCTGGGTGATGCATCAATTTAAGATTTGACTCCAGCCGAGTTCTTATATGCAACAAAAGAGCCTAACAGATAATGGTTATTGCTGGTTTTACATGTTTCGAGTTTTCTTTCAGATTTAAAGGTAATTACATCATCTGCCTTATAGATTGTAAGGTCTGAAGGGGAACTTTACTTCTTTTTAATTTTAGTTCCTAGCGGCTACCCAAACCTCCCATACCATGACAGGATTTGAACCAGGGACCATTTGGGGAGGGATATGGCTCCCTGGTCCAGAGCGCTATGAGCATGCTATAGAAGCACGGAATAGGCGCAATACAAAGCGATACTTATAAAAAGTCGGCTCTTATTTGCGTATAACAATTGTTATATAAATTGTACTAAATGAACCCCTGTGTATGCACTGTGTTGAACATCTATTCCTGGTAAAATTTTTACTTAAATTCTTTTTTAAAAAAAAAAAGTATATATTTGTCACAAACACTTCAATGGCCAGTTGGAAATTTTTAAAATTAATAGCTCATCATTTCCTTCCTTCCTTTGTTATAGTATCACTTATGATCCTTACAAAATACAATTATTGACATGAACAAGAACTTTCAAGAAGACAGTAACTGAAGACTGCCAACACATTAATAGCATACTTGAGATATGAACGTGAACACGCTAACACTAGAACAAGGGAGAATTCAAGAAAACAATCACAATGCCCTTAAGGGGGCGCCACACGCAGTCTATATTTCTATGTGATGCTCATGGTTAATTAATTAAAATTAATTATTATTGATTTTAAATTCACATTATTTAATATCTTCAATTTTACATCTTTAAATCTTTTAAATCTTAAATAGAAATGTTGCAAAGACCACGAAATGAGAAAGTTTATATTTTGCATTGTGTATAGACACGTTCAAATATTGTCCTCATAAGCCCAAAAATTATAATACATGGTTGTAAAAGATTTATTCATTTTTTGTGTACCAATAACATATGACAATAGACTGTTGTTTCAAAAGTTTCAGCAATGCAGGTGTTTGCCAGTGTTTTACGTATCCTAGATTATGTGTTGCATTTCCATATGTGTGGTTTAAAAAAGGTCAGGATCGCCACGAATTGTCACTCTCTAATGTTGTAGATCGTTTTTAGAGGGTTATTATGCAGTGGGTTCCTATGGCGAATTTTGCAAATCTATGGCGTTTGTTTAAAAAAAACATGAAATTCATCACAAATATTTACTTTGCCAGCCTTTATTAGTTCAAACAACAGCAGAATATATCCTTAATACTATGAACAAATTATGCAAGAGAACAACATTGATTGGAATAGATGTGTTGGAAAATGCACAATTCATGGTAGGAATCAATAATGGACTCGTTGCCCTAAATGTCATATCTACACCATGTTGCACACACATAGAGGCTTTGGCGGCACGTAAAATGTCCATCAATCTCTAGAAAGTTCTAGATGAAAACATGAAAATAGTTAATTACATTAAAAACCGTCATTTGGATGCATGACTTTCTTTTGCAAGTATGTGTATGTAAGTAGTCGTTACAGATTCTTTTCCAGGCGATCTCGAGGAAAAAAAAATGTAAATAGATTATTTGAACACAGGCATGAACTTCAATGTTTTTTTAATAATGGATTAGAAATGAGAAATTGTTGGCAAGACTAGAAATGGATTTTTTTAGCTCGCAGATTTAGCAGATATATTCTCTAATTTTTCACTCCTGATTTTTCCTAGAGGTTGTCTCCTGAAGATTCAGTACCGCAAAGTAGCGGGGGTTTGAGGTGAGAGTACCTCTCTCCTAGATAAATAGCCTTACTAAGCTGACGAGCTTCATCTGTCCGAAGCTCCTGGTTTTTGTGGCGCCAGGTATTCGCCTTGACCTGTTAGTAAGAGTAGTTTCGCAGGGCTTAATATCTAAGCCACACGAGCAGGTCAGGTGCCTCAGTTTGTCACTACAAGGAGAGAAAAAAAATATTGTTTGGACTAGGAAGCAAACTATCTTCAGCTCTGAAGGAACATCCGAATTATGTAAAATATTTTTACAAACATAACAAAGCATTGGACCAGTTCGCAGATGAGCTTGAAAAAAAAACTATTACCCTGATTTATTCAGATACTATTGAATAGATAACATTAACACAACATCCAAGCCCGAAAGTTGGAAAAAGGGGGGGGGGGGGGACTGGAAATAGGGCTACTTGGTGTTACAAAAATTCTAAAAGGGGTACACCTAAGTCAAAAGTTTGGGAAACACTGCCTCACATTATCAAATTAGTTTCTAGGCTAAAATGTAAGTTTATTTTGGAAAAGAATAACATTCCTTATTGGATACTTAAAATAGATTTAAGACCTTAAGTGAAAATCCGTTTCTCTGAGACAAAAGTTAACTTAAAAACGCTCAATCTCAAGTGCAAGCCTATCCCTTTAGTAAATTCAGAAAGGAGGCCGAGGAGCGAAGAGCATTATATATTTAGAACATTACACATCATGTTATTGTGTATATCAGTGACCTCATTAGATGTACAATTTATAGCTTACGAAAATGAAAGGAAAGATAGCCAGCACTGTTGAAAATAAAAACATTATTCTCTGCTAGCACACCAATAAATAACATGCCTATAAAAATCTCAAATAATATGCAAAATATGTTCTTTAGTGTTTGAGATATATGATTTTGCTACTGAGTAGAGATTATCCCTCTTTCTTATTCTCTCTCTCACACATTCCATTGAAGTAATGTCGCACATTGCACATTTTGAGTAGGCGAAAAAAAACAACTGATATAAGAAAATTACACTAAATAAAAAATTTGAGAAAGTAAAGTTCCCCTTTTAGACCTAGCGGTCTATAAGGTAAATGAGGGTAACCTTTTTATATGGAGGACCGCATTGAAAAAATTTCAGGAATCGCAGGCCGCATATACCTTGCCCATACTAAGCCAGCGGATACTACTGTGCTACCGATCATCGGAATGCTTTGTTTTCAAATCTTCAAGTAGGCTACTTTTCGGTATTGCCTGTAGTTAAGACTAAGACCCATAGCTCTGATAAATTTGATCACTGAGATACTTGGCTCAACAATATGTTCGATGTTCAATGCAAATTTTCCCGTTTACTCCGTTTCGAGTTTATTGTTTGAATTATTACTCTTTTATTTATTGATTACAAAAAACTCTCAGTCAAGCTAGTGCTCCATCAGTTGCTACACTCGCCAAGACTTTCAACACAGTTCTTCAAAGCATTAAATAGATACTGGCCTGAGTTTGTGTCTTTGACTGAATGTTTCGACTTATTGTCAATACGAATACTAACTTCGTTTACTTTAAACTATTTAGAATGATAATGGCAGTTAGCCCTTTCATCATAATTGATAAGAATCAGAAGTTTCACAAATTTATATAGATATTTAAAATGATTTGGTTTTAATATATATTTGCATTTAATATGTATAATCACATAACTTATTTCTGTAGGTGTCCGCCTTTGCTTTTCCTCCACTAATGTAGGGACACATTAGAACTGAGTGGACTCAAAGGCGAGCCTTCAGAGATACTTTCCTCTCTTGTCAATGTTAGTAGATTATCACAAAGGTATGACTCTAACAGTGATTTGAAGCTTTGTTGATATCTTTCAGTTCAGACCTCTAGGGTCTACCTCACAAAGGTTGTACTGGTTGCCTTTTGAAGCATTTTATAGGTAGTAGAGTTAAAGTTCCCCTTTCAGACCTTGCGATTCATAGGTAGTAGAGTGTTTATATCTTATCTCATGTAGGCCTATTACAGACGTTACTTTGCGCATTTCATGTGTCAATCTAGTCATGTACGTTTATGAATGTCTCCGTTACTGCCTCCGCGTGATTATGGAGTAGTTGGTGACATTATGTGTATCTTTAGTATTTGATTAGGTTTTGTTTTTCTGTTTATAAGTTATGGTTTGGTGTTTTATGTATTATAGGTATTTTTTTTTATATTCTTCTGTCCTGAAATGTCTAATAGTTTAGTGATTTTACTAATAGTATTACTTAAATGAAATTGTAATATTTGTATGATATAAATCTCACTGCTCTATTTAGTATTTGTTCTAGTTTCTTTATGCATCGGTTGTGTTGTCTTTGTGTTATTTCCCTTGTTCCCTTGTCAAGTTTAGGGTGTTCCCGTGTTTCCCAAGTTTGTTCTTATTATCTTGTATCTGTCTTCTTTAATTGTCTTCTTCTGCTCTTAAAATGGAGTCATATTCGGAACCTCTGTGTTCGTGATTTAAATCATTAGTGATAAGATAACAATATCCATTACCATTACTGGAACCGGAACCTGTTGTAACCATATATTAATAGCATAACAAGTCCAAAAGTTAGATAAGTACCCTTTCAGATATTGCGATCTAGGCCTATAGGGCAGATGATGTAAAGGTCATCTATTTCTATGACTATTTGTTAGATAAAAAGATCAGATGATGAAAATAACGGGATGAAATGACCGGGGATGAAATGACCGGGGGATGAAGTGACCGGGGATGAAGTGACGGGGGTGAAATGACCGGGGATGAAATGACCAGGAACCATGTAGATAAATCTATAACTGAAAGTACATTTATAATGTTGAACATGTTATCAATGTTTGAGCAAACCAGGTACAGACATTGCGTATGACAGGGCACCTGACATGGGAGGCTTGGTGGCTGAGGGGTAAAGCGCTTGACTTCCAAACCGGTTTGAAGACTAGTATTTTTAATGTCGGGATCTGTATGAAGCCTCTTAGTCCATCCAGTTCTAATTAGTACCTATTGGGGAAAATTAAAGGCGGTTTGTCGTTGTGCTGGCCACATGACACCCTCGCCAGAGTAACTTATGGGTATTATCTGTCCAACAGATCGCATTGATTTTTAAAGTGGTCTATATAGACCCCCAGGGGTCTACGAAGACTCCCAAGGGGTCTACGAAAGTTAAAAAGGGAATTGAGGGTCTATGAGATGTGCACGGGGGTCTACGACTTTTTGATAAATGCTATTTTTTCATACACACTGTTACGTATGTCTAGAAGAATTGGGCCGAACACTTTTTATCATTCAACACTGGACGCCATCATAGGTAGAAAGTTCCTGTTCACAACAAAAAAAGCATAACTCACAATGACTAAGGGCTATAACTTACATATATCAAGTATTAACATCCTTCCCTTTCTATCGACGAAACTTGTTCACTACAAACATTCCAAAACGAACACCTGGCAGAAACATTCTTCTTTCACCACGGAGGTACATTGTAGACAATAACCTTTTCACACACAGTGACACGATGATGCTACGATACACTGATAACATTTTCAACAGACAACATTGGTATGTACACAACATTATAAATATGAGTATAACTTATAATATAACTAGAACATAATATACATCAATATTGAAGGCTATGACGATCTAGCAAACAGATAAAGTAACTAGAGGAACAAGAGAACTTGAGGGGTTGTCACTGTCGTGCGCATCTTGCTTGGTATTTTCTTTTGAGCACCATAAGGTTTCGTAAGTTTCTGTTCCTAAGGGTGCGCTTTGTTGTCATTACGTCTTTGCCTTTGTTGGGGTTGCGCTGACTTTGCTGAGTTGAGTTATTTGCTGTTTTCTTCCCCAGTATTGGGTTAGTTAGTTTATTTTACTGCTGAATGTCGTAGCTCGAAATTCGTTGGTCCTATGATCTTGGGAATGGAGATCTCAAGGAATGTTTATTTTTTATTATTTAGGGACGCAGGCTTGGGACTCTGTTGGAGTCAAGCCTGATAGTGATTGTATGGTCTGGTTGTTGCCTCCATGGTTTAGGTTGTGGGCTTCTTCGGGCCCTGATCATGGTGGCATTGAGAATTAAGGTGTGCTATGTTATTTGAGTAATATGTTTAAATTATATTTGCCCTGTAAATGCTACTAGATCTATTATTTGTTCATCATTATATCATAACATTTCATTTGCTTATTAAATGTATAAACCTACGATTTTGTTGTGAACTAATACAAGTTAACTGATCGTTATCGTTGAACAATTCACTAAATGTTCAACTGAAAACCTGTATTCAGTGTTAGTCAGCCACTGCTTCGATGCCGATATTATTTGCTTGGGTTTAAACTGTCGAGGTGGGTGTTCGAGGAACTTAGGTCTACCCCGAAGTCAACGAGCTTTTTAACCCACCATGGCAGTCATCACTTGCCCATGGCATAGTCCTTGTGCCACGTAGGGGTGGCTCTCGTTGATCCACTCCTCCACATGATAGGTTCTGCTCCGTGAGCCAAGGGTGGGATCCCATCAGGGCCGGCGTTGGACTCTAAAGCAGGGTGTGGTGTTATGTCTGTGGGTGAGGCATCTAGTGGTGCCTCATGGGTTGCCGTTTCTTCATCTGAAAAGATGTCTGAGTACGGGACATTCCTGGGCCAGATGTACGCTCTGTTCCTAACGTAGGTACCGCCCGTTGTTCTCTTCACGGTGTAGGACCGCTCACTGTTTCTCATAATGATTTTGCCAGGCCGCCAATCATTGTTTCCTGGACTCTGGAAGTAAACGTTTTGGTCCACATTCAGCCGGGGCAGGTCACTTGCTCTTTTATCATAATGTTTTTTTATGGTGTACCTGTGACGGGCCTTCGCTCCAGGCCTTCTGTGTAGCTTTCGGGCTCAAGGGCTTTAGTCAGGGGTAGTAGTTGTCAGGACTGAGTTCTGGCCAGCCTGGGTCTCCTGTTTACTGTAGAGGAGAAGGGGGGCAATTTAGGTTGTTGACTTCAAAACTGTTATTGTTTTGGGTTGTTTTTACTTGGTGAGATGTTTTTTTTTTTAATATAATGTAACTCATAATAAAGCAGTGTGGTTTTGTTCCTAGTCCAGGACAGTTGGACTTTTTGGATATAGATATAGTCTAAGTGTAGACTCTAATTATTTTTCTGTGTTGTCACTATTCAGTCTATGGAATATTAAGCTGGTATATTTTTAATCGATACTGGATATTTCAAATGTCTGAACTGATTCTGTATTATAGTGCAGATAATGTAATAAACATGTTATATGTCCGAGAATTGGCATTCTGAATCTTATTTTGTCGATGTATGTGTCGTTATGGTATTGCCCAGGACTTGGGTACATTTAGTATTACACATACGTATATTAGAGAAAAAATGAGTCTTGACAGTGGTGACCGTAGTATTCTGTTCAAACACAACTGGGCTGGGCTATAGCCACAGTCCTGTTTGGGAGTTGCGAAGTTCCAGCAGGGCTTCGTATTGATCATCTCCGGTTCGATGGTCTTTCTCATCATGTTTTTGATTGTTTTTACTGCGGCCTCCGTTGGCTTTGGGGTGTCCGGGATCGGACCTGATGTGCGATATGTTCCATCTGTTAGTGAATATGGCGAATTTGTGAGACGTGTATTGGGGACCGCAGTCAGAGATTAGGACTTTAGGGACTCCGAATCTGGCAAAGTGAACTTTCAGTTTTCTAATCACCTCGGTTGATGTTGTTATTAAGTCAGCTTCGATCCAATTTGAGAAATAGTCCACTGTGATCAAGTATGTTCTCCCTTGGATCTCCATTAAGCCTGTTCCAACCTTTTCCCAAGGTTTTTTTCCTTCGTAATGTGGCCACAACGTTTCTCTTTGATTGCTTGGCTTATTCTCTTGGCAGGCAGTGAACGAGTCGAACATCTGTTTGATTTCTGCATCCAATCCTGGCCAGAAAATCAGGGCCCTCGCCCGCCTCATCATGCTGTCGTATGCTAGGTGGGAGGCATGTAACTTCTCCTTCATCTCTGAGCTCATGCTTTTGGGAATTTGTACTCTTTCCCCCTTGACGATGATTCCATAACTTATAGTCAGGGTTTCGGCAAAGTCAAAATAGGGCCTCAGAGCCGCGGGAGCGGCAGTTTTCTTGACAGGCCAACCGTCTTCAATGGTCTTTCGAAGAGCTTGTAGAGTTTCATCTGCATCTGTTTCGCTTCTAGTTCGATCTAGCAGTGGATCGGGAATATCGACGATTTGTTCAATGTTGAGGTTCAATATTTCTTCAGTAAATGGCTTAGTGTTGCATGCACGGGACAACGTGTCAGCTTTGTACAGTTCGTTTCCGCGAACCCACTTGAATGTGAAATCATATCTGTTGCTTCTCATTATGAGGTTCTGTAACCGTCTTGTGGCTTGGTTTAGGGTTTTTGTAAGATGGTAGCAAGGGGTGTGTGGTCATTTAAGATTGTGACGGGTCTGCCAAAAGTGTGTTGATTGAACCTCTCAAGTCCGGAAACTACTGCCAGTAGTTCTTTCTCAATTTGAGTCCATTTCTTTTCCGTTGGTGTTAAGACTCTTGAGGGATACTCCAATGGTTTCCCTTCCTGCATCAACGCGGCACCAAGCCCGTCTTGGGATTAGACTGCGTTATAGAAACCCAGCACCGAGGTTGTTGTTATCATTTCTTTTAATTTCCTAAAGGCGACTTCACATTCCTCGTTCCAATCAAAATCTGTTTCTTTCTTGGTGAGTTCCCGCAGGGGTGTGATATGGCTGACAGGTTGCTAAGGAACTTGGAAAGGTACTGCACCATACCACAGAATCGTTGGACTTGCTGCGCGTCCACTATGGCCTGCACCTTCTTGGGGTCTGGTTTAATGCCTTGTGCGCTGGTGACATGTCCCATGAATTCGACCGCCTCTTTGTGTTGCAATGTTTTGCTCTCGTTCAGTATTATGGATTTTCTTTTGTATCTTTCTCGCAGATTTTCCAGTTTTGCCTTATAGTCCCACAACGCCTCTTCCATTGTCCTGCCACAACCGACTACAATGATGTTGTCGGCAACATTGATGCAGCCGCTTAGGCCTTTAAGTGCTTGTGACAGTTTTTTTTGGAAGATTTCTCCACTGACACATATTCCGAATGGCAGCCTTGTCCATCTATAACGGCCGTAAGGTGTTATCATTGTTGTCAGAATACTTGATTCTTTGTCAAGGCGAACATGCCAATAGGCTTCTTTAACGTCAAGTTTCGAGAAGACTTTGGCGTTCTCGAACTGGGGTAGGGTATCTTCAAATGTGGGGAGTCTGTAATGCTCCCTATTTAAGACTCTTTTCAAGTGTTGTGCTTGTATTTCCTCAACACTGATCATTGACTGTTCGAAGGCTCTGCAAATCTCAATTGTTCTTTTTAGGGACAGCTCTGGGTATGCCAATACTTTTTCCTGCACTTTTCTGTCTGTGGATATATTTCCATCTGCCGCCTCCACCGTCTGAAATTTTCGCTAACATTTCCTTCCGTTAGCTCCAGGCAACTGGGGGGGGGGGGGGCGTCAGTAGATTTTCCGACATCTTGTGAAACTTTGTCTCTACTGTCTGATGTATTAATCTCTTAGTTGCCTCCCTTGATAGCCCAACGCGTACGTGACCTTGGGGGTAGACTGTCCGATATAGCTCTCAATTTATCTTTAATCTCTCCATTGACGTCTAGTCTTTTACTTTTAGCGAGAGTGAAAGTACTTCACTTTCCGCAGCCACCATGTTAAGTATGTCTTGAAGAATTAAGGCAACTATTGTCGTAGTTGGGCCGAACACTTTTAATCATTCAATACTGAACGCCATCTTAGGCAGAAAGCCCTTGTTCACAACAAAAGACGCATTACCCACAATGACTAAGGACTATAACTTAAATATATCAAGTATTAACATTTAAATAATTGATAACAAAATTAAGTCAGACGCGCAATGGACTATGGCTGCTTTTGGATATTTTTCCCGAATACTTGCCTGAACACAGTTTTTAATTCTATCTATTACGGTGCAGCCATAATAGCCTTAGCCGAGTAGTCCGTCAATGTGTAAAATGCTGATAATGTGTTCGCTGTCAATGGCATTAGACACAGGCAGTGCGTCAATCTTAAGAACAATAATAAAACCAATGAATTCTTCTCAAGAACAAAACCCCCCCACCACCAACGAATCCAACGCTCAAACGCATCTGTTCAGTGTCTGAGATGTCTGCAGTTTCATTACCGAAAATACTAAAAACACGAAGTTACATCATGCTGCTGATGCTCGTATATTTTGATTTCTTGCTGCTGCCAGTGGTCTCCGTCGATATGAATTCACGTTTTCACTCAGACGATGTAAAGAGCTTTCTCTTCTATCATAAACTGGTGGACGTGTTCATCCTACTATTTTATCCAGCGCTAACAGCGACTTCAACTCCGCAAGACGTAAACACATTGACCAATAGGACTGGACACTTCAATCTTGTTTAAACAAATGTTCACGTGTATCAAATCGAAAGATGGCTGGTTAGAATTTTTCCTTCAAGACAAAAAAACAACAAAAAACTTGTATCATATTCTAGGCCTTTACTAAATATAATGATAACTATTTATAATGTGCAAATGAAAACAAATCAGCACGACTAACGTGCTATAGAACATTGAATTGAGAGCTAATAATAAAGCGCACATGGTCGGACATTTACAAATTATGTCTATTCTAGTTTATTACAATAACAATTAACATTATTTCAGTGGAAGCACTACATGTTAAGTTGCTTCCAAGCAGAAATTAATTGATTTGAAGGTGTAAAAAAATGGCTAAAATTTGACTACTCAGATTTCAAAGGGTTGCACGTACATGGTCAGCCATCGAGTCCTGATAAGCCAAGCTAAGACTGTACTTCAGTCACCAGTGGAAGCACTACTTTTTTCAGTTGCCACTTCGAATTTAATTGATCTAATGGTGCAAAAATAAAGTGGATAGAATGTCGCTATATCTGTGGGCGCCCATGCCTACTAAAGGGTAATAGGGTTGTTCTGTCACAATAAAAAAAAATAGTGTACACATTAATGAGAACAATTAATGAACAGAGATTTTGTGTTGATATTGGTAGACATTGAGTACTATAATTTTATTATGTCACATCCTGTTAAGTACTATCTCACAAACACATTCACAACAAACAATGACGTAATATAAACATATTAGCACATTTGTACTATATGCTTTTCGCTTGGGAAACTGGCTAGTTGTGCGGGCTCATTTTTTTTTCAATTTCCTAACTCCTCTACTCCAATATATTAATCGAAATCGATGGGAAGAGATACGTATCTTGGGGCAGTGGCGTCACTAGGTTGTAGGATTTATGAGAGGTGCGGTCCACACAGGTCGACACCATTTTAGGGGTGGCAAACAAGTTGGAAAAATTATATCTTGGCAAAAGCAGACACATCGAAAAAGGTAATAATAAATTCTCTAGATATATGGTCAAATATGCCTAGACAGATCTAGATGGTAGTTTGAGTTTAAATGACACAGCACAGCGTTATACCATTTCTGTCTAAGTATAACAAAGGAAACATGTTCAGGTGGTGTTAAGTCTGTTTCCAATTGTAATTAAATATCATTGTAAAATTTGCAATTGTATTTGAATAAATAAATGTCATAAACAGTGTGATTTTATAATAAAATTGACACTCATTTTACATGTGAGTAAAAATCAATAAAAGTAGGTCATCAGCTCACTGTATTGGTTCAACAAAAAGAACTAAGTAGCAATAGTGTTTATTGAGACATATTTCAAGAAAGTTGATGGGAAAGGGGTGACACCCTGAGCTACCGCACCAGGTGCCACAGACACTGTCTGGAAGGTTTTTATTCTGTTTTGAGGTGATCAGTTAACGCTACTCTATTTATTCCATAATAGTTAACATAGTAACACAAACTCTCTTTGTAATCTTATTTTTTATGGTGATTTTATTTCAGAATCTACACTAATATGTCTTTTGGTTTATCTATTCCACTATGTTTGTTATATGAAAAAAGTGTGTCTCTTTGACATTAAACAGCGTCACCATCCTCAGATGATTTGTTTTCAATTCCATTCAAATTTTTTGAATCACCTGGAGTACTTTCGACTCCGCTATTTGAATTTTTTCTTGTCTGTTAGAACCTATTTGCTACATATTTTTTATAAACATTTTTGCCCGTTCTTTTCAAATAATTTATAGCTGCGTTATTAGAAAAAATACCAGTATTTTCGTTAATTTCTGCTTTTACATTTTTCGTGTAGTTAGAAATATTGTTAAGATCGTATTTTGTAACTTTCTGCTCACAAGTCTTGACAGGTTCATTCCTTTTTCTGTCAGCATTTACTGTAGGTTCGCTTTTATCGGAATTACCAGAAATATCACGGTTGACATTTTCTTGAGAATTTTTATGTAGTGTTGCAGTTTCTTCGTTGTTAATATATTCGAACAAAGATTTTAGCATTGATTTGAGATTTTGACAGTTATCTTTGTTATTAAATAAAATACATCTATATTTGTTTTCTACGAAAATGTTTCTAATATCACCAGTTTGTTGCTGACACCATTCTAAAAACGTTGCAGATTTGTTTAGGCTATCTTGTTCAAACAAATCACCGTATGAAAATGCAATAATTATATGATGTTTAAAGACATCTGGCCCAAATACTTCTTTAACTCGTTGCACTGCGTCTTTTTCTTGCTTGGTAAATCGAACTCCGTATTTCAGAACGAAGAGTATTGCATCGATGTCTCTGTCGCCTACGATATTTTTTAGTTTCCTAGCAGCATCACAGATTTCCTGAAGGTTGGCGTCTATGTCATCTCCAGTGTCTCCAATAAAAGGACACACTATAACTCCTAATTTATCACTGTCCTTATAGACAAGATCTAATGTTTGTTTGTAAGTACCTGTCTCAAAACGTGACCCTCCTAGAAGAGAATTTCCAATAGATCTCTTTCCATTCCCAGTACGACCAACAATTAAAATAACTTTCCTCTCTTTGTCCAGATGTATGTCCTCTTCAGCTGCGGGTTTAAATAAATAAACAAAAGGCATAAGCAATATAAATGCTGCCTATATTATAGTATCAGTTAAAGGTTTTCTCATTACATTAAATAACTTTAAAATGAAATGCAAACAAAATAATACATCTTTGAACTTTTACAATCGCGGATATTTGTTGCGGTCAGCACAATAAACAAAATCATTTACGGTCCTTTTACTACTGTTAGTTACCCAATAAAGTTAGGTGAGCTCAGGAGCGTTTTAAAAAACCCGAGGTTGAAAATCCCAGCTATCCCTGAGTTTGAAACTTGAGACCCGTTACCACTCAGCCACCGATATTCTTTTTGTTAAAACCTTTCTTTCCAGTAGCCTTATTTTATGAGAAACATGTAGATAAACTGAGAAAGGTAAAATTAAAAACATTTGAATTTAAGTAAATTGGACTCGAAGACATGCCTTTTTATTATCACGTTATTTATAAATTTTTAGCTTATTAAGTATTCTGAATATGATTATTATATAGAAATCAAATAAGTTATTTATACATTTATACAGACTTTCAATGGGGCGGGAACTTTTGTTAAATATCTATTTCTGTGATGGTAAATCTTTTGCGTTTAGATTTCCGATAGGCGTGTCATGGGCCGTATCAAAGCAAAATAATAAATAAGAAATAACTCGTCGAATGCTTCATTATGTACTGTGAGTAGGACTTTCGATGGGTTGAATAATTCTTATTCACAGGCTGGGTATGACTCGTGAGCCATAATTTGGTTATCACTGGTCTAACCATTTTATTTAACATATGTTGAAGCTATTCTACAGTAGCTTACTATTTTTGTTTTAGGGCCTATATTTTAGACCGGTGTTTCCAAAACTGTGTTCCGCGGAACCCTAGTGTTCCACGAGGCCTGAAGAGGTGTTCCACGAGGCCTGAAGAGGTGTTCCACGTACTACTGGACTAATTATTAGAAGGCCACCACGTGATATTTACTCTCTAAAAAAAAATAAACAAGTGTACCGCTAAATACTCAGATATTGCGAAGTGATCCGTTAGGGAACAAATTTGGGAAATACTGTTTTTGACAATTCTAGATATAGATCTATTTACTTTGAAAAGTGGTTATAAAAAATACTTTCTTGTGTTTTCTGACATATTTCATCTAAAAACAACATTAAAAAAAAACTATTTCTTAAAGAGCTTTGTGTAGCTGAGATGAGTTTTAAATGCCATGCTACATAAAAAAAACAAGTTTACAAAGACAGTTTGTGTGAACACACAAACTCAAAATCGGCCCCCCGAAATGGTCCACCTAGAGTCTTCGTCTTCTTATCTTTAAAACCGAAGATGCTCTCTCCATGGAGAGAGAGAGAGAGAGAGCATAAAGGAAGGGTCACGGATTGCAGATGTCATTCACAACAGAAGCAGAAAGAAGGGTGAAAATGCAACGGCGCCTGGTGATCACATATGCCCAACTTGCGATCGCAGCTGTGTATCAAGGATTGGCCTCTTTAGACACATAAGAAGTTGCAAAGGGGAAAAGATCGTCTCTCGAGACGTAAAATGCCACAGATTGAATACAGTAGTTACAAAATTGTCACATGAGAGTTTTAATAATAGATTAATAATAGATTTCTATTAACCAATTACTAATTACATTCAATAGTTAGGTAACAAGTTTTTTCTTTGCCTACCTTATGCCGATAATGGTGTAGATAGGCTGGTTTGGAATAATAAATAAGTTTTTATGTGGCTATTTCCTCAGGATTTCAATATAAACGAATAATGAATGAGCGAACGAAGAGTTATTTACAATAACGTAGTTCTAAAATACTCACTACTTGATGAGCCTTTCAATGCAGTTATCGTTCCACCATTAGCCATAGCAAGAACTGTTTAAATGCAATAAAAATACAATCATTAATTTTTAATAAGGCTTGTCTTCGAGCTGTGACCTACACATTTTGCCACATAACCATTGTACAATACATTGAATAATTATATTTAATTTTGATATTTGCTCTTCGCTAATGTCATTATTAAGACAAAATTTTTTTTGACTACTTTTGCAATTTCTGGGATTTTTATTGTTTGTTTTGTAAAATGTTTTACATGTTTCGGATGTTCCTCCAGAGTTGAAGATAGTTTACTTCCAAGTCCAAACCTCCCGCATGACGACGGGGGATGGGAGCGGGCAGGGTTTCAACCCTCGATCGTCGAAAAATCCGAAAGACAGTTCAGCGTGCAAACCGCACGACCAGGCAGCCATCCTATTGATTTAACCTTTGAGCTACTGTAATGTACACTTCGATGCAATTAAGGCCAAGACATCACACTGATAAGTATCACGCGAGTTTACAGGTGACACTTTACAGACCTAAGACATCTCTAGTTTGTCAGGCATTGAGATTAATTCTAGATGAATTGGCGAAAAGTGGGTAAGCTAAAAGTATTCAATTCAAAACGGATGGATCATGGTAAGGGACAGCGTCACCAGACAAAGTGATTCCTGGCCATGGATCTTTTCTGCTTTCTTAGGAAAATCTATGGTGCCATACAGGATGAAACAGGGTGGAGGACACGCACTAACCATGAGATATATCAATTATATGAAGACCCACCAATAGTGAACGAAATAAAAAATAACAGACTACGTTGGGCAGGTCACCTTGAAAGAATGTCAGACAACAGAGGGGCGAAAATCGTATACAGGAAAAAAAACAAAAGGCAGGCGACCCAAAGGCAGACCCCGAATGCGATGGATAGATGATGTGGAAGCAGATCTGAAGCAGCTTGGGGTTAGGGCGTGGAGACGAAAGGCCTAGGAGAGATCTGAATGGAAAGATGTGTTAAAGCAGGCCAGAGCCTTCCAGGGGCTGTAGCGCCACTGGGAAGGATGGATAGATGGCTCTTTTCTGCTAGAATTCGCAAAGAAATGAAACAAGTAGCCTACGTTGTCACTAAATAATTTTCGCAGTTCAACTAATGTTTCCTACACAAAACGCTACGTAAAAATATTCACAGACGTGTATTTATCTATACAACTCTTTACTGACAGCAAAGAAACATTTGAGTTGAGTGCAAGAATTTCCCACTGAAGCATATTCGTAATGCAAAGCTAATAAGAGGAGCTATAATACAAATGTATAGATCATGGGGAGTTCTTATTGGAGTATTTCACTTCAACAGTCTTAAAAATAGATGTTTGTCAAAAAAAAACAACAAGATTTATTTCTTCCAAATGAATATTCTTATCATCATATATGCACGATTACGTTAGATTAATAGAAAATATGCCTTTACAGCAAACACAAGAGCGAAAGCCGGACAATTACAATGGCTATCGGACGGAAAATGTGACCATAAAAATGAAGACATGTACCCTTTGCTGGACGTCTGGTGAATCTAAGTGAACTTCAATATTTTACAGCTTAAAAATATAGACCACAATTTATATTTGCTATCAATCGTCTTTATAAAATTATAGCTTTTAGTTATAATTTATGATATAATTTATAATAATTATAATTTAATTTATAGAAAATATTAGTACAACAAGTATGAAACTTATTAGGCTTTCTTAACTCGTGTTACAGTTCCTTATCTAATAAAGTAAGTTCAGTAACAGGAGGAATGAAAAAAGATCAATTCAGCTATAAACTGACTGTAACTATTTACAAACACAAGCGTCATGTATTTCAGTGGAGTTTTGTGGTAAGACGCTTGACAGTATGGACAACACACCCGCCATCTTGGAACCTAATACCGAGCCTAAGCCCATGGCTTTAACCGAACAAATTCCTAGTGCAAAACATAAGAAGAGGGAACGTAGAGGAGGAATACGAGTTAAGTGTAGAAGAAGAGGACAAAGAGGCTTCCTACACCCATCGTAACAGGCAATGTTAGGTCTTTACAAAATAAGATGGAAGAATTAACAGGTTGCTGTGAATATCTGTATCAATTTAGAGAGTGTTCCTTAATGTGTTTCACTGAAACCTGGCTCAATGACACGATACCCGACTCTTCTGTTGATCTCGATAAATTTTACGTGTATAGAGCAGACAGAACAATGAATAGTGGGAAGTCAAAAGGAGGACTCGCAATCTATATAAACAAGGAATACTGCAACGCCAATAATGTGAACATCAGGAATAAAATTTGTGACCCTAACATTGAATTTATGTGTGTCACACTTAGGCCTTACTACTTGCCTAGAGAATTCACCCAGGTGTGTGTTGTTGTTGTGTACATACCACCGACGGGTGACACAGCGATTGCGTCGGACGTAATTTTTGATGTGCTTCACAATGTAGAATCAAAACACCCAGACTCTGTTTGTATAGTAACTGGAGATTTCAACAACCTGAATATTGACAACAGACTGTCAAACTGTAG
Organism: Biomphalaria pfeifferi; assembly: GCA_030265305.1. Taxonomy (NCBI): domain Eukaryota; kingdom Metazoa; phylum Mollusca; class Gastropoda; family Planorbidae; genus Biomphalaria; species Biomphalaria pfeifferi. The sequence goes on along the minus strand of JASAOG010000119.1, from coordinate 1,652,652 downwards.
TCAATACGTCTCCCTCCCCTCAAGGCAGGTTAGAGCGCTCGACAAATGCTACGTAAGCATTAAGCAGGCTTACAAATGTAAAAGGGTGTTACCACTTGGAGAATCTAACCCCTCACACTCCATCTTATACCAAATTACAAACCTACTCTTAAAACTACAAAGAGAGTTATAAAAACGGTCAAGATGTGGTCTGAAGAGGCTATTGAAAAACTACGAGGATGCATTGAGAAAACTAACTGGGAAATCTTTATTTAGAACTGTCCAGACATAAACGAACTAACAGAAACTGTGAACTCGTATTTATTATTCTTTGAGAAGTTAACAATTCCAACAAAAACAATACAAGTCTATGGAAACAATAAGCTCTGGATGACCAAAAAAATCAAACATCTTATTACTGAAAAGAAAACAAAGTATAAGGCTAGCAACGAAGAGTTTATAAATGCTAAAAATAAACTGAGAAAAGCAATAATTGAAGGGAAAAAACATACAAAGAAAAAATTTAAATTTTTTTTGCCAAGAACAACTCAAAACAATGCTGGGAGAGATTGAAGAATATAACAGGCTGCGCCTCAAAACTAGAACAAATTTCAGTGGCTGATGATGAGAAATTCGCCAACGAACTTAATTAATTTTATTCTCGTTTTGACAAAGAAGATTTTGTTGATCTACACAAAGAACTTTTCAACACTCTGTCCAAAGGAAAACAAGAGCCCTATGTCAAGTTTGTAACTGAGGATGAAGTGACCTTATTATTTAAAAGAGTAAACGTAACAAAAGTTTCTAGACCAGACAAAATTAGTGGCAAGCTGATCAAGCTATGTGCGGAGCAAATCTCTTCTATCTTCTGTCACATCTTTAACCAGTCATTGCAAACGTGCGTCATTCCACACATCTGGAAAACTTCAGAGATCATACCAGTGCCAAAGAAACCAAAAATAGATTGCTTAAATGATTTCCGCCCAGTAGCACTAACACCTATTGTTATGAAATGTTTTGAAAAATATATGCTTAAACAACTTGTAGCAAAAGTCAATAGCAGCCTAGACCCTCACCAATTTGCACACAAAGCAGCTAGAGGAACTGAGGATGCCATTCTATTGCTTTTGGACCAGCTTTATAAGCATCTCGATACAAACCCAAAACTTATGCACGAGTCCTCTTCGTAGATTTCTCCTCGGCTTTCAATACCATACAGCCACATCTAATGATAAACAAACTCAGTAACTTAAATGTAAGCCCTTACGTACAAGCATGGGTTCTAAACTTTTTAACCCAACGGCCCCAGTATGTTAAAGTCAACAACACCAAATCGTCAACTCGAGTACTATGTACGGGTGCTCCACTAGGTTGTGTACTTTCTCATGTACTATACACTCTTTACATTAATGACATAAGAAGCATCTATGACTCAGTTAAACTCATTAAATTCGCTGATGATACTGCCATAGTCGGTCTTATTTCAGGAGACTAAACTCAGTATCGAAGCTCGATAGAAGAGTTTACAAATTGGTGCACCGACAACTTTCTAGAACTGAATGTCACAAAAACTAAAGAACTTATAATACATTTTAGAAAGCAAAAACAAACTATACGTGAACTGAAAATAAACACTACATCTATAGAACAAGTAAAGGCATATAAATATGTAGGCGTTATCATCAACAACAAGCTTTCATGGGAAGACCACCTTGTAACTTGTTGGCAAGGCAACGCCTTATCTAAAGTATTGCGACGTCTAGAAAACATCATTGAAAAAGCATAAAAAATTACACTCACAACATTACCACATTTAAAGGAACTTTTTGAACAAAAGTGCCTAAGAAAAATCGAAAAAATCATGGAAGACAACGGCCACCCGCTCCATCAGAACTACGTTAGGTCGTCGCGAAGTGGGCGACTGCTGTCAATCAAAACAAGAACGGAGCGGTACAAAAACTCGTTTGTACCTCACTCGGTCAGACTCTATCACCGCCACTCATTGATCAGGGAACATGAAATGCACCAAGATACCTGTGTGTAGTCGCTGAATGAACTCTTTATGTTGTCTGTTGTATTTATGTGTATTTTTCTGTTGTGTTGTCTTTATAAGTGAAAAGAGTCCTTGTAATCACAACAAATTTCCGTAAGGATCAATAAAGCAGTCTTAGTCTTAGTCTTAGTTATTGTAACCGAAATTTGTATGAAAAGAAATAAGAACCACTTCCTTGTCTTTATTGACTTCAAGAAAGCGTTCGACAGTGTATCGCATGGGGTGGAAATAAATACAATGTAAATCAAAACATAAAAGTTATCCAAAACCTCTATAAGCAGGCCACTAATGCAGTGTACCTCAACAACAATATTGGAGACGGATCTAAAACCACAGTAGGCGGGGCCTACTCTAACGAACTCTTTTAATATCTTCCTTGAAAAGATAAAATAAGATGCTCTCGTGATCTACAAAGGTTCTGTAAGCATTGAAGGAAGAAAAATTACTAGCTTGCGCTTTGCGGACGACGACATAGATCAGGGGTCGCCTAAGACCATCGAAAATATGGATTGTTATTGTCTACTCTTCTATCGCTGTATGTGTGTGTTTCGGGGGGGGGGGTCGTGGCAGAGTGGGGGATTGTAAAAATGGTCACCGAGCTTAAAAGGTTGAGAACCGCTGACATAGATGGTCTTGCAGGGTCAGAGAAAGAAATAGCTGACTTGGTGATGCGCTTTAAAAAAAAGGCTTAGAAAAGACTTCCATAGAATCAAATCCGAAAAGAAAATGGACTAAAAGTCATAGCGCTTTCAAAGGAATATCGGCATTGGTGGAGAAAAGCTGACAAGTGTCGTTAGTCTTATATACAGTGAAGCTGTCTCAGACAAAGGAACCAAACCTGAACTACTAGCTAGAATTTCACAGTCTACAGCAACAATTTCAAAACTCAAAAACAATCTGAACAGACAAATGCATAGCCCTCGACACATAAATCAGACTTCTACGCTCCCTGGTCACTGCCACATTCGTATATACTTGTGAATCTTGGACGCTGACTGCATAACTAGAGAGAAGTATCCTAGCAATAGAGTTGAGATGCTTTAGAAGGATCCTAGGTATCACCTACAAAGTCCGAGCCATGAACGAGATTAGAAACAGGGTCACAAAGGCAATCGGGCCCCACGATGTACTTATGACTAGAGTTAAAAAACGCAAAATGAAAACTTTATAGCCCTACATACTTCAGGAAAAAACCCGAAATAGCACCAGGAAAATGAAGAAGAGGCAGACATAGAAAGCGATTGATAAAAGAATGGAGGGGCCTGTCTTCAAAAGAGATACTGCTCAAGGCAAAAGACATAGAGGAGTGATACCCCCAACTGTTTAACAGACTACGATTACTAAGGTGAAGGTAAAACAAACGGCAAAACATCCACTTTTCGACCATTTCTAATTATAAAAGCATGCTAGTCCTAATGAATAAAAGAAAAATATCAATCTATATCTATATAAATAAATTATAAAGTTGAGAAAAGTTGTTACCTTTATGTACAATATGTTGCTGATAGTAACGATATAGATATAAATCAAAATGAAACACGTAAAAATGCTAGTATCACAGCTCTATCACTTTTCCTGAAAAAAGATTCGATATCTTAGGTTTTCATAGAAAACATATGACCTAGTAAGTCCAGTGGCCTACTTCAGTGAAATGTGTTACAACAAGCAAGGACCAGTCATGCAACGTGTGTCAACTAATAGCTAGACCTATTAATCGTACGAAAATACCTATCTATCTATCTATCTATCTATCTATCTATCTATCTATCTATCTATCTATCTATCTATCTATCTATCTATCTATCTATCTATCATTCTATCTATCTATCTATCTAATCTAGCAATCTATCTATCTATCTATCTATCTATCTATCTATCTATCTATCTTTACAGAGCTTTTTTGTGTCGGTACTTACCGGTAGGGCGTACCGGCACCTTTTTTCAAATGAGGAGGAAAAGTATTACTTTTCTTGTATTTTAACGTTTTATTATTAATATATTAGTTGTTAAAAGTTAGGCAATTCATTACTGATTACCGGCACCTATTTTTTTTTTTTACAAAATAGCACTGTATATATATATATATAATAGATTGTTCCTCAAAACATTACTACAAAGTCCTTCCTCGTTCATCATTGTTTTTTCTTTTTGATTAAAACTGGGTAACCTAGTAAAGGAAAGTCTAACTCTTTCTCCCATCTTCCATATCATCAAGTAGAGAGATTTTATTCCCCCCAAAAAAATTATTTATTGCATTGTTACATATGGTTGCTGTGACGATGTAAAAGAGAAGGTCCACTGCCAACAGCAAACAGGATTTGCATTTGTGGAACAAAGGAAAAATTTGTGTAACTATGACCATCACTATTTTGTTGGATTTAAACGGGATTTTCAAAGCTGAATCATTGTTTAACAATATTTACAAAATCAGAATAGTTTGCATGTATTTCATCTACCAATCGTTATTTGACTCCTGGGCTGTATTCTACAAAGATTTAAATACTAACACAGGAAGGAAATTATATATATATATGTATAAAAGAGTACATTAACAAATAAGAACTATAATATATATCTATAATTCTCTTCATGGCCCAACAGTTAAGACATTAAGACATAAAGAAAAGATGCCACATAATTTCGTCGATGTCTGTGGCTCTCATGTCTCGTTTGCAGACATCTCTGTAAGTAAGTCTTGGGCGACCTTTTCCATCCACAAGCTCAACATATAGGATATCTTTCGGGATTCTACCATGTGGCATGCGGGTGACATGTCCGAGCCAGCGTAGTCTTTATTGTGTCAGGAGAGCATACATGCTGTTATATTGGCCTATCTCAAAACTTGCTGATTGGAGACATGGTCCCTCCAAGAGATGCGCATTATGCGTCTCAGGCAGTGCAAGTGGAAACTATTCAATATGTGCTCTTGGTACATGTATGTTGACCAGCTTTTACTGCCATAAAGAAGAGTGCTCACAACACAGGCATAGTAGAAAAGGATTTTGGTTGCTGTGGTCAATTTGGCATTTTCCCAGACGCTAATGGAGAGTTTTGCCAATGCTGTAGTAGCTTTACCTATTCTTTTTGTCAGCTCGATGTCTAAATCAAGGTTACTGGCAATCGTTGATCCCAAGTAGGTAAATTCCTGCACCACCGTAAGAGTGGGGTTCCCAATATGTATCACATGTATTTATTGAGAGGCTAAACTCTTGACAAGCAGCTGCATTGGCATTCACTAGCTTTTAATGTATAATGAGTTATTTACTATCTTATTTTCAATAAAGAATAGTTTTATTAGTAACCAAAAATACTTGAAAGCTGTCTGCTTCAATAATGTGTTTATATATTGTAGTTGATGTATACCTACAAAAGTAGCTAGGGTAATATTTTACAATACCCATAACAAAAGGAACACCGCTTAGATAATCCTGCAGGGTCATGTGATTGTCTTTACTACACTGGCTTGATGATAGCGTTAGAGTTAAGGTTACCAAACGTCCGGTAAAAGAGGAATTGACCTCTTGTTTAGGGGCATTGGCCTAGTCTTCAAAATTGGAAATGAACGTCAGTCACCTTGTAAAATGCAATGATTTTATATATCTTATATCTTATATAATACAGACGTTACTTCAAAAAAGAAGATGATTACGTCCTACGCGTCATGCATTTAGTCGTGCATATTAACCAGTGACTTAAATTCTGCCAAGTCCCTGGTTTTGCTGGCTAGCTCAGGCAACCCATTCCATGCTCTAATAGCGCTAGGGAAGAAGGAGTATTTGTACAAATTTGTCCTAGCATAAGGGACGAGGAATGCCGACACATCGAATGCAATCTTCTAAATCTTCTGGTTTTAAACATAAAAAGCAAAAAGATAATGTTTTGACAACTTAATTTATATTATTCTTTATTTCATTCTCGGTTAGAATGCTGAAGTTGAGAGTGCGGTTTGTTTTCTGTTGTTGTTTTTTTTAATGAGCACATTCTTAACTTAAAACTCAGTAAGAGGTCTACTCTTCTCGCATTGGGCCAGATGAAAATTTTAAACTTTTTTTTATTGCCCTAATGATGAAGTACTGTGAAAAGTCCCAGATACTATGGTACATGATATCAGTGCCGGCTTTGAGGTAAGTGGAGGCTCTAGAGGAAGGTCGCAACAAAATAAATATTCAACATAAACAACGAAAAACTAAAAATCACGCAATTTAGTGCAAATTTTGTTTTGTATCTATATCAAAATCAATACGTTTTCGAAATGTTATTTATTGCTAATTAAAGATGACCATAAGCCTGGATCTTTCAAAGCGAAGTCAATATCCTGGGTATCGTCGGCATCGCTTGAACCTGCATCTTCCGTGACCGTGTTCATGACATTTTTCTGCAAATAAGCCGATTTTTGGCTCACTTCTTTTAAATCCATCCGCTTTTCGTTTGCCATTTACTGCACCAGACTCGAAATAACATCTTAACATTCTAAACCAAAAGGTCTTCTAGAATTGGTAGTTTAACAGGTAAATCTAAACCTAGAGTAATGTTTGAGATTTGATCCAAGTTTCCCTTTTTTTTCTCTAAAAAAAACTAATTTAGTCCTATACGAGGTCCCCCCACCAATCAGAGACCCTAGGCGGCTTCGTAGTTTGTCTATGTCAAAGGCCGACTTGGTGTGACTTGTTGTGAAGGCGAGTTCTTGGTCTTATGAATTTATCGTTCTATCTAGCATTAAAACACAGTACACAGGGAACATTGAATAGATGACTCTAATAACTTGTAACTTTGAAACTTTATTTACATTGATTAGGGAAAAATCCGATATCAATAAGTGCACAGTGATAAACAAGAAAAATAAAAAAAAAATACTTAAAAAACAAAACAAAGCTTATTTAAAGGGGAAAAAACTCAGTCCTTAAAACTATATCTACCAATAATGTACAAGTTATTTTATTATTTAAAAGTATATTATTATATTAAAAACAAGATAAAAAAAATACTATTTTTTAAAATCACAATACCTCCTTTTGTATAACTCATAAAGCTATTACTTTTCTATTAATAACTAATAAATGATAAAGATAGGAAAGTTTGTAATTGTTACATTTTTCAACAAAAAACAACAAAAACTAACAATTTTTAGTTACTTTCTTATAGGTTGATGACAATCTTTACTATCTACTTATAATGACAATATTTTAAAAATTTTAAAAATATTTCAAAAGTTGTAAAAACATGACGAATTGTAAGAAACAAGGAAACAAAACATAAATTATGTTGATTGTTTGGAAAAACAGGAGAAAAGTGAGCAAATAATTGTTGGTGCATCATCTATTTTGTTATTTTCTTTTTGCGGAACATGTTTCAGATTGTCAAAATCACTAATGGTGTATTTTCTTGTTATTTTTCCTTTCTCATTGTATTCAGATTTAGGCTCTTTAATGGCTTTGTCATCTTTCCTTACTTCAAGTTCATTTCCTTGCATAGTGTTCTCATTTCCTGTATTCTCTTTTGGATGTTTTAAAGCTGAATCACCAATTTCTGTATTTTTATTTCTAGTTACATCAGCAAAAACTTCACCAGTTACATTAACATTCTTTGTTTGTTTTGCATTTGCTTCTAAGATCTCTTCTTCTGTTATAAAATCATAACTTTCTTCCGTTTCATTCATTGTTATTTCTTCTTTCACAACTTCTGTGTTCACAATATGTATATTATTCTTACCACTAGGTTCCTGCACAAACTCTTGCTTTTCATTCTCTTTTGCATCACTTTCCTCTGAAATCGCGTCTTTGATGTGATTATTACAATATTTGGCCACACTCTCTTCTTTATTTTCTTTATCATAAATTTTCTTTGCAATCCTTATTTTCGCACACTTTTTGGTACAACTTTCCTCTGTTGTAAATTCTTTTTTAAACTTATTAGCGCTACTTTCATATGGTTTAATTTCTGTGTTAGTCTCTTCATCGCAATCCTTCTGTGTTGTCATTTCTTTTCCAGCCTCATCAACGCAACTTTGCACAGAAGTCTTTTTATTTTTGAAATATTTTGTCGCAACACATTCCCACAAATTTGTATTTTGTCATTCTTCTAGCGTTTTCTTGTTATTAAATAAAACGCATCTGTAATCGCATTCTATAAACAATGCTTTAACATAGCCCGAACCAGTCATCGAATTCTGTTTTCCGGCTAGAGTTATCAAGGTCAAAAAGGTCACCGTAGGAAAAGGCGATAATACCAAAGTCTGAAAACACTTTGTCTCCGAATATTTCTTTCACTCTTTCCACCGCGTCTTTCTCTTGCTTGGTGAATCAAGCACCATACTTTAACACAAAAGCTATTGCATCTATACCTGAGCCCCCAGTGGTAACCAAATGTTGTAACATCTTCCTAGCAGCTTCCTGAATGTCTTCTATCTTGTAACTGATGTCATCACCAGTGTCTCCTATAAATGGACACACAATAACTTTTATATCATCCTTTTCTCGAATCACTGGTTTTAATGAATACTCTTGAGTTCCTGTTATAAACAATGGTTCTCCTAAAATTGAATTTCCGATAGAGCTTTTACCGTTGCCAGAACGTCCTACCAATAATATGATTCTTCGTTTTTTTCTTAATGTCCCAGCATCTGCAGAAAAGCCAAATACATTTTTAACGTACGGTGTAGCACTTCTAAAAGAATAAAATACTACAAATACGTAAATCTCATAACTCTGTATCATCATCATACTAAAGCAGTGGAGCGCAATCTATATTTAGTTGGGGTTCATAGACTTTTTCGACTCGCTTGTCACCTGCCGCATCATTACAACAAACCAACTAATAAATCAGTACAAAGATACAATCTTTAAGCTTAAACCAAGGGACATGGCTTCATTATATGACGAGAGGCTAAGTACGCTTGAACTTGGCTTGGCTACCTACGAAGGGGGCTCGAGGTTCGACACCCAACTCGGGGAGAGTTGTGTTTACTGAGCTCCCAAAGGTAGCACGGAAAACCAACTCCTACATACCCCTCCCCCTCCACTTGTCCACAACTGAGATTGGACCAAAGCGCTCTGAGCATGCTGTAAGCATGAAAGTAGCGCTATATAAAAGCCATAATTTATTAAATACCATGGGAGGACTGGCTTATATAAGCATTTGGGAAAATGTTCAGTGAACCTGCAAAACGACAGACTGGTGAGTCGACAGTAAAATAGTGGCTACTATTACTAGTATTATTATTATTGATACTTAAATCAAGGATAGATATTGGTTCCAGCACTATTCGATCACTTTTTTTCAGTTGTCCTTGCAAGTGTCTTTAAATCTATCGAAGATATAGTAGCTTTAAATGGAAAGCTTTATAACTTGTTTTCACTTAAGGCCAAAACAATGTGACGGGGTATCCTTAAAAGAAAATTTGCTCCTTTTTTTCTAATAAAAATATTGGTTAATATTGGTTTCAATGCTACAACCAAGACCAGGGCCGGATTTAAGTATGTGAAACCCCCTGGGCAGGATTTATGTGTAGACCATTTACAATTTTTCGAAAGCTTTAATAAAGATCAACTTATGAATGAAAATACTTATACTTAAAAGCATGCTATATTTTAGAAGTAAGAAAAAGAGTTCTTGTAAATTTAATTTAACTTAAAAGAAGACTACTTTTTGAAAAAAAAAATTGTATGTGCTATTTTAGTTTTTAAAAGTGTAATTTTTAGTTTGTGGAGGGTAAGGCCCTTGGTTGACAATCTGGATATGTAAAATTATTTACTTATTCTAAGCATGCAACAAGCGCACACTTCTTAATCATGACATTTTTTCCAACCGTAAAAATTCGATTAAAATGTTAGAAAAAAAAAAAAAGCCTTTAAAGTTTCTGAACTTAAGAAATTCTGATATATTTTGATGTCTTTTGTGGAGGCCCTAGGGATGTGGCCCCGCCTGGCGACACAGCCGATCGGCATAAATTAGACAAATAATGGCACCATACATTTCTTAACAGAACAAATGGGCAACATAAATACATGACATATTGAAGCTTCAATGGGTAGGAGCAATCAAGACATAAACGAAGATACAAATGTGAAGCCAAGTGCTGTGACAATGAATGAGACACACATAGTACATAATTAATACATATATACGAGTCAGCAATAGGGGCAAAAAGAAGGATAAAGCTTTAGAAAGGAGAACACACACACAAACAAGACAAAGTGTAGTTTAAAAACTAGGCTTACAAGGGGCTTACAAGGGGCCGAAGCCCCAACTGCCCTCCCTTAAATCCGGCCCTGACCGAGGCCAATTATTATAGTAGGCCTAAATACTGAACTGCGAAGTTGAACCCCGTGGGCAGAGGAGAGCAATAGCTCGTTGCCATGTCACAGGTCCGTACGACAGGTCAACGAGCAACATTCCACTGTTCTGACTGTTATGACGTCACAGGTCAGTGTTGGGGCCTTTAATAACGATTGGTCTCGCTACAACGCACTAAAACCTGTTCCGACCATGTACACTTCTGTGTGTTTAGTACATTGTCCAAACTTAGGGCTGGGAAGTCGTCTTTCTGGTTTTTATTTTAGATGCAAAGGCTAATGAAGCCTTCATGACTTCATTAGACGGTATTCAAAAGTTCATATAGGCCCAAAGATTTATTCTTACTTGTCTATGCTTATTGCTATGGAGTGTGTGTGTGTGTTTCTATAGTGACAGTAGAAAGAGGTTGGCGATGCAGTGTGAATGATGCAAGACAAGCGGCACTGTCGTAAGAGTAATGTCTTGGGTACGCCAAACGACCCCAGAGTGCCCGAATGAAAAGATGTGTTTTTGTTATTAGTTAGATATTGTTTGAAATGCCATTTTGTGTTATTACTAAGTCTACTAAATTTATTTCATTTCATCTCGGGTTGACATTTTTCTATATTGTAATAAAAGTTATATTTAGGATAACTCGCAAAGAAGTTAATCAAGTTTTTTCAAATTGTTCAAGTTGAAATATAATACCCCTACAGCGGTTTAGTCAAGTTAAAACTTTGCCCGATAATTATTGGCAAAGATAATACACGAATCGATTAAAAAAAAAACAACCTATAAGTCAATTAATTACTGGTTGTTTGTTTGATGTCAACAATGGAAATTAATCCTTCAGTATTCATAGTTAGGTCCCCTTAGATAATTGTACCCGTCTTTTCTCCGACCCACATTCATTATCGGATCAAATTGAAACTTTAAAAAAATCAAACCAGAAAATATTATCTGGACTTTAAGTAATGCTTTATGTCAAAAGACAAAAAAATAATATTTTCTCTTGCATGGCCAACTATAACTATCGGTATATTCAAGCTATTTGAAACTATTTTTACTTAACTATAATATGTTTGTAATACTTCCTCAAAAAAAAACAAAAAAAAACCATTAAATCTACAGTTAGTTACCTGATAAAGAACTCTGAGCCATGATAAAGGAACCTAGTCAGTCTAAGTGAAAGAAAGTCATTCACAGTTAAAATATACAGTTTAAATTTATGTAAGTTCCTTACATTTATTCGATAAAAATTATTTACATATTAATTATATACATATAAATGTGTGTATTTTGTCTATTTATTCATTAACTTTAAAAAAAAATACCTCTATTCAAGTCAGAACTTCATGGAACCCAGAACCAGCCTGGACGCTGACCGCTAATCTCAAAAATAGCTGTACTGATTTTTCCAGCAATTAAACCGTTAATGTATATCGGGAAAGCTCTAGTTTGACCGTTATAATTTTCAAAATAAAAAATTAATTATTTTAAATTTGGCTTGAGTACTAAAGTAGAGTTCCCTTTTCAGAACATGCGGTCTCTAAGGCAGATGATGTTAAGGTCATCTGTTTCTTTGGCCAACGGTTAACGAGCAGGGTGTCGTGTACTTGAGTACTATACTTAAAATAACTTAGATCTAGTGGTAGCATACATGTAAAGGGCCTATATAATCTACATAGTAGATTACTAAATTTCTTTCCATGACTTCTTGGTCACAATGGTTAAGTCCGGCGCTGTAATTTAGTGTTTGTAAAATGTTTGTTTGTAAAATGTTTGACATGTTTCGGATGTTCCTTCAGAGTCGAAGACATCCCGCAGGACAAAGGGGATGGGAGTGAGCAGGGTTTGATAAATGTAAACGACAGTCCAGCGCGCATGAAGCCATCCGTAGTGTGAATATCACTCTTGTTTTTTTCGTGGGGTGACTATCCGCAGAAATAAAAGAGTGATCTTTCCTTTACTTCTTGCTCGTCCAAACTGTTGAGGGAAGAAGAGAATTATATATTTAGATAGATTATACTAGCTTTAGTCATTCTTTTGTAGAAATATATATATATATATTGATATATATATATTGATTTCACATTAATAAGAAATCATAATCTAAGGGAAAATGATTCAGTTAGGTCATTCTACCAGCAATCACATTGATATTAACTCTTACAAGGTGTAAATGATTTAAGTGTTATTTATAATAATGTTTTCTTATTAGAAAGAACAAAAAAAAAAAAAATAGATGGATGTTGCTCAGTTCGCTCTTGTTTTGAAAATGCATTCATTTTTTCGTATATTCTAATTGGATGCAACTTAATACTGTTCTATTGCATTTTTCAAATCATGAAATATACAATTTAATATGAAACAGAGTTCTTACCGTACTAACTCCTAAATACCGCTTGTAAACAAAACGCCACATTCAGTATTTAGTTACTCTTACCAAATATTTCCCGAAAAAAGGTCAACATGTTTAAAGAAAACGAATGACCTAGACCTTTATACTCTTTTTCCTAGTAATAATTACTTTCAACCCTATAAATAGATAAATAACAGGAAAATATATGTGCATATGCCTAGTCATACGTAAATATTTTTCACTCTTTATGCATGATATTGTACAATTAGCCGTATAATACTGTATGCTAGTGGATCGGGGGGGGGGGGGGGTTAAAAGCGGATCGCTAAACGTACTCTGATGGCAGACATTTCTTCTTATCCAAATCTAGTTATCAATCTGATATATCTAGGTCGAACCCCCTCTCTATAATTCACCACAATCTCACCATCGTTTTCCCCTCATTGTTAGGACATGACAAATTAAGATAAAATATAAAAAAGAAAAAACCAGTAAAAATATTTTTTTTTTAAAAGCTTATATTACGTGTAATAGTATCAATTAGTTTGGATCAGTCATTCTCAGCTGACTTTGTCTTAATAAATCTGTGCGATTTAAAGTGTTTTTACCAATTGTTTAGCTTTTAGCTTTCTCAATGCGCTACAAACTGATCGCTTGTCTGGACCAGTTGGAAAAAAAAGGGGGGGGGGGGTGGAGAATGGGGTATCTTGTGAATGTTTAAATGATCGTTCTATAAATGCACGGTTCTGCGGGTTCAAGAGTTCTCAAGGCGACTAGTTCAGCTTATACCACCCCTTTAGCCAAGTATTATTTATTTCCTTTGTTTTAGATACCAAATAAAGTAATTTATTAGCAATAGTTAATTAACGCTTTCTCTCCCTTATTATTTTTCCACGGTTCGAAGTTCTTCTTTTAGCTCATGACTATTTCACTCCCCTGTTATGATTAGGCTTTTTTTTTTAATCAGAAAATATTGTATTTGGTATAGAATTAAATGGCAATGCATGCTCTTTTCATATAACACAGTCAAGTTAATTAAACATTAATTTAATTTAATGATCTCAAATAAACGATGGTATCGTTGATTAGGAGAGAAAGAGTTAACTAATTGTTTTTTTTTTTAAATTGATTCTTGTGTTGTCAGGTTGTTGTTACCGATCGTTGACTTATAGCACCATCTGCTAGTAGACAACTAAGGCGTTGTAAGTGTACTGTATCATAACTATTAAAACTTTAAATAACTTGAACATCTTCCTTTTGTGAACAAACTAAATGACACTTTATTTATAATATCAACAAAATCAAGTTAATGTGAAATCAAATAAATATACTAGAGTCTAGTAACAATATCATTGACAAAATTTAACTTACTACAATAACACATCCTTTCAGTCTCACGTTCTGGTGTCGTCCCTCCTAACTAAAACCAAGGGACAATGCCACCTATGTAGCGTTATTCATAACCAATCGTCAACCTCTTCCCAGCGTTTCCATATAAACACAAACATTCACATTCCTTGACACAGGTCAAAGAAATAATTGTGCGAAATTTCCGTTTGATCAGAGATAGGGTGTCAAAGTGTACAAACTTTTGGCGAGACTAACACACAGACAGAGTGAGTTGATGTAAGCTTTGTAAAGACATAAAAATAATGTTTTTGATTTTTAAACCAAGCTTTTATTAAGCGTATTTGTATCAATTAGTTTGAATCAGTCATATAATAAAATTTGTAATAAATATAGACAAACAATAATAAATACCTATATGCGAATACATATATTTTTACCAATGGTTTTTGTTTAGCGCAATTTCATTCTTGTAGCTTTCTTAATACTCTATGACTATCCTATCACTTGTTTGGATCAGTTGCGAAAAGGGTGGGAGGGTGGAGAAGGAAAAAGAATGAGGTAGCTGAGTGATCGCTTTTAAAAATAATAAAAAAATATTTTTAAATAAAAGTTGAAAAACCTGAATTGGAACTCGAGGGTAAAAGCCTCGTCAACCACCTCAATTAACTAATTGATTAATTATTTTCTTTGACATTTTTTTCAAGTAAATTAAATAATTTTGCGAAATGTCATTATGACGAGGAGATTGGGTGTTAGAGAAATAACGTGTACAAACTTTTAACCAGACAGATACACAGAGTGAGTTAATATAAGCTTTGAACAAGAAATGACGTTTATTGCGAGCCAAAGGCAATAGAGAATTACAGAATGTCAGAGTGAGGCTTTGTTAACTTATGATCTTATCTCGTCAAACAGATTGGTATTTATTTGTTGCCAGAGCTTTTTGTCGCAGACTTTTTTTCCTTAGATTTATTTTCCGTAGACTTTTTATTCTTAGAAGTTTTTCTCTCATATCTTTTCCCCTTCAGCCGTCCCAACAGAGACTTCTTCTTTTTGGTGGCGGTAGGCCCCTTGCGTGTTGTTTTTTCAAGATTTTGAACCTTCAGTTCTTTATGTTGGTCTTGATTACGGTGAACTATGCTATGAATAAATGTCTTAAGTTCTTTCTCAGTACTTTCCAAAAGTTCTGCTGTATTATTAAACAATACAATTCTGTACTCTACTTCCTTAAAAAGAGTCTGTACTGCTCCGGACTGTGCCCAACACCACGTCTTAAAGTCGTTACCATTTTCTTGCTTATCTTTTTCAAAATTGTCGCCATAAGAAAAACAGATGACAACCCAGTCTCTGAAAACTGTATCTCCAAATATTGTTCTAAGCCTTTCGACAGCATGTTTTTCTTGTTGTGTGTAACGAATGCCATATTTCATGACAAAAAGTATGACATCAGTTCTATTTTCAAAGTTTCTAATTGCCTCTCCAGCTACCTCGAAATCATGTTCAGAAATGTCTTCTTCGTCTTGTATACACGAACATTCAATGACCTTAAATCCGTTTCCGTTATCTGAATTGAAATGAGATTTATTTTCTTCACTACTAGCACTAGTATCAAACACTTTCGCTTTTAAAATAGAATCTCCAATCGAACTTTTTCCATTACCACTTCTGCCAACTATGAGAGCATTGATCAAAGACCTGTACAAAAAAAATCAGAATATATTAAGTAAAACCAGAGGATTAAACGATAAACAATAATGATGATAACAAATATAAGGCACTAAACACACACAAGAACATTCTTTTTATCTGTCAATGATGAGCGGTACTGCTAAATCATTAGAACATTTCTCAAATCGGATCTGGCCTGAGGGCCTTATTTTGGGCATCAATGGTCTAGACCATAAACGTCATATAAAAAACAACAACAAACAATAAAACAAACGCACAAAAAAAACATCAAGCTATTGAGTTTATATAGGAAAAATAGTCGCTATGCTGTTTTCTTTGTCAGAGTTCCAAGGTGGTCTTTCCATGAGAGCTTGTTATCAATGATGACGCCTAGATATTTACATGACATATTTATAGATACATAGTACATAATTAGTACATATATACGAGTCAGCACTAGGGACAAAAAGAAGGATAAAGCTTTAGAAAGGAGAACACTCACACCAACAAGACAAAGTGTAGTTTAAAAACTAAGCTTATAATCAAGAGCGGACTGGTTGTCAAAGTCGGCTCTGGCATTTCTATACTATCAGGCCCATAAATTGCATATCATATGATAGACATCCAATCATTATAAAAGGATGAAGCCTGCTGGTAGCACTGTCTACAGATGTAGGCTATTACATTATTTTGGAAAATGTGTTAGATCAAGTTAGAACTAAACTGTAGAGAGATTTCTCATAAACACGATGCTCAGAAGAATATTATAAAACCTATGACAATTAAATACAAACTGGCATCCATATGGCCCTTTTGGTGGCCCTTACCAGCCCATTTAGGTTATGGCCCACCGAGCATTTGTCCTAATGCCCATATAGCCAGTCTGCACCTGCTTATAATGTATTGGATGAAATATATCAGTTATTTAATTGTTATATTTCTCAAAGATTATTTTTTCTGTATCTTATTCTTTTTCGGATAAACATTTTTATGGAACTCTCTGCTCCTTTTATTCAGATTACTAGTGAGAGTCTGAGAGATATGACTCTCCGTAAGTAATGAAAAAGTGAAAAAGTCTATATGGCTCATTTCACTTAGCTTTTATCAGTAATAAAATACTGTTTTTTTTTAACTTGAGCATTATGCTTGAGAAGGGAAAAAACAAACAATCGCAGCTTTTTAAATAATAATAATGATAATTACTTTAATTGTAAAAAGAATAATCAATTTTTTGTATAATCAGTGTAAATGCACGTATGGTTATAATTCATTGTCGCAATAAGATTTAACAACCTAACAAATCAAAGCAAGTCGAGATAAACTAAACAAATCGGTAGAAAGATAATAACTAAACAATGATTATGAAATATTCAACTTACTGAGCCATACTTTTGGTTTAAATTTCTCCTGTGAAAATTTTATGTGTTTATTTTTTTTTTAAAATATGTTTAAAAGCATTTTAAAATGTGTCGTTGCTAAATAATGCACAGCTTTTGGGTGATACGATTTTTTATCAAAATATTAAAATGCCTATTTTTTTTTCAAGAAAACGAAACTGTTGATAATAAACATTTCCTGGAAAAATTAACTGTACCTATCTTTAAAAAAAAAAGTAGGCTTCAGAACAATGCGGCGGGGCGGAGGCTGAACGGTAAAGCGCTTGGCTTCCGAACCGGGGGTCCCGGGTTCGAATCCTGGTGATTTTTAATTACGGGATCTTTGGGCGCCTCTGAGTCCACCCAGCTCTAATAGATACCTGACATAAGTTGGAAAAAAATAAAGGCGGTTGGTCTTTGTGCTGGCCACATGACACCCTCGTTAAACGTAGGCCACAGAAACAGATGACCCTTTACATCATCTGCCCTATAGACCACACGGTCTGAAGGGGGAACTTTACTTTACTTTCTCTTCAGAAGAATGCATCTTGTTTTGGCTCTCGGCACATTTGATTTGTTGGTTGTTGACGTTCCTTCATTAGGGAAAGTAATTACGTCTTAGCTCAAACGTCCTGCACCGGTAAGTAATGGCAGCAGGCATAGGTTTAAACACGAGACCATCGATGCTGATAACGTCTTACTGACTTTCAGTATTGTATTTCATCTAATCAATGATGCTAGTTTTCTCTTCTTATTGCTCGGTCAGACTATATCAACGCCACTCGTTGATCAGGAAACATGAAAAGGATCAAGATGTCTTTGTGTAGTCGCTGAATGAACTCTGTATGTTGTGTCTGTTCTGTTATGTGAATATTTCTGTTGTGTTGTCTTTATCTGAGATAAAAAAGGGTCCTTGTAATCACAACACATTTCCATTAGGATCAATAAAACAGTGTTAGTCGTAATTTTATGCATCGTAAGAGAGGACTTATTCTTGAATAGCTCCCCACTTAACTATAGACAGATGTCGAAAAGGCGTTTTTCTCTTCAACTAGATGTGCTTAAGAAACAGTGTAGTTTAGGAGCTATTTATAGCCTTTTAAAGAGTGTCATCGATAGGATTGTGTTCATCAATATGTGTCCGTGTCTATGTGTCCATCACTACGTTTACATGTCAATGTACAAAATAGTACATGTCCATGTGCACATCTCATGTGTCCGCCAATGTGTCTATCAATGTATCACTGTCAATGCGTATATCAATGTATATATCAATCTGTCAATGTAACCATCAATATGCGTCAATATGTCTGTTTGTATTTGTCCATGTCAATGTGTCTATCAGTATTTGTCCATGTCAATGTGTCTATCTGTATTTGTCCATGTCAATGTCTCTATCAAAGTGTTCATACCAATTTTTTTTATGTCAATATGTCTAAATCAACGTGTGTATGTCAATGTGTCAATAAATGTGTCTATGCCAATTTGCCCATCAGTATGTGTCCATGTCAATGTGTCGATCAATGTGTTCATGTCAATGTGTCTAAGTCAACGTGTATGTGTCAATGTGCCTATGTCAATGTGTCCATTAATATTTTTCTATGTCAATGTGTCTATGTCAATGTATCCATCAATATGTGTCCATGCCAATGTGTCTATCAAAGTTAGTGTTTTAATAAATAAAGTTTCCATCAATGACACTGTGTCAATTAATGACATGTGTCCAACAATAACAAGCGTGAAAATCAATGTCAGCTTGTCTATTGATTGGATGTATTTAGCAATGTCTGTGTGATAACGTGTCAGGGTTTTATTCAATATTTAACAATTCTTAACTGAATTGAAACTAAACACTAAAATAGGCCTACCAACTACACTTAATAATGATACACAATGTCCAGTCTGTAGTAACAAAATCATGGCTCAATTAGATGAATAATCATAAGTCTAAAATAACAGAGATAACAAGATTTATTTTTAGATTTTTTTTACCCCAGCTTCTCTACAGTTATTTAGAACAAAAATCGAGATTTCAGAAATAAAAAAACACATTATAAATCTATTCAATATTCGATCCACTCTCCACGTTAAAGTTTTCTAGGAAAATCTGAATGTGCTCTGACCTACTTTTTTAGTTTGTTATAACCTTAACATTCATCATCGGCATTGTAGGTCACTTGTCTCCGTAGATAAGAGGTTCTCAAACATTTTTTTTGGACCCGGGACCCCCTTTAAATAGTCGAAACTTGCTCTCGAAGCCTTCAGTTAAAAAAAAAGCATCTTAAAAGCAAAGTGTATAAGCTACAAATGTAAATAAAAACAAAAAAAAACATTTTGTTGTAGGAGTTTGTATTTTGCTTATACTTTTTGTTGAAACTAAAATATTAAAAAAATAAAATGAGATTTGATGAGATACCAAGAAGAAGGGAAAACAGTCATCGTCTGTACAATAACACTAAGGCTTGTCTTCGAGTCCGAAGATTAGTGAGGAGTGCAGTGTTTCCCGTGGCTTCGCTGCCCCAGCTGTGGCCTACATATTTTGCCACACCCGGGGCAAGCACAACCATTGTCCGCAGTTGGTCGATTTAGATTTTATTTTCGCCGTCTGCGTTTGTCCTCGGCAGCGGATTTTTTTTTTGGTCTCAAATGGGTATCCCGCGGCCTTCGTGAGTGACCTTCAGCTGTACATGTTTAGTACAGTGCTAAGGTATGGTACTGTATCTAATGTACATGTTTAGTACAGTGCTAAGGTATGGTACTGTATCTAATGTACATGTTTATTACGTTTCCATGGGATAGTTTGCTCAGTGGTCCAATCTCTTTTGTGGACATGTTTGGAACTAAGACAGGTGTTTAGCTACAAAACAACACAAACACAATAGCAAGGTCTGCCTTTAACACAGAGCTTCTATATTAAGCCCTAAACTTGGGCTGATATCCTTTCATCTCGTCTAGCTGAATTTAGGTCATTGGTTAAACTAAATGCATGACGCGTAGGACGTAATCATCTTCTTTTTTAAGTAACGTCTGTATTATATAAGTTCCTTACAGTGCACAACTTTTGCAGAAATGAGATTTCAGTGCGCATCACAGTTACAGATCAGAGCTATAACAGTGTCTAAGCTGTTTATGCCACTCTGTCCAGCATCGCACAATTATTTTTGTTTAAAGTCTTGCCACTATTACTTGTAACATTGTTTATAAAACATTGCTTAAACTTTATAATAAGATATGTCAATATGCAGCTGCAGCATCCAATGTTATCAATCGAAGATTATGCGCAAATTCCGTTAGCGCCACAGACACGAAACAGAGGCAACAGGCAATATACATAGGGGAGATAATCTACAAATACTTCTTTGGGACTGTAAATAGTTTGATTGTTCTCTCACGACTTTACTCTTCTGATAGAAAAAATATCAATATTTTGTTTTTTAAACTATTGGAACTATTTATTTTATTTTATATAGAAAAGCTAAATACGTTTTGTTATGTTGTAGTGTGTGTTTGTATTGTGTATTTTATCTTTTGTGCAGTTTGGTTGAAGAGCACAGGAAACAAAGGTACCGCGGTTTTTACAAAGCTTATATTAGCTCACTCTGGTCAAATGTTTGTACACATGATTTCTCCCTCACCCAACCCTCGGATCGAGTTGAAATTGTGCACACGTATTTCTTTTGTACCCGTTGGTCGCTGCCGGCTACTTGTTTTTATTGATGCCAATGTGAACTGTCGACAGGGCATAAAATGCGGTCTTTACCGAAACTGAACGGTATTTGAAACCGAAAATTGTCATATTAAAAGCTTGCATGGTAAAATGTTATAATAATATAAGATAAGATAGAGAGAAAGTGACCAAGAAAGCGAAAAAAAACATGGGCTTCGATGCTTGAAGAAATGCGTGCCATACGAAAAAATGACCAGCTCCTCTACCACCAAAGCGAAGGCCACCTAGACCTGCGATATATGTGGACGGGAGTCTCTCCAAAATAAGGGCTTCACAGTCGCTTGAAATAGTGTTTGAGATGAACCATAGTCGTTTTTACGGTTGACGGAGGCCAACACAGTACAGTGCAATTTGTCACTTCAATATAAAAATAACTTTTGATTGCTTTCTATTATGATATTTTACTCTTCTACGATTGTGTTTGTAGGTGTGCAAGTAAAACATACACATTTAGATTAAATCAAAATGACTGGTACTCATGCAAACTAAAATGTTTTTATTCAGTAAACGACACAACCCTTGGCTTATGTTGATTCGCTGTTACAAGCTTAAAACACAAGAGCCTGAGTAAAAGGAATCTTTTGTTTTTATGCACAGTAAAAACAAAATATTTTTTACAATATTTTTACAAATACTTTTTTAATAAACATAGCTTCCCTTTTTTCTTTTCTTACGTAAATCTTTAGGCTTCCTTATGTCACATCCAGATTACTCCATATTGCTTCTTATTCTTTTTTATGTTAGAATGTTTTATTGCTTAGTTTGAACCGGATATTAAAAATCGAAATGCAAAATGAGATTATTATTTTTTTTTTAAATACAACGCCATTATAAAGTAATTAGATGACTTAATTATTTTCTAGCGAGATTGATTCCCCTTGTGGCCTACTACTTAATCTCTCTAGAAAATACGCAAAGTGTTCCCCTAAATACTCAAAATGTGCAAAGTGTCCCGGTAAGTAAATAGTTTGGGAAACACTGCTATACAGAATTATGTTGACTAGCTGTCCTTTAAATCTTAACTTGTTAAAACGCTAGGAAATAGATAGCAGTGGCCTAGCACTTGGACATAGAAACTATTAAGAGGAGACAGAAAACTGATTCTCTGTGTCACCATTCTGTTCATAAATAATAACGCCTTCTTTGTTTTGAAGTTCAGTGTTAGCACTTATCCATTTTCTTGAGATTGATGACAAATTCGTCTGAAATTAAAAGCAGCTGCAAAGTAGTCAAGAATAGTTTTCAGACTTTTCAGATAGAAGCGTGGTCGAGAGGCTAAGTACGCTTGAATTTGGCTTGGCTTGGCTACTTAGAATGGGGCTCGAGGTTCGACACCCGACTCGGGCAGAGTTGTGTTTATTGAGCGCCTAAAGGATGGAAAACCAACCCCCCCTCCACAAATGAGCATGCTATAAGCATGAAAGTATATATATAAAAGCTATAAATAAATAAATATATAAAAGCTATAAATAAATAGATCTCTGACAGATGATGTGAAACTTATCTGTTTTACGGCTGTCATGTTGCCAGCACAACACAACGATAAACCCGTACTTTCCCAAATCCATTCGAGTTGAGTGGTTTAAGTTAAGCTTGAGACAACCGAGTCAAGTGGGCAGCAATACGTAAAAAAAGTTGTATCTTATATATAACCCGTCATTTTCATATTATCTGGTCTAATCTTTATTACTTTATTTCACCTTCCCCTATCCCTTAGTCTGTTGGACCGTTGGGGCACCACGCAAGACCGTCTTTGTCCATTCCTCTCCGTCTTTGATACAGACTCTTGCTTGAAGACTCTTGCTCTTGCTCGTCCATTCTTTTATGTAGTCATCCCATCGCTTTCTCTGTCTGCCTCTTTTTTTCTGGTACTGTTCCCTGAAGGAAGGTCTTTGCGAGCCCCGAAAAGGGGGATATCAAGTACTGATTTACTATATTTAATTATTTAGTAATAATTATTTTTCAAAATTTCATTTTCTATACTTGTTAAAATTTCATTATATAATATTTAGCTACTTAAAATATATTTAGCTGATCAGTTAATTTCTTTTAAAATGCTTAGGGCCTGCACTCTATAGTTTTCTTTAGACAACAAACTGTCTATTAGACAGACGATTTAACGACATATATTTCTTTAGTCAATTGCTAATATGGGCAATTAAAATAATCTAAAAATCAGACACTTTAAAATGTAGGTTTTAAAAGTTTTCACCTAGCTCTCTCAAAAGGTCCTGAATTATTTCCGAAATAGACGCAATCGCTGCTACATCCACCGAGCTGTCCTCAGATTGACCAGCTGCTAGGAATTTAAAATATTCATCTATTATAATTTTAAACGTAATTATACATCATACAAGCTTATATAAGTGTGCCTATATTAATATTCCATCTATATAACTTCATACTATATACACGATTATATTATATTATTTTATTTTATATGGAACATAAGGAACATAGAAAATCAATTATGACACAAAGCTGAATAATGAAAAAGAAAACAAATGACTGATAAATGTTTACATTTCACAAGAGATTTTTACTTATACCTGTTTTATTTGTCCCTTTCTTAACAAGTTCGTCCCAGAGTCTCAGATAATCATTTGGCAAGTTTCACGTCCGCTGTTAATTTATCTAGATATCAAGAATACGCAAACGAATTTTTTTTTACTTCTGTGTGAGATACTAAGTAGAAAAAAATGATTATCTAAAACAAAATATTTGTTTTTCAAACTATCAACTTTTAAAGGAAACGTTACTGTTTATTACATGCTTTGTTTAATAAAGACTTTTCCATTATATTTTTTTAAAAAAATATTTGAAATGTACAATTGGGCTGTAAAAAAAGTAAAGTTCCCCTTTCAGACCTTGTGGTCTATAGGGCAGATGATGTAAAGGTCATCTGTTTCTGTGGCCCATGGCTAACGAGGGTGTCATGTGGTCGTGTTTGTTTTAAAAATTAAACGTCAGCTGTTCACCGGTTGAATCAAGTTTACTAGATTTGTTTAAATCTCTGAAGGCTTCGCACTTTTACACGCTCATTTTTTTTTTTACTCCATAGTTCAGTACGCAGGTTTCATCTAGATCAGTGGTTCCCAAACTTTATTGTCTCGTAGACCCCATGTATGCTGGCTTTCGGTAGACCCCCTACTTAACCTGTATTGAATTTTTGCAAATTTAGCAACACATTTTTAAAATTTCTAACTGTAGTGAGTTAAATAGTGCTGTTCCTCACAACAGAATCTTTATGGCTTCCACCCATCTATCTCGGATCACTCAAGGGCATATCTACGCTAACATACGTCTCAAAAATGAACGATACGAGGGAGTTAGACTTTCTCTACTAGACAATTTATGCTCTGACGTAATACTTGGACTTGACTTTATAAGTTTGCACCAAAACTTGTTTATTCCTTTCGATGGTCAGAAACCATCATTATGCCTGAGTACTCTCCAGCCAGCGAAGGTAGAGGCTCCTAGCCTATTTAGTAATCTGTCACCAAACTGTACCCCAGTGGCTACAAGGTCTCGCAGATACTCAGTTCCAGATAGAAAGTTTATAGAGAAGGAAATTCAACAACTAATAAAGGATGAAATTATTGAACCATCTAAATCTCCCTGGCGTGCACAAGTCCTAGTCACAACAAATGACAGACATAAGAAAAGAATGGTTGTGGACTACAGCCAAACCATAAACCGGTTCACTCTACTAGACGCCTACCCTATGCCCAGAATTGACGAATTGGCAGAGAAGATTTCGCAATACTCTGTATATAGCACTTTAGACCTGAAAAGTGCATACCATCAGATTCCTATAAAAGAAGAGGAAAGGCCGTTCACAGCCTTCGAAGCATGTGGGAAACTGTATCAATTCCGTCGGATTCCGTTTGGCGTTACGAATGGAGTCGCCTGTTTTCAGCGTACGATTGACAAAATCATCGAAGACGAACGACTCACTGACACTTTTGCTTATGTGGACAATGTGACCATCTGCGGTATGGACTCTGAATCACACGACCGAAACCTACAGCGATTTCTTGATAGTGCTCAAAAGTATTGAATCACTCTTAATGAAACAAAAAGTGAAATTAGCACTGCTAAAGTGAGACTGTTAGGATACGAGATTTCCAAAGAACAACTTAAGCCGGATCCTGAGAGATTTCGCGCTCTAAGGGAATTACCCGTACCAGTGAACATGCATGAACAGAAACGAGTAGTGGGTCTTCTGGCTTACTACTCACAGTGGATACCTAACTTCTCAACAAAAATTAGCCTGTTAACAAGAAATCAACAATTTCCTGTCTCAGAAGAAGTCAAAAGAACATTTGAAAGTTTGAAAAATGAGCTTGAAAAAGCCGCTGTATATACTATTGATCCGAATCGCCCTTTAACCGTTGAGACGGATGCTTCTGATATAGCCATTGCGGCTACCCTCAACCAAGATGGCCGGCCCGTTGCTTTCTTCTCTCGCTCATTAACAAAAAGTGAAAGAAAACATTCTTCAGTTGAGAAAGAAGCATATGCCATTGTTGAGTCGCTGAGAAAATGGAAACATTTCTTAGTTGGTAAAGCGTTCACACTTGTTACGGATCAGCGATCTGTCTGTTTCATGTATAACAGGTCAAACAAAGGAAAAATTAAAAATGAAAAAATCCAGAGGTGGAAACTAGAACTCTCGTGTTTCCACTATGACGTCATCTATCGCCCTGGCAAGCAGAACACTGTAGCTGATACACTTACCAGAAACTATCTATCTGCCATCACTCGCAATGACCTTAAATTGCTGCACACTAGTCTTTGCCACCCGGGCGTTACTCGACTATTGCACTACGTAAGGACTCAAAATCTTCCATTTTCCTGTGATGACGTCAGAACTGTAATAGAACAATGTCAAGCTTGTGCAGAACTAAAACCCCGTTTTTTTCGACAGCCGACCGGAGAACTGATTAAAGCAACTCAACCTTTTGAGAGAATTAGTATGGATTTCAAGGGACCTCTCCCTACTGTTTCAAGAAATAGATATCTACTTACCATTATAGATGAATTCTCTAGATTCCCATTTGCATTTGCATGTCCCGATATGTCTTCCTCTACGGTTGTTAAATGTCTCAATGATTTATTCGCAATATTTGGATTTCCAGCGTACGTCCACACTGACAGGGGAACTTCGTTTATGTCTACAGAGGTGCAGCATTTCCTCCACGAGAGAGGAATTGCAACCAGTAGAACGACCCCTTACAGTCCGAGAGGAAACGGACAAATAGAGAAGTTTAACGGGACTTTATGGAAAGCCATCACCTTGGCTCTACATTCTAAGGAATTGGACATAGCTAAATGGGAACTAGTACTAAATGATGCTCTGCAATCCATCCGGTCATTACTATGCACTGCAACTAACAGGACACCACATGAACGATTTCTTGGGTTCAACCGAAGAAGTGGTTCCGGGACATCCTTGCCAACATGGTTGACCAGTCCTGGTCCTGTCCTGCTGAAGAAGAACGTTAGATCATCTAAATACGATCCCATAACAGAGGAAGTTGATTTGGTAACATGCAACCCTCAGTACGCTGTAATCCGAACACCAACCGGTCGAGAGGAAACTGTCTCATTACGAATGTTAGCCCCTAGGGAGGAACAAAAAGTTATAGAAAATGAGAATCAGAGTAGAACAGAGCTTGATATTGGCTGCCCCATCCAAAGCTTACCTCCCAGAAATCAACCTACTGATTCTATCATGTCTGAAGAAACCACCAGCACCACTGAAGACATAGCCAGACCGTCCGAAACTCAAGCAGATGAAACTACACATACATACAATCTTAGAGTAAGGAGAACTAGGCCCAACTACAAAGTGTAAAAGCCCATCAGCTTACTAGAATTCTTACTTTGACATTCAGTTTTGTCTCCAAAATGACATTTGTTTATTTTACTACTTTCATTTGGTTTTGTTGACTTGCGTTTAATGAGATATTTGATCAGCTATATCTAAGCTATTTGATTTATACTTACTTATATCAACATGTAACATTATGTCATGCTATTCTACATTGTTTGTTTACTTGAATCTCTATTATTATTCTGCACTTAATTAATTCTTCTATTGTTTATAATACTAGTTAGCATTATTTGAACCGGGGGTGAATGTTATGAAAATTATACTCTGTATCGGTTATCGTTCTTATGTTTACATGTGCTTGTAACTCGTCCGTGAGAATGTGTTCACGAAATGTGTGTTGTGTAGTCATTCAGTGTATTAAAGCCATACTATACAGACATGGTTCTCGACTCTCTTATCTTTATGTTTATAACAAGTGCAAAAAACCTTTTAAAGCTACACACAAGGTTATAGAAATCTATTTTTTTATTGATAAAATTCAAATCTAATCTAATTAAAATAACAATTTATATTTATTACTGGAGTCACCAAACACATTGGAAATGTGTTGTTTTTTTTTGGTTGTTTATTTTTTTTAATTTTTTTTTTGCACATCTATTATCCGTTGCTACGGACATTCTGTTTCATGTAGGAATTTGTTAATTTGTTGTTGTATGAAGTAGTCCTCAAACGTTAAATAGTAATCAATCAATTAATTATTTAGTCTTTTTTATCAGTGTAAAAGTTTTCAGAAAGAGCATTCTCTCATGTATTTCTTATCTTTCACGTCTGGCTCAAATAATGGGTGCGCAGAACTATTTTCACTAACTGGAGATTGGGCGAATGTGAGTACCTAGTGAGTACCTAAACCAGTAAGATTTTTGGGCAGGAAGGGCTCATTACCCTTGGCTTGCAGCCCACCTAGCAGAAGGAAAACTGAATTCAAACTGTGCTGCCTTGCAGCTATACCCGAACATGGGAAAGGTTTCGTGGGTCAACCCTCTTAAAAATAAGGTGCCGGCAACCTTTAGGCAGTTTGCAGCACACAGCGCTGCACCCTATCAGAGCCTGTGACGTCGCTGATCCCAAACTGTATATGTCGGAAAAAATTACAAAAGAAGCTTTAAATTGTATAACTCATGCCACAGATGTGACCTTGAACTGTATTGTTGCTTAAAGAAATTCTTTTAATAATATCAGATGTAGGATTGTGTAAAACAGTTTTTAAAACTACAACAACGGGTTAAATCAATGTTTTACCTATAGTGTTTTCCGTAGTTTACTTTATGTAAAGAGATTTTGTAAGACAGTCACAAACTATTATCTTCTCTATATGGTGTCTAAGAGAGATTTTGTGGATCTATTCTGATCTTAGAGTGCTCGAAGGTTTTTCAAATCTTTATCTATTTTGTCAGTGTGCAGACATTGTCTCAAATGATCCTCCAGCATAATTGATTTCATATCTGAATAAAGAGGCACTTAGGCAACTGCTAGTATGACAAGGAAGGAATAAATACCAATTTTAAATAACCAACGCTGTACAGTCTACATTCTTTTTGTTAAACATTGGTTGCATGTAGAGAAAATGAAGCTATTTAAATAAGTATTTAAATTAGATACAACAATTTTTCGTTTGAATAACAAGATAAATATTTGAAGCATTAACTAAGGTACAAATCATATATTAGTGTATGAAAGAATGACATTAATTTGATGTTAAAATTAAAGTCACGACATGCTTAAATGAAATCTATTATCGTAGACCCCCATGGATATCTCATAGACCCCCAATTTGTTTTTTCCCTTTCGTAGACCCCTTGGAAGTCTTCGTAGACCCCTGGGCGTCTATATAGACCACTTTGGGAATCACTGATCTAGATCTAGAGCTTATAAATAAATGCCTTAGACTCTAAACTAGCAGAATCGGGCACTTAATGAGCATCGCGAACAAGTTGAAGAAGAATGACAAAGACAAAATCTAGGTCATTTCTAGGGGTTTGTGAAATTACTATTCATGTACGATCCACTTCTGAGAGAACCTGTGCTTCGAACTAAGCTTAGTTCCAGACCAGTTACGTCCATGTCTCCACGAATACAAAACGAGCCTATTGTAATATTAGGTGATAATGAGACAAATATTTTTCATTTTTTTTAAACAGTTCACTTGATATCACAAAACTGAATCCATTTTTCTAAATGTTGAAGTTACGTTGTCATGAATATTGACGGGGTACAAATTCTGTAGTCTTTAATAGACATCATCTTAATTCATTGCTCGAACCATTCTTTTGAGTTTGGATGGAGATCGAGCTGAAGCTGAAATCAATTCAGTAAGATTTTTCGGTACACCAGACCGTTTACACACCTTTTTATCGACTTCAGCGAACCGCTAGGATGTCCTCAACAAAATTACTGAAACTAGCCTTAAGCGCTTTTAGAAACTCTAGAGACATTGACTAGAACAGATGTAAACTGTTCAAACAGGTCTGTAGCAGGAGGATTGTTAGTTGCTAAGGAGTCCTCATTTTTTCATCTACCTTGGTTTTTTGACCCCTGTATTAAATTAAAGACGTGTAAGTCTACCTTCAAAAACAAGTGATTGTCAATTCAAGACTGCGCATTTAAATGAAGAAGATTAAAAAGTTCTCAACTACTAGTCGGGAGAACATCGATGAAGCCAGTGTTACCTTTACAGAATGCATATGTTCAGATTTGGTGATAGCGCAGAACCTCAAAGAATTGTTAGACAGATGATGCCAGACGAAAAAGGTGAAGATTCTGTGTTAACACACAAGAAAGAGCTAAGAATGGAAATGTATTCTTCTCGGAACAGTTCAAGAAATAATAACCTGATATGAGCAATATGGTAATTTCCTATTTTACAGGTGGGGTTGCCATTTTGGCAACCAGATTGGCTGTATTCGCCCGCCATTACGAAATTACTCAAAATCATGATGTGGTAGGTAAATATGAATTTTTGTCGCCATTCCAACTATTGAATCCTCAGATCGAAATCAATCTCGAGTGCTCATAACGACATTGATAAAAACGAATTTCATCTGGAGCGAAAGAGACTTCAACGGTTTGTCGCAGTTTTTTCAGAAGCATTTAAATTTCTGAAACAAGAACCTGCTTGAGATATTTTTATTTTATAAAATGTGAGCTAGCTGAATCATTTGTAAATATTGTCTTTATTTTCATATTTCTGACAATTGTGGTAAGTGAGGTTCTGTGCGAGCAAAGTGTTTTTTTCAGACTTAATCTGATTATTACTTAACTTCTATCAACGCTAAAAATAATTGCGGCTCACTAATTTGGCAATAGTTGGGAAAAAATAGATTTCAATTTTGCCAGCAAGAAAGCAGCAACGATTTTTGTATTATCTTGTTAAATTGATTTTTGTGTGTTGCAAATTAGCAATACTTAAACAATAGTCATTTCGCTGTTTTATTTAGTTTTTTTTTAGAAAAAGGGGAAGGGGGAAACATAGAGCTGCCGCACTGGGCATCATATACCCTAGCTACGCCACTGTGTCTCATCGTCCTCTATACAGTAGCGTCACCGTGTGTCGTAGTGTTCTATAAATCGTCCGAAGTAAACACCATTAGGACACTGACCGACTAGGAACTGGGCTAGGATATAGTTCTTCTTCTTCTTGAAACTGTCGGGTAGAGTTGAGCCTTCGGCTCTTGGAACTCTAGGCCAGCAAAAGTGAACAAGAGCTCCCTTTCACCGGCCTGAATGAGGTGTCTGACTCGCGGCCAGAGACCGCGTGCACAGGGACCCCAGCCATTTTCCTTTTCTATACCAGGCTAACCGTGCAGGGCACACCATTTATGTAACGGCCCCTTGAGGAACGGCGCCTGGGTTGTGACAAGGTTGTGGGAGCTTTTTTACAACTCCGCACAGTGCAATGAGGATGCTCTCGCACCCCCACGGGAGTCCTGTTTTGCTACCCTTTAGCCTAATCGTTTCCTCCAACGATTGTTTCCACCCGGGCGCCACTATGAGGCAGGGTAGCATGCCCAGGATATAAGTGACTAGAAAAGATAAAATTTGTTTCATAATATGATTTTCAGAAACTTTCAGAAAATTTCATAGATGAACCGAGTTCCTTCATATAAAGACATACATCTTTTCTATTGTTTCTGTACTCTTCCAAAGACAAGCATGTTGTAAATAATAAGGTTTATAGCACTGGCGGATTTTTTAATAATTTTTTTTCGGGCGACACTTAAACTCCCCTTAATTTAAATCAGCTTTTTTAAACCTCCGGGGCGCATTTTGCTGACGGGGGTTGAAAGTATTGTTTTCAGGGAATAAATGAGTTATATTTAAAATGAACTTACGGCCTATAAATTCATATTTGAATATTTAAGGAAAAAGTATTATTTTTTAAAAAAAGGCATTTTATATGCATCGTCGAAATCAATCCTACTCGATTTGGCCGCATTTAAAAGGTCGATTTTACACAGTGCATTTTATCATCGTTTCTATTGGCTTTTTCTGCTGACCAAAACAATCCTACTGCAAAAGATTTTGACCAAGATTTTACAATAAAGATGCCAAATAAAGACATACTTTCGGTAAATGCACCTCGATTGTCATTAACACTTCATTGCAGCTCTCCCCAAAACCTCCGACACATAGAACAGCGAGAAGTGTGTTTTTGATAGTCTAAGAAGTACTTTCTCTTTTTTAGTTACATGCAGATCTCTCAATGCAGATCTCTCAATGCAGATCTCTCAATGCAGATCTCTCAATGCAGATCTCTCAATGCTTCGGCATGTTTTTATAATTAATTTAGTCTTCTAAGAGAAAACTAAGCAATTTCATATTTACTAATGTATATTACTATTTTTTAAATAAGATTCGTTGATTTCAAGAATTATGTGATTATTTAAGCATTGAAACTGCACTTAGCTTACGGTTTTAAGACTGAGGTACTTTAAGTTATAAAAACTCCTGTTGTTTTTTGTTTTTTCCACTCACTTATATTTAATGTATAAATTTCTTTCTAAATAAAACATTTTCTAATTTTTCTGACGCAGAACTGTTAATTGTATACAATGCCTAGGCAAAGTATTAAATGGAGAAATCTTTTCTATTTAGTCCAAAGAACGCCTGGCATTCAGTACAATGCCTGCATTTCACATTTTCCTGGTAACATATGTATGTATCATGTTTCTATGATATTAGATATATAGAGAAGATTTTAATGGTTTTAAAGTAAAAAGTTCCCCTTTCAGACCATGAGGTCTATATGGCTTTATCCCCAACAGCTGCTACGTTTAGCGTTGGCTAACTTTAATAGCATCTCTTCATAACAAGCACGCACTCAGTAGGAGATGTTAATAACATGTAAGTCCATTTTGTAAACATTTATATGTTGTGTTTGTGAAACAAAGTCTCTTTCAAGTGTGCAAGGACAATATTCACCTTTTTTGTATGCATGTTTTATGTTCTAAGCATAGCCTAAAAAATAGTATGAGACAGAGCTGCAGTCACAGTTTTCATTCAAATAACCTTTAGATTTAAATTTATTATAGAAAAAATAACCGATTGAATGAAATATGCAAAAAGAAAAAAAAGCTTTATTACATATTGAAGTAACTATTGGGTGTATACTGACTGATAAAATAAATATCTTTCAAATACTTTCTTTTTCTGATTGAGGACAACTGTTCAGTCTCTTTATAAATTATACACGTTAGTTTAAAAGAAATGATTACTTCCTACGATAATCCATGTCTCAATCTAGTCAGTTACTTAAGCTCTGCCAAGAGGTTGGTTTTCTTGGCTGATTCAGGCAGCCCATTCCATGCTCTAATAGCACTTGGGAAGTAGGAGTACTTATACAAATTAGTCCTAGCATATGGAATAAGAAATGTTCCTCTAGCTTAATTTCTTTCTTTCATGTGTCTTTATTTCTCTGTATGCGGTAGAAATCGCAGCGATTGGTTCTTTTTCTCAAATAATTGAGGACCTTTTAAAAAAAATCTGGGTGAAATTTTGAGCCTACTTTTTAAAAAGCATTGGGGATTTTAGATTTTGAAATCTAGACAGCATTTCCGTCATGAACAATAAACAATGAACGATAAACAATGAACAATAAACAACGAACATTAAACAATGAACAATAAACAATGAACAATAAACAATGAACAATAAACAATGAACAATAAACAATAAACAATGAACAATAAACAATGAACAATAAACAATGAACAATAAACAATGAACAATGAACAATAAACAATAAACAATGAACAATAAACAATGAACAATAAACAATGAACAATGAACAATAAACAATGAACAATGAACAATAAACAATGAACAATAAACAATGAACAATAAACAATAAACAATAAACAATGAACAATGAACAATAAACAATGAACAATAAACAATAAACAATGAGCAATGAACAATGAACAATGAACAATAAACAATGAACAATGAACAATAAACAATGAACAATGAACAATAAACAATGAACAATGAACAATAAACAATGAACAATAAACAATAAACAATGAGCAATGAACAATGAACAATGAACAATGAACAATAAACAATGAACAATGAACAATGAACAATGAACAATGAACAATAAACAATGAACAATGAACAATAAACAATGAACAATAAACAATAAACAATGAACAATGAACAATAAACAATGAACAATAAACAATGAACAATGAACAATAAACAATGAACAATGAACAATGAACAATAAATAATAAACAATGAACAATAAACAATGAACGATGAACAATGAACGATGAACAATAAGCAATGAACAATAAGCAATGAACAATAAAGAATGAACAATGAACAATGAACAATAAACAATGAACAATAAACAATGAACAATGAACAATAAACAATGAACAATGAACAATAAACAATAAACAATGAACAATGAACAATAAACAATAAACAATGAACAATGAACAATAAACAATAAACAATGAACAATAAACAATGAACAATAAACAATAAACAATAAACAATGAACAATGAACAATGAACAATAAACAATGAACAATAAACAATGAACAATAAACAATGAACAATGAACAATGAGCAATAAACAATGAACAATAAACAATAAACAATGAACAATAAACAATAAACAATGAGCAATAAACAATGAACAATAAACAATAAACAATGAACAATGAACAATGAGCAATAAACAATGAACAATGAACAATAAACAATGAACAATAAACAATAAACAATGAGCAATAAACAATGAACAATAAACAATGAACGATGAACAATGAACAATAAACATTGAACAATAAACAATGAACAATAAACAAGTATATCAGATGACGTTAACCTCGTCTTTAGTCCATCCAACTTTTTTTTGGTTCCTGACATAGTTGGAAAAAAACTAAGGGCGACTGGTCGTTGTGCTGAGCACATGACACCGCCGTTAACCGTAGATCAAAATAACATATGAACTTTACATTATCTGCTTCGTGGATCTTGAAGTATGAATGTGATCATTACAATTTTACTTCACTTATGATTCTATTCTATTTTCAAAACATCAAAGTTAAATGAACATCGCCAGTAGACTTTGAGCAATATTATATTTTTAGAACAAAAAAAGTCTACATATTTATGTATAACTTCATTATTAGCCTATCTGCCTGAATCTACATTTTGTGATTCACTGCGGCTCTAGCTTATACTAAATAATAATAATTATAATAATAATAATAATAATGAATTTTGTTTCTCTTTAACGAAACTCGACCCTGGCAGCACCAGAGAATGAATACTCGTACGTTTCTAACATAATAATAATAATAACCGACAAATCGATAGATTTTAATCGCCCTGATTTGCTGCTCATCGATAAAAAAGAAAAAGCCGCTACCATTATTGACATCGCCATACGACTATCTCATAATTTAAAAAAAAACTGAGCTGGAAAAACAACGAAAATATGGGAACTTTGGCTTGGAGATTTAGCGTTTATGGAAATTATCTAAAACAACAATATACCCCATTGTTATATCAACCGAGGGGATAATAACAACTGACCTTTCAGATACTTCCAAGGCCCTTGGCATTCCTAGGAACATTCTCGTTGCCTGTCAGTAGACGGTACTTCTGCAGACCTGCCAAATCACCAGAAAATTCCTCGGTGGAAACTGATAGAGGGTTTTCGATGAATTTTTTTTCCAGAGAATGAATATTTGTTCTTTTCTAACATAATAATAATAATAATAGTAATAATAAGGCTTGTTTCCAAGTTTTTGAAGATTAATGAGGAATGCATTATTTTCCCTGGCTACGAAGCCCCAAATGCGACCAACACATTTTGCTACATCACGCACAACCATTACCTGCCGTTGGTTGATTTAGATTTTCTTTTCGCAGTTTATGCCTGTCCTCGGCAGGGGTCTTTCTTTTGGTCTCAAATGTTCTTGTGAACAGGGCACGTATCCCGTATGGAGGACGAACATATGACAAAAGCAGTCTTTTTTGGTGAGCTGAAAGGTGGTCGACTTAACATAGGTGCGCCACAGAAACGCTTTAAAGTCCAGCTTAGGCGCCAACTTGCTTTAACTGACATAGAAGAGAACACCTGGTGGCATGCGGCTTCAGAACGAGACAGCTAGAGGTCACTTACAAAAGTAAATAGGCCTATACATATATATATTGTTACGTATCTAGGTAACAATGCCTAGATACTATTGTTTTTTTTTCTTGACCTGTAGGTTGTCTGCCCCTTTGTGTAATAAGTTTTTTTTTATTTTATTCTTCAAGAGTCAAGCCACACAGACAGTGACCGGTCCTTGACCTATGTGTGTACCTCTGGTTGAAAGGAGGGTGTTTTTTTTTTTCTTTTCTTCTGTCTCTTTGAAGAGCGTTCTAGATCTGGGTGTTGATGACTTTCTGTTCTAGAAATTACCAGATATCGACGCGCGGTAGATTATATAAAGACCGCTCGCGTAACGTTGACGGACAGACATACGGAGACAGCCGTGAGACAGAATAGCGGAGACATTGCGTGACCCGTGCGTGGTATACCAATTGATCGTGTAAGTTAAGATTTTTTTTTTTTTCAAGGCCTTGCTTGTATTTGTAATTATATTTTCAAACTCT
Organism: Biomphalaria pfeifferi; assembly: GCA_030265305.1. Lineage (NCBI taxonomy): Eukaryota > Metazoa > Mollusca > Gastropoda > Planorbidae > Biomphalaria > Biomphalaria pfeifferi. Next base: position 1,616,850 of record JASAOG010000119.1, on the reverse strand, counting down.
TGTATTGTAATATTTTTACATACCATTTTTGTAAAAGGGTTTTGGTCAACACATCAATTCTGTATTGAGTAAATGTTTATTTTTCTTTCTTGTAATTTTATATTATGATTAAACATTAAGTTGATATTTTACCTTCCGATTTCTTGTGTCATTTTTTTTTTGTTATTCATTGAAGGTCTCTGATTAAATTCAGACTTAAGATAAGTGACACAACTACCTTTTTCTATTGTCACGTTCCCCTAGGCAAGCCATTTAAAAGTAGAATTCAATTTGTAATACGTGACAAAAGAAGTTTGAGGGCTTTCGTCCCGGATATTTTTCTGAACCTATTTTCGTCTTACTTGAGTAATTTTGTAAAGGCGAAGTTGACTTTAACAAAAAAATTTTTTTTGTGTCAAAGAGTCGGAAGTAAAGTATCAATAGTATTGACCAAACTCTCTTAAGGTTTTTTTTTGTTGTACTGATTTTGTACTGTATATTTACATTGTATACATATTTTTTTGCTTGTAATAGTTGTTAGTTAGTCATGGATATTCAGGTTTTTCTTGCAAATCCCTCTGTGGAAGAGCTTGATGCTTGTACTAGGAAGGAACTGGTCCTTATTTCTAAACAGTTAGGGTTAAAAATAAAATCAAATGCCCTTAAACAAGAAATCAGAGATAACATTGTAATCCATTATGTAGACGAGGAAGTGTTTTCTGAAGACCTTTTAGAAACCCTTAGACCCGATGAGGGTAAATCAGATTTAGTAGAACTTCAGATAAAATTAAAACAGATGGAAATAGAAGCCCAGAAAGAAATTAAACAAAAAGAATTAGAGCTTGCAGCGGCTAGAGAGCAGAAAGAAATTAAACAAAAAGAATTAGAGCTTGCAGCGGCTAGAGAGCAAGAAATTAAACAAAAAGAATTAGAGCTTGCAGCGGCTAGAGAGCAGAAAGAAATGGAAATGAAATTACAAATAGAGTTTAAAAAATTAGAGTTAGCTGCTAATGTAAGACCAGATTCTTCCCCTGCCAGTCATACTGCTGAAGCAACAAAATTTTTGAAAATAATTCCACGCTTTAATGAAGCCACAATTGACAATTATTTTCCACAATTTGAACTTGCTGTGAAAAATTTTAATGTACCTGAAACTTTGTGGCCCACTTTGCTGCAAACAGTTTTGACTGGTAGAGCTGCAGAGGTATTTTGTTCTTTGACCATTGAACAACAAAAAGATTATAATGTTGTTAAGGCCTTAATTCTTAAGGCATATGAACTTGTTCCGGAAGCTTACCGAAAGCAGTTCAGGGATTGTCGCAAATCGGATGGCCAAACCCATGTAGAATTCCTGCGGGAAAAGGAGCGACGCTTTGAGAAATGGCTCACTTCCAGGGAAATCGGCACCGACTTTGCAAAATTCAAGAACCTAATGCTGATGGAAGAGTTCAAGAGTTGTGTGCGGCTGGACGTCCGTACGCATATAGCTGATCGTGGCGAGGAAGATGTGCACAAGGCTGCAGTGTTGGCAGACGATTATAAAATATCACATCAATTTGCCAAGTATACGACGGATGTCAAGCCAAAACAAGTCAAACAGCCTGAGTCCATTGCTAGCAACTCCATCAAGAACAGCAGTACAAACGACAGAAAACCTACTACAAGTAAAGCTACTTGTTCCTACTGCAAACGAGAAGGCCATAAAATTGACGATTGCTGGAAATTGAGGAAGAGAAACGAAAAAGCTCCTTCAAAAGTCAGCGCTTGCACAGTACAGTGGTCGTCGAGGTTTACTCCCTCATCATCAAGTCATATCAAGAATACCTCGACACCACCTGTTTCAAATGTATTGACTGTACAAGACTCTCCGAAAATGTCTCCACGATGTTCAAATGACTCAACAGTGAGTTCTTCAAATTCATCTTTACGATGTTCTAATGACTCAAACAAGAGTTTTTCAAATACATCAAGCCGATGTTCTAATGACTCAAACAAGAGTTTTTCAAATACATCAAGCCGATGTTCTAATGACTCAAACAAGAGTTTTTCAAATACATCACAGCGATGTTCCAATGACTCTATCCAGAGTTCCCATAATACATCACCCCGATGTTCCAATGACTCTATCCAGAGTTCCCATAATACATCACCCCGATGTTCCAATGACTCTATCCAGAGTTCCCATAATACATCATCCCGATGTTTCAATGACTCTATCCAGAGTTCCCATAATACATCATCCCGATGTTCCCATGACTCTATCAAGAGTTCCCATAAGACATCAACCCGATGTTCTAATGACTCCATCAAGAGTTCTCCAAATACATCCAAAAGATGTTCTACTGACTCAAGAAAGAGTTTCTCCACTGCGTCTCCTAGAGATGTCAATGACTCCAGCGAGAGTTCGACCCAAGTCCAGTCTGCATCAACCAAAATTGATGTTTTATTAGAGGATTTTAAGCCTTTCATTTCGGAAGGATTCGTATCACTACCCGGTGATTCTACAAGTCTACGACCTATCACCATTTTGAGAGACACAGGTGCCTCACAATCGCTACTTTTAGAGGGTATCTTGCCCTTGTCAAAATCATCATCGACTGGGAAGAGCATCCTGTTACGAGGCGTAGAGCTTGGATGTATAGATGTGCCTCTACATCTAATCGACATAAAGTCAAATCTCATTACTGGACCGGTTGTTGTAGGTGTCCGACCAACATTACCATTGGAAGGCATCTCATTGCTGTTAGGCAATGACTTAGCAGGTGGAAAGGTGATAGCCGAACCCATCGTCACTCAAACACCCGACTTATCTGCCACACCCGAGGAAGACCTAGAGTTATATCCAGCGTGTGCAGTAACAAGGGCAATGAGGTTGAAAGCATCTCAAGAAGAGAACGTCATCAAAGCCAACAGTAACCACGATGATGTGGACTTGAGCACCACATTCTTTGCTTCTCTTGAAGAAGAACCAACGCCAAATTCTGAAAAGCCGGCATCAACTCGAAAACAGTTGATTGAGGACCAAAAGAAGGATCCAGAGCTCGCCAAACTCCGAGAAACCGCAATGACATCACAAGAGGCAGAGCTAGCATCAACGTGCTACTACATCCAAGATGATATGCTCTTCAGGAAATGGAAACCTCCAGACGCATCCAACGAAGAAGAATGGAGAATATGCCATCAAATCGTGTTACCAGAAAGATACCGAGCGTACATCATAAATCTGGCTCATGACACACTAATGTCAGGTCATCTCGGCATCCACAAGACATACCACAAGATTATGTCACACTTCTTCTGGCCACGTTTGAAGAAAGATGTCATCCAGTACTGCCGATCTTGTCATGCCTGTCAGATGGTTGGCAAGCCAAATCAAAAGATCCCTGTTGCTCCTCTGAAGCCGATTCCAGCCTTTGAAGAACCTTTCAGCAGAGTACTTATTGGCTGTGTTGGTCCTCTCCCAAGGACAAAAGCTGGCAACCAATACCTGTTGACCATTATGTGTGCTTCAACTCGTTTTCCTGAGGCTATTCCTCTAAGGAACATAAAAGCATCAAACATTGTAAAGGCCTTAATCAAGTTCTTTACTCTATTTGGTCTACCAAAGTCCATCCAATCGGACCAAGGAACGAATTTCACGGCCAATCTTTTCAAGCAAGTCATGACTCAGTTGGGCATCAAACACTGCATGTCGAGTGCGTATCATGCCGAGTCGCAAGGCGCTCTTGACTTCTCAGGTGGAGTTTATTTTTACAAGAGTACAACCTAGATCTTAAACACATAAAAGGCAGCGAAAATGTTATCGCCGATGCCTTATCTAGATTGTAAAAAGTATTTTGATGTATATATTTTTTTTATATATATCATGATAAATACATTCTGTAATGTAAATATCCTTTTTTTTAATTATTCTAAAAAGATTTCCATTTCGTGGAAATGTAAACTTTTTATTTTTAGGAGGGAGGTGTTACGTATCTAGGTAACAATGCCTAGATACTATTTTTTTTTCTTGACCTGTAGGTTGTCTGCCCCCTTGTGTAATAAGTTTTTTTTTTTCTTTTTTTCTCCATGTCAGCAAGCAGGGCATTTATCATTCTCTGGAAAGTGGCAGGAGCATTCTTCATGCCAAATGGCATCACTTTGTATTGGTACAGACCATCAGGGGTGACAAAGGCGGAGATTTCCTTTGCCCTATCAGTCAGGGGAACCTGCCAATAACCTGAAAGTAGGTCTATTTTGGTGATGTACTTAGCGTCACCAATACGATCTATGAGATCGTCTATCCTAGGGATAGGAAACGAATCGGTCTTTGTTACAGCATTTACCTTACGGTAGTCTGTACAAAAACGATAAGTCTTGTCCTGTTTAGGTATCAAGACACATGGGGAGCTCCAGCTACTGGAACTTGGTTCAATGAGGTCATTTTCAAGCATATACTTGATTTCTGACCTAAGTATGGCAAGTTTTTCAGGGTTGACCCTGTAAGGATGCTGCTTGACTGGATTAGCCTCGCCAACATCTACATCATGCATTATAACATTAGTCTGTTTTGGTACATCAGAAAAAATGTCATTAAATTCATTAATGAGTTTCATGATAACTGGCCTTTCTGTCGAAGACAGATGAGACAGTTTTACATCCAAATTCTGTAATACAAAAGAATTAGGTATTTTGTATTGTCCAAATTTCTCCTTTACAATATCATCATCAATAGGAGAAACATGGCTATTTGAACAACTTTTGACTGTATTTAAAACACAATTACTCTTCTCTGAGTGATCTGGCCTAGATACATAAGGCTTCAGCATGTTTATGTGACATAGCTGAGTCTTTTTCCTACGGTCAGGGGTTTTGATTGTGTAATTGAGGTCACTAATTTTGGTCTCAATTTCATAGGGACCAAAGTATCTGGCTTGCAAGGGTTGACCTGGTATGGGCAAAAATACAAGCACCTTATCCCCGGGAGAAAATTCTCTAACACGGGCCTTTCTATCATACCAGCGTTTCATGCTGGATTGGGTGTTTTGTAAGTTATTTTTGGCCAGAACACAAGCATCATAAAGTCTAGTTTTAAACTTAGTTACATATTCTAAAAGTCCTTCAGTGGCTGTTGGTGACAACAAAGTCTCTTTTATACATTTCAAGGGACCGCGCACCGAATGGCCAAAGACTAAGTCAAAAGGGCTGAATCCCAATGATTCCTGGACGGATTCACGGGTTGCAAACAGCAGCATGTGGATTCCTTCGTCCCAGTCTTTTTCGTGCTCAAAGCAATAGGTTCGGATCATGTTCTTGAGAGTCTGATGGAATCGCTCAAGAGCGCCTTGCGACTCGGCATGATACGCACTCGACATGCAGTGTTTGATGCCCAACTGAGTCATGACTTGCTTGAAAAGATTGGCCGTGAAATTCGTTCCTTGGTCCGATTGGATGGACTTTGGTAGACCAAATAGAGTAAAGAACTTGATTAAGGCCTTTACAATGTTCGATGCTTTTATGTTCCTTAGAGGAATAGCCTCAGGAAAACGAGTTGAAGCACACATAATGGTCAACAGGTATTGGTTGCCAGCTTTTGTCCTTGGGAGAGGACCAACACAGTCAATAAGTACTCTGCTGAAAGGTTCTTCAAAGGCTGGAATCGGCTTCAGAGGAGCAACAGGGATCTTTTGATTTGGCTTGCCAACCATCTGACAGGCATGACACGATCGGCAGTACTGGATGACATCTTTCTTCAAACGTGGCCAGAAGAAGTGTGACATAATCTTGTGGTATGTCTTGTGGATGCCGAGATGACCTGACATTGGTGTGTCATGAGCCAGATTCATGATGTACGCTCGGTATCTTTCTGGTAACACGATTTGATGGCATATTCTCCATTCTTCTTCGTTGGATGCGTCTGGAGGTTTCCATTTCCTGAAGAGCATATCATCTTGGATGTAGTAGCACGTTGATGCTAGCTCTGCCTCTTGTGATGTCATTGCGGTTTCTCGGAGTTTGGCGAGCTCTGGATCCTTCTTTTGGTCCTCAATCAACTGTTTTCGAGTTGATGCCGGCTTTTCAGAATTTGGCGTTGGTTCTTCTTCAAGAGAAGCAAAGAATGTGGTGCTCAAGTCCACATCATCTTGGTTACTGTTGGCTTTGATGACGTTCTCTTCTTGAGATGCTTTCAACCTCATTGCCCTTGTTACTGCACACGCTGGATATAACTCTAGGTCTTCCTCGGGTGTGGCAGATAAGTCGGGTGTTTGAGTGACGATGGGTTCGGCTATCACCTTTCCACCTGCTAAGTCATTGCCTAACAGCAACGAGATGCCTTCCAATGGTAATGTTGGTCGGACACCTACAACAACCGGTCCAGTAATGAGATTTGACTTTATGTCGATTAGATGTAGAGGCACATCTATACATCCAAGCTCTACGCCTCGTAACAGGATGCTCTTCCCAGTCGATGATGATTTAGACAAGGGCAAGATACCCTCTAAAAGTAACGATTGTGAGGCACCTGTGTCTCTCAAAATGGTGATAGGTCGTAGACTTGTAGAATCACCGGGTAGTGATACGAATCCTTCCGAAATGAAAGGCTTAAAATCCTCTAATAAAACATCAATTTTGGTTGATGCAGACTGGACTTGGGTCGAACTCTCGCTGGAGTCATTGACATCTCTAAGAGACGCAGTGGAGAAACTCTTTCTTGAGTCAGTAGAACATCTTTTGGATGTATTTGGAGAACTCTTGATGGAGTCATTAGAACATCGGGGTGATGTCTTATGGGAACTCTGGATAGAGTCATGGGAACATCGGGGTGATGTATTATGGGAACTCTGGATAGAGTCATTGAAACATCGGGATGATGTATTATGGGAACTCTGGATAGAGTCATTGGAACATCGGGGTGATGTATTATGGGAACTCTGGATAGAGTCATTGGAACATCGGGGTGATGTATTATGGGAACTCTGGATAGAGTCATTGGAACATCGGCTTGATGTATTTGAAAAACTCTTGTTTGAGTCATTGGAACATCGGCTTGATGTATTTGAAGAACTCACTGTTGAGTCATTTGAACATCGTAAAGATGAATTTGAAGAACTCACTGTTGAGTCATTTGAACACCGTGGAGACATTTTCGGAGAGTCTTGTACAGTCAATACATTTGAAACAGGTGGTGTCGAGGTATTCTTGATATGACTTGATGATGAGGGAGTAAACCTCGCCGACCACTGTACTGTGCAAGCGCTGACTTTTGAAGGAGCTTTTTCGTTTCTCTTCCTCAATTTCCAGCAATCGTCAATTTTATGGCCTTCTCGTTTGCAGTAGGAACAAGTAGCTTTACTTGTAGTAGGTTTTCTGTCGTTTGTACTGCTGTTCTTGATGGAGTTGCTAGCAATGGACTCAGGCTGTTTGACTTGTTTTGGCTTGACATCCGTCGTATACTTGGCAAATTGATGTGATATTATATAATCGTCTGCCAACACTGCAGCCTTGTGCACATCTTCCTCGCCACGATCAGCTATATGCGTATGGACGTCCAGCCGCACACAACTCTTGAACTCTTCCATCAGCATTAGGTTCTTGAATTTTGCAAAGTCGGTGCCGATTTCCCTGGAAGTGAGCCATTTCTCAAAGCGTCGCTCCTTTTCCCGCAGGAATTCTACATGGGTTTGGCCATCTGATTTGCGACAATCCCTGAACTGCTTTCGGTAAGCTTCCGGAACAAGTTCATATGCCTTAAGAATTAAGGCCTTAACAACATTATAATCTTTTTGTTGTTCAATGGTCAAAGAACAAAATACCTCTGCAGCTCTACCAGTCAAAACTGTTAGCAGCAAAGTGGGCCACAAAGTTTCAGGTACATTAAAATTTTTCACACAAAGTTCAAATTGTGGAAAATAATTGTCAATTGTGGCTTCATTAAAGCGTGGAATTATTTTCAAAAATTTTGTTGCTTCAGCAGTATGACTGGCAGGGGAAGAATCTGGTCTTACATTAGCAGCTAACTCTAATTTTTTTAACTCTATTTGTAATTTCATTTCCATTTCTTTCTGCTCTCTAGCCATTTCCTTCTGGGCTTCTATTTCCATTTGTTTTAATTTTATCTGAAGTTCTAAATCTGATTTACCCTCATCGGGTCTAAGGGTTTCTAAAAGGTCTTCAGAAAACACTTCCTCGTCTACATAATGGATTACAATGTTATCTCTGATTTCTTGTTTAAGGGCATTTGATTTTATTTTTAACCCTAAATGTTTAGAAATAAGGACCAGTTCCTTCCTAGTAAAAGCATCAAGTTCTTTCACAGAGGGATTTGCAAGAAAAACCTTAATATCCATGACTAACTAGCAACTATTACAAGCAAAAAAAAATATGTATACAATGTAAATATACAGTACAAAATCAGTACAACAAAAAACCTTAAGAGTTTGGTCAATACTATTGATACTTTACTTCCGACTCTTTGAACAAAAAAAAAAATTTTGTTAAAGTCAACTTCGCCTTTACAAAATTACTCAAGTAAGACGAAAATAGGTTCAGAAAAATATCCGGGACGAAAGCCCTCAAACTTCTTTTGTCACGTATTACAAATTAAATTCTACTTTTAAATGGCTTGCCTAGGGGAACGTGACAATAGAAAAACGTAGTTGTGTCACTTATCTTAAGTCTGAATTTAATCAGAGACTTACAATGAATAACAAAAAAAAATGACACAAGAAATCGGAAGGTAAAATATCAACTTAATGTTTAATCATAATATAACTCAATACAAAATGGAAGGGTTGACCAAAACCCTTTTACAAAAATGGCATGTAAAAATATTACAATACAATAGTTTGAAAATATAATTACAAATACAAGCAAGGCCTTGAAAAAAAGAAAAATCTTAACTTACACGATCAATTGGTATACCACGCACGGGTCGCGCAATGTCTCCGCTATTCTGTCCCACGGCTGTCTCCGTATGTCTGTCCGTCAACGTCACGCGGGCGGTCTTTATATAATCTACCGCGCGTCGATCTCAAGACAAATCTAGGAATTTCTCGAACCAAATACGTCATCAATTTCCCAGATCTAGAACGCTCTTCAAAGAGACAGAAAAAAAAACACCCTCCTTTCAACCAGAGGTACACACACAGGTCAAGGACCGGTCACTGTCTGTGTGGCTTGACGAATAAAAAAGAAAAAAAAAAAAACTTATTACACAAGGGGGCAGACAACCTACAGGTCAAGAATAAAAATAGTATCTAGGCATTGTTACCTAGATACGTAACAAATGCCTCTATAGTTATAAAAACGGTGCTAGTTTATTTACATACAAAAAGAATATTTTTAAAAATAAAATAAAACACCACCACACACACACAAAGGATGCGCCATTATAAAAAAAAAACGTGTTTAACCGGAATGAAGACGGTTCGAAATCGATTTTTTTACACTTTTTTTTGGTCTCGATATAAAGACAATAGACACACAGAACAAAAAGAATTACTACCACTAATAATAGCTTAATGAACTAATCTGAGTTGTTCATAACTGAGAGTTTTATTGTTTTATAAGTCTACATTATTGGCTTGTACATTATTGCCCTATTCATGCAGAATTGAAGAATGAAATAAATACACGTTACTGAACATTTTGCACACCGTTTTCAAAGTCGGAATCTATAGGCCTATCACCCTAAGAGAATCTTCTAAATTGGTGGTAATAGGTAATACGCTTTTTAGATTATAGTCCATTTTATCTACATGTGTTAATATAGTAATTTGTAATTGTTAATTTTAAAAAAAGCTAACGTTAGCATTCAAATAAAATTATCCAACCAGTTTGTTAACAACTAAAACATTGACAAAATCGGTCGTGAGGAAAACATGTTTGTATGTATATACCTAGATCTCATACATTTTTTTCATTGCCACCAGATAAACAATTTTCTTTGTTTTACTTTGAATGACTACTCTTTTAAACGAGGTTAGGGGAACTGACTTTGCTTTATGAACATATAGAAATATCGACGATGAATGTAAGAATATTAATTAACAATTAGATAACTTTCTATTATTTAAATAATATTTAAAAAAACGGTAAAGCATAATATGTTTTAGTGGCCTCTTAGAAATTTCACAGCTTTTTATTTGCAAAAAAAAAAAGAAACAAACAAAAAAAAAACATAATTCTTATTATTGATTACAACTAAAATTTAAATTGTTAAAAAACCTATTTGTAACACAATAAGACTTTCTTTTTGGTTAGTGATGAAATATTTACAAAGTTGTTTAGTGATGTACATTAAAACAACGCGATGGGGTAAATATGTTACATTTTTAAAGGAGTTATCGGTTTTAATAAAACAACTATTATTGTGTTACTTGTTAATAACTGTGGCATTTTAGGTCTCGAGAGACGATCTTTTCCCTTTGCAACTTCTTGTGTGACTAAAGAGGCCAATCCTTGATACACAGATGCGATCGTAGGTTGGGCATATATAATCACCAGGCGCCGTTGCATTTTCACCCTTCTTTCTGCTTCTGTTGTGTATGACATCTGCAATCTTTGACCCTTCCTTTATGCTCTCTCTCCATGAGGATCTGTCCAGTGCCACCTCTTCCCAGTTGCCAATGTCGATTTTGAAGAGCTTCATGTCGCGTTTATATACATCCGTATAACGTAAAAGTGGGCGACCAGCGGCTCTCCTGCCTTCTATTAGATCGCCATACAGGATGTCCTGTGGAAGTCGACCTACTGGCATTCTACGAACGTGGCCAAGCCAGCCAAGGCGTCTGCTGCTGATAACAGAGCGGATGTCCTGGCACCCTGCTCTTTGTAGCACTTCCTCATTGGTTATCTTATCTTGCCACCTTATTTTAAAGATCCGCCTTAGGCATCGGAGGTGGAAAACATTCAGATTTTTTTCCTGCCATGAGTAGGTTGACCATGTTTCAATTCCGTACAGCAAGGTGCTCAACACACAGGTCCGGTAGACTAGGGCTTTAGTACTGCTAGTCAGCAATATGTTGTCCCAGACTCTTTTCTGCAGCAGTGACATGGTGGCCATTGCCTTGGCTATCCTGTTGTTTATGTCTTTATCCAGTAGAGTGTTGTTGGATACGATGGTGCCAAGGTAACAAAAGTGATCAACAATTTCTAGTGGTTGGCCATTAATGCTTACTTGAGGTGCAGTGTTTGTGTTTTGGACAAGTATCTTAGTCTTGCTTTGACTGATGTTTAAGCCGAACTTCTGGTAAGCAGCAGTTAGTTTGTCAACCAGGGACTGTAGCTGAATATCAGAATCAGCCACAATAGCTGCATCATCAGCATACTTGTTAATAACACATTTAGTAATTGATATGTTATCGTGACAGACATACAGAATGACAGACAGACTGATGAACACAAATATTATTCTCTTTTAAGTGGCCATTAAAGGAGGCTCTCTCATAGCTATTAAAACATATATGTGTAAACAGATTTTTAAAAATAATAAATTTAAACTTAACCCTTTTTCCAAGGTCTTTGTCTCCACCTTTTTCGTAGATGATAACTCCTTCTTGGTTTTGCAGTTCACTATTCGTACTGTCTATTTTCTTGAGGCTTGTTACAGATTCGTCTGGGATTAGCCAACAACAATAACGATGAATACTTTAAATAGGCATAGTTAAAACTGTCAATATTATCGACTTTGTACAAAAGCTCCTTCTTCCATAGCGCTATTAGAGCATGGAATGGGTTGCCTGAGCTAGACAGGAAAACCAGTGACTTGGCAGAATTTAAGTCATTGGTTAATATGCATGACTAAATGCATGACGCGTAGGACGTAATCATCATCTTTTTTTTTTTTTGTTTGTTTTGTTTTGTTTATGACATTTTTTTTATAATAAAATTTTTTTCTTCTTTGTAAGCAACCACCTAGCGTTTATATATTTCATCACGCTAGTTGAGATAAAATATTAATCCAAGGCGCAGCTGGAACTAGATAGACACTTAAAATACTTCTGTCCTCATGAAATTATTACTAAATTAAATAAATTGTATTTACATTTTAAAAATTTAGTCTATTTGAATTAGATTATCAAGTTATGTTAATGTTCCCCTTTCAGACCTTGTGATAAATAGGGCAGATGATGTAAGGGTCATATGTTTCTGTGGCCTACGGTTAACGAGGGTGTCATGTGACCAGCACAACGTCCAGCCGCCTTTACTTTCCCCCAAAATGTCAAGCACCCATTAGAGCGGGTGGACTCAGAGGCGCTAAAAGAGCCCAAAATTAAAAATTCCTAATCTTCATCAGGATTCGAAAAGGGACCACCGGTTTACAAGTCAAGCGCTATACCGCTCGGCCACCGCCCCTGCATCATGTTTTGTAATTAGCGTTTTAATTTAATTTCTTGAACTATACAAAAATGTTTTTTTTTCTTTTGCAGACATGTTTCTTATTGACGGACTGTGGCCTATTGTTAACACAATGTTATCTTTGACCTGTCCACCAACCAATGGACTTGACTTTTATAAACTATACATAGAGTGTTTAAAATTTAATAATAAATAATAATAAAATTAATATTTTACCTAGCTCTTTCAATAGGCTCTGAATTATCTCAGAGATAGAGCCAATCGCTGCCACTTTCACGAATTTGTCCTGGGATGGAACAGATGCTAGGAATATAAGAATATTATAATATGTATATTATGTTTAATTTACATGACTGCAATGTAGTAACAATATAATAGTGCAAGCCAAATGTTAAAAAATCCTTTGAAAGAAAAAAAAAACAAATCTTATCTAAGGCAAATCACTTCGCGCTTACAACTATGTCTCTCAATGAGCTAGTAGTTATTTCCAGTTATATCAACCAAAATAATAAATCACCAATAATTTTTTGACAAATTGGTTAATTTTTTTTATTGATTCAGTTAGGTATATTAAATGATTGTGTAAAGTTTTAACTTGATCCGAGAATGGGTTGAAGGAGAAAAAACGTGTTCAATTATCTAATGGGACGGAACCCTATATATTTAGTCGTATCTGTGAATACTGAAGGATCAATTTCCCTTGTTGGTATCAAACAATATAATTAGGTGCCAGTAATTAATTGCCTAAAAGGTTAATTTGTTTTAATTATTCTTGTCTTGTGAATGCCAATTACTAGTTTATCAAAGTTTTAACATGATCCGAGAATGGGGCTTTTTGAGAAATAACGTGTACAAACTTTTTACCAGACAGACAGAGTTATTTAAAATAAGTTTGTAAAAGACATGGCTTGACACTAAGCAATCTAGATTTAAATGTATCAAGCTTCACTAGAGATTTTTACGTTGACTTTCTCCTCCTATCTCGACGAGCTTGTCCCAGAGTCTGAGGTAATCATTAATGAGCGTTATATCCACTGTTAGTTTATCTGATAAATAAAGCACATTTTATTAATGTCTCTAGATTACGTAATATATATATATATATATATATATATATATATATATATAGAGAGAGAGAGAGAGAGAGAGAGAGAGAGAAAGAGGGAGAGATTTCGGATATAAAAAAAATCCTTAAAATATAAAGAAAACGTTACCTTTCTATTTTGTATTTTGAAATCTAATTGTACTTTAAAAATATATATATATATAATGTCTTTACCTTCCAAAGCTAAAGAGGCAGCAGGATTCACTCCGATTTCTTTAGAAATTTCGTTCACAAGTTTTTTAACTGCGCTATTTGAGACTGAAATATAAAGTAAAAGTTATGCTAATTAATTTATGTATTGAAGGTATAACAACTCTTACAGATTGTCAGACTAATGTTGATGTAGCATGAATTACCCTTTTCTGGCAACTGTTTCGACAAAGCTTCAACTTGTTCAGCATTTTCAAGGAGCTTTGAGACAGTTAGACCTACAATGTAGTAGTTATATTCATTAAATGTTGCTTTCTAGTTATTTGTATTTATTTACTAGGGAAAAAAATAATAAATGCGTAACAATGCGTCAAAAAAAAATCTTAAAGAAAATTAGGGCTTACCGTCCTTGGCTTTGTCAAGTATGTGGGACACAAGGGCAAAAACTCGACCAACAACACTGTCTGGATTTTCTTGGATTGTTCGCCCTATAGCCTCATTGACCTGTTTAAAATACAGCAAGTTATCTATGGTTCTCTTCATGGCTCAAGAATTTAAGTGGAACTCGATACACAAATTACTCTTTTAAGTCTGCAAGTAGGATTAGAATTACCCTACGAAAAAAAAAAGAAAGGGAAGGGGAGAACAAGTAGTATTCACCCGTCACAAAATAGCAGGGCCGAACTTAACCGTTGTGACCAAGAAGTCATGAAAAGGTCACCCTCTTGTATTTCTACCCCACGAAGCTTTAGCGGCAAAAAATGAGAGGTGGGAGGAGAACAAGTAATCTACCTTTTAACCTTTTATTCAACCGTCACTAAATAGCAGGGCCGGGGTCAACCGTTGTGGGGTCCTATGCGAAACGGATTTCGCGGGGCCAAGCTTGGGTAGGGATACGGATAATAAGTGAAATTTAAGAGTTTGTATTAGAAAATCCTAGAATTGTTTCACTTTGTTGTTTTATTTGTGTGTAAATTACGTAAGAACTTATAAACAAATACTTTTGAAAAAAAAGGTCCACTAAATAAACAAAGAGACCTGGTGACTGAGTGGTAAGGAACTTGGCTTCCGAACCAAGCGTCCCACGGTGAAGATTGGGATTTTTAATTTCAATATATTTGTGTGCCACTAAGTACACCAAGCTAAAATGGGTACCTTACATTAGTTGGGTGAAAGTAAAGGCGGTTGGTCGTTATGCTGGCTACATGACACCCTTTTTGCCTTGGGTACTGAAACAGATGAAATTTTCATTCTCTGCCCTATAGCTTGAAAGGTCTGAAAGGGGGAGCACTTTAAATAAACAAGCATGCATAAGCTAAAATGTTTAACCAAATGATATGAAACACAAACACATAAACAAAACTTAGATATATAGCATTCTTTTGAAAGCCGTAATACAATAAATATAAATAATGTATGCAAAACACTTAGTTCAGAAATGCACGAAAAGAAGAATGAAAAATTGAAAAGGTTCCTCCTCAAAGAAGAACGCGTGCGACTTACTAGTTGGATATCTATTAAAAATGTAATTACACGACTTATCCAAGCAGGCTGATACAACTACACTTAATATAGGCTTTGTCTTTTAGAAAAAAAAATGTGTTTTTATTTTGCTTGTTAAGTGGTGTATTTTAATGAAAAACAAAACAGCTTGCATAATAAAAAAAAAACAAAGTTGCACACTACCAATGCAATTTTAAGTTCAGAGTTTGACAGATGGACTGATTGACGGACAGACAGATCACACAAAACAATTAGCGGATTCTCCACCTCTCGGGTGCCGCTAAAAACACAGCCTAAAAAACTTTTCAGATAGACATAAAGATGAAGGCACATTTCATATTACATGATCAAGAACAAATCTGAACAAGGGATTCTTCCTTAGTGCCATTGGAGTGTGGAACGGGTTGCCTGAATCAGACAGAAAAATCAATGACCAGAGTCTAAGTGTCTAATTAACACGCAAGACTAGATGGCTACGCTAGGACGTGATTATCTTGTCTGTTAAAACAACGTCTGCAATTAATAAGATAAGATGCAAATTATTAATACAATGTATTTGAATAGCTTGAAGCTGTCTTTCAAATTAAAAATTTTGTCATTTAGTTTATCTTCATATCGTATATAATACAGACGTTACTTTAAAAAAAAAAAAAAAAAAAAAAAAAAAAGATGGTTAAGTCATATGCGTCATGCATATTACCACTGACTTAAATTCTACCAAGTCACTGGTTTTCCTGACTAGTACTAGGGAAGAAGGAGCGTTTGTACAAATTAGTCCTAGCATAAAAAAGTATAGAAAAATATAAATATAGGAATATGCCTTTATCTTTGTGTTTTTCTGAGTATTTTATGATATATTGTTTTAAGATTATAATAATTTTTTTCTCTTGAAAACAAAATACGTGTTTGTTCCTGTCTTACCCCAGCTATTAGCAGCATTAGCAACAAAACGGTTCTCATGGTCTCAATCAGATTGATGTCAACACTAGATCACTGAAGAAGTCAATAAATGCATTATATAATAGTCTTCTTATATAGCCGTGGAAGTGTTTATTTTCTAAGTTTCCGTTTATTGAAATAGCACCTCTGGAGGCGTGAGAAATAATTCGTTTCGTAATATCCCGGTAACATATGCATGTATCATGTTTCTATGTTATTAGATAGATAAGATTTTTATGGTTTTAAAGTAAAAAGTTCCCCTTTCAGACCACGAGGTCTTTATGGCTTTATCCACAACAGCGTTTAGCGTTGGCTAATTTTAATAGCATCTCTTCATAACAAGCACGCGCTCAGTAGGAGATGTTAATAACATGTAAGTCCATTTTGTTTCCCTTTATTAAAATAGTACCTCTGGAGGCGTGAGAAATAATTCTTTTCGTAATATCATATAGTTTATGCAGATATCAAAGTTCAGGATGTTTCGCTTACATTTCTTATTAGTGTTTGATATGTCCATTCAGCCCTAGCATGATTGATGGTAGAAAAAACAACAACTTTTTGTTACTAAATACTGATATATGGTAAATAGAAACAAGCACGTTCATCTTCATCAGTGAAGCCCAAAGTACTGCCCGAGGGCCATATCCGTCCGGCGGCGTGGTTTCATCCGGCCCGCCAAAACTTAGGCATAAAGTGTAGAAATACCCCACCCCCCACAATCCTAAAAGAGAATGAAAAAGGTATCATTTCCTATATTAGGGCCCTCACTTTTTCTTTGATGGATTGGTACCGTGGTCTTTAACAAGAAAAGAGGACAGGTCATTACCTTTCTGTGGCTGCTTTTAAAACAAAAATATTATACGGGCATATGTAATAACGATCAACTTTTGGTAGTTATTCGCGGTAAAAACAACAATTTTGAAATTATAGAGGAGTTAGTAGCTAAGAAGAGGATGCATGGAACTATGCTATATATATAATTATCTTCGTCGCTTAAGAGTTTGGACGAGAAGAAGAAGTAACGGAAAGATCACTCTCTTATTTCTACGGATAGTCACCTAACGAAAAAAACAAAAAAAAGGGGGCGGGGGAGAACAAGTATTCACCCGTCACTACGGATGGCTGCCTTGGTTTGTGCGCTGGACTGTCGTCTGAATTTATCAAACCCTGCACGCTACCATCCCCCTTCGTCCTTCAACTCTGAAGGAACATCCGAAACATGTAAAACATTTTACAAACAGGCATTATACAAACACGAAATAGCAGAGCCGGACTTAACCTTTGTGACCAAGAAGTCATGGAAAGAGAACAAGTAATCTACTATGGTGAATTCACCCGTCACTAAATAGCAGGGCCGGACTTAATCATTGTGGGGCCCTATGCGAAACGGATTTTGCGGGCCCAAGTTTGGGTAGGGAAGAGGATAATAAGTGAAATTTAAGAGTTTGTATTAGAAAATAAATTCATCTTTGCATTTTATTCATTCTTTACTACGTACAAAAATACTTGCATGTAGCAAAGTCATACAGTATATCATAATAATTCTGTTTTCTACATAGATCATGCTCATTAGCAAGAATTACCAAATGTTTCAATCTATCTTTGAGAATTGTTGACCTCAAATAATTCTTCATTAGTTTGAGGCGCGAGAAGCTTCTTTCACCAGATTACACAATTACGGCTAATGCATAATGCCGTTTTTATTTATCGCGCATCGGATTGGTGTTTTCCAGATTGAATGACACCCCAAAATAACAATTTTTGTCTACATATTTCCGTATATTTTAAGGACTTTTTCGTATATTTTGCGATTTCGGGAGATTTCCAAGAGCTCCTGGTAAATTGACAGGAGGGGACGGGAAATCTGTTTTTAAGTTAGTGGTTTATTTTAATAATTTATACACCTTGAATTAGCGCAGGTTCTATGAAAGTGCGGGTACTATGAAAGTGCGGGGCCCACTGCGGTCACATAAGTTGCATTGGCCTAAGGCCTCCCCCTCAAAATAGCGGCGTATAAAATATTTCTATTCCTTGGGAGAAATTTATGGGAGTGACAACTGATGGTGCCAATGTCAGAGGTATTAGTTGGATGTCACAGTAGACTTGCAGCAAGAGTAATACAAACTACAAGGAGACGTCAAGTGGATTTCACCAAAATGTTTTACATGTTTCGGATGTTCCTTCAGAGTTGAAGATAGTTTACTTCCTAGTCCAAACCTCCCGCAGGACGACGGGGGATGGGAGCGGGCAGGGTTTGAACCCTTGACCGTCGATAAATTCGAACGACAGTCCAGCGAGCAAACCGCACGACCAGGCAGCCATCACAAGTCTATGCTGACTTAAGCGATCTCCTAAAGAAACTGAATTTCTTCATTCAGCACTTGGCTGAATTTAAGTCATTGGTTAACATGCATGACTTGATTGAGCTTGGAACACAGCGATGGACGTAATCATCTTTTTTTTTAAAGTAACGTCTGTATTTTATAAGATAAAAATTCAACCCGACTCCCAACGGATTCACCCATGAGATTTCTACAATTTCAAAAATATCAAAAGCTAGCATTAACCACTAATCCCCTCATGCATCATGCCAAAATGTTAAAGCCTGATTGTTTGCGATTATTTACATCCATTGCGTGAGGTCCTGTTTGTCGCCTGTCTGAATACTTCCGGCATAAGCATTGCTTGATTTTTGCTACATAAAGATAAAAAGACTGGTAGCACCATTTGTGTCCTGGTGAGTTTACTGCCTACGAATGTGATTAAGTAATCGTCTGGTTCAGTGTTTCCCAAACTTTTGACTTATACGTACGCTTCTAGAATTTTCCTGTCAATGGCCTCAATGTTTTATTTGGCACGACTGCAGCGCAGAAATCCATTGTATCAATGGCCTCAATGTTTTATTTGGCACGACTGCAGCGCAGAAATCCATTGTATCAATGGCCTCAATGTTTTATTTGGCACCACTGCAGCGCAGAAATCCATTGTATCAATGGCCTCAATGTTTTATTTGGCACGACTGCAGCGCAGAAATCCATTGTATCAATGGCCTCAATGTTTTATTTATCACGACTGCAGCGCAGAAATCCATTGTGTCAATGGCCTCAATGTTTTATTTGGCACGACTGCAGCGCAGAAATCCAATATTCAATAACACGATCCATTGTTTAATTTCGTTTAAAAAAAAAAGATTGTTTGTGTATAAAATGTTTTACACGTTTCGGATGTTCCTTCAGAGTTGAAGACAATTTAACTGTAATAACAGACTGTAATAACAGGTAGTTAACCGTTGTACATATTATGTGCATTTTTAGTGTTTTGAAATAAAAATTAATGTGCTCGTTGTTACACAGGGCCGGATTTAAGTAATTTGAGGTTGCGCGAAAGGATCTTTGTGGAGGCCTTTGACACTTTTTGGAAAGGTTTAATACAAATGATCTTGACATGATTATATACTTTACTCAATTATGTAATGCACGTGATTATACTACTTATCATGAATAATATGTTCCTCTTACAGACCTTGCCATCTATTGGATAGATGATGTAAAGGTCATCTGTTTCTGCGGCCCACGTTTAACGAGGGTGTCATGTGGCCAGCACAACGACCAACCTCCTTTAGTTTTCCCCAACTAATATCAGGCACCCATTAGAGACGGGTGGACTCAGAAGCGCACTAAAGATCCCGAACTTCAAAATCCCAGTCTTTACCGACATTCAAACCCAGGACCCCCAGTTCGGAAGCAACGCTTTACCATTCAGCCAGCGCCACCTATCGTGAATACAAAAGAGATATTTTAGCAGCATTTTTTTTTTCAACACTACGATTTACGGAAACCAATCAGTCTCATTCACGAATCCGATTCGCCTTCTGCGAACTTCTTTTTTCGATTTTAGAGTTAACCCCCATTTAATCTTATTTTCCTATTCCGGTGGAGCAGTCGCCAAAGAAACAGATGATCTAAACATGATCTGCCCTATTGATCGCGAGGTCTGAAATGTGAACTTTACAATTTTCCTATTCCAGTGACACAAAAATGATTACATGTCTGTTTTTGACTGGAAAATCTTAAATTTGTCTGCGAGTTGGTTTTTTTTGTTGCTCTGCCTAGATAATTGCTCTTTCTCTATTTAATGCCATTATAGGCCTATGCGCACCATATAACAGCTGTGGCAAGACAGCGGGTTATTCATTTCCAACCACATGTTATTGAACTTATCTTGGGACCCATGGCCAATGATTACAGTTAGCAGACCTCCGTCAAAAAGGAAGACATGTCCCGTTTTTTTGGGTCGCGTCGTACATCCCGGCAAGTATCGGTCAAAATAATGGAAAGTATCCTGCTTATACTCTATTCTTTCCTGCAATGACAAATTATTCAACCATCCTTAGTATCTTCTGGTTTAAACACACAAACTCATTCACACGTATTTAAAAATTGTAAGTTTTTTTTTTATATCATCGTGAAACTTTGGACTAAAGCATGAGGCCGAAGGCCAAGTATTCATTGGAGACAGTTGCATTTCCCTCTCTAAACTAGGGGGCGCGGTGGTCGAATGGTGCTGGCCACATAACACCCTGCTCGTTAACCGTTGGCCAAAGAAACAGATGACCTTACCATCATCTGCCCCATAGATCGCAAGGTCTGAAAAGGGAAACTTTACTTTACTTACTTCTCTAAACTACCACTGCCATGGGTTCCGCCAGTGGTATAAAGTCCTCTTTGAAGAACGGTGTCACGATCGTGACAAGGCTTTCTTTCACCCCGCTAAGTGAAATGAATTCGGTTCCTTGTGGGACATTTCAGCTCTTTTATACTCCTAAATACCTTTTTTTATATGGACGTTTTCCCACGGACGCTTCGTTGAGTCTAGGAAGAGGGTCCAGGATAAACAATAGTGTGAAATAAATTTACAAAAATCATTTGAATTCATTGAATAATTTTTATTTTATTGTAAACGAATCGTAAAATAAATCTTAAGACCTACCACAGCAAACAATGTTCACAGCACTTATAAAACAAAAACTGATCTTTCACTTTCCCCATGGAAATGCAATCTACACACACACACACATACACAGACAATAGGTAAAAAATAAATCGGTACTATTTGTTCTCTTGAGGTTTATAATGAGATGTTTATAAAGCCTTTCAATGTATATTTCGCAATCGCACAACGAACTATTGGAGGTATATACACAGTTTCCGTTATGCTATGTTTATTAATAAAATTTTGTTAACCCCACACAGCTTGTAAAAGCTTTTAGAATCCGCGGATATATGCGCGAAAAATACGGTACGTATAACATGTACACAATATGCGGTGCTCGCCTTCGGAGCAGAAAACACACAAAAAATCATTTTTTTTTTCCTCGGTGAAATGTATTGAAAAGCATATTTTTTTCTAGTTCTGAACAAATATCTGCCAATTAGTTTTTATCAAGCAATTTACATTTTTAAATGTCACGGGAGGAAGTACAGTTTTACAAAACTTTGGTTATTGTAAATTCAATGTCTACATTTGCATCATTGAGAAGGCTGCCATCAATGCATTTGTTATTCTGGTGTTTGATTTTTGTAGCTTATCAGGGTGCACTAATATTTGTTCCCTACATATTGAGAAGCAGTATTGATAGAAATGTGGGCTATGGCATAGTTTATGTAACTGTGTAACATCAAAAGATTTTACAAGCCTGGCATAAATATGGGAGGTGTGGTGGCTGGGTAGTGAAATTCTTGGATTCTAAATCAAGGGGTCTCAAGTTTGATTCTTGGTAAAGACTGAAACTTGGATCTTCCAGAATTTTTAGGACACCCCTGAGTCCAAGCAACTCTGGTGGGTACTTCAAGAATGTTGGGAAAGTAATGGACATTGGTTGTTGTGGTTTGAGCGTCCAGAATTTTTAGGACACCCCCTGAGTCCAAGCAACTTTGGTGGGTACTTCAAGAATGTTGGGAAAGTAATGGACATTGGTTGTTTTGCTTTGAGCGTCCAGAATTTTTAGGACACCCCCTGAGTCCAAGCAACTCTGGTGGGTACTTCAAGAATGTTGGGAAAGTAATGGACATTGGTTGTTGTGCTGGCAGCATCAGACCCTAGTTATCAGTTGGACATAGAAAACAGACGAGCTTTATAAACATCATCTGCCTCATAGATCGCAAGGTAAAAAGTTGCCATGGTAATAATATATTCCTGGACTCAAAATGTTTTGTTTTAAATGTTTAAAGCAGAGCAACAAACATACAATGTCATTCATCACTTTGTTGATAGGCTACTTTGACAATATACAATATTCTGTAACAAAACACCATATATATATATATATATATATATATAAAATGCGGATAAATTAGAACATTTCTGAAAATTAACAAAAATGAAAAAATGATAGCATAGAAATTAAGTCTTTAAAAAAAAAAATAATTAATTTCACTTCAATTTGAAGCTGTTTTATTTTACTGTTCAAAATATTATAACCAGTCACCTTACTGTCCACTTCTATATGACCGTAAAAAAAAAAAAGAACAAGGGAGATAAATTATTTTTTGCTAAATTATCTCTTAAAAGATATTTAATGGGAAATCAATGAATCTAGACACTGACATTAAGAACTGGACCAAATCTAAAATAGCTCAATGACACAACAACAGGACATGAAACCTTCACTCACATAAAGCAGTGTTTCCCAAACTTTTTCCTTAATAGAACACGTGGCACATTCTGATTATTTAGGGAAACACTTTATTTTTTTAGAGAGATTAAATCATGTAATGGCCAACTAGTTCATTATTCCAGTCAATCGTGGAACACCTATTCAGGCAGGACACTAGGATTTCTAGGAACACAGTTTGGGAAACACTGGCATGATGCAATGTAATGGATACACAATGATAACATAAAGATGCTCAATAAAAAAACAGAATTAGTATTTATCAGATACACTGGTGAAGAGTCATATAATATGTTTGATGAAGTTCTTCTTGCTCTAGCAAGCTTCAAGATGTTGGGAAGAGACTCATTTACAGTTTGCACCAAGGAAAAGCAGCTTGTTAATCTTCTCAGCTCTTCCACACTGCAATACACACCTGCTGGTTGTGTGCGTGCAGGTTGTGTGCATGCTGGTTGTGTGCATGCTGGTTGTGTGCATGCTGGTTGTGTGTATTTGGCAACCAGTGAAGTGTTGATTGATTGTTGAAAGAAAGATTGATGCCAGAAAATTGCCAACTATATTACTGCACTGAAAATCTACAAAGCTAAATTTTGTACACCTTTGAACCATCACTATGAAATTTCATAGTGATGACTTGTGTGTTAACATCAAATAAAGGGAAAAAAATACTAAAGGATTTTATTTACTTTACAGCATGTCAGACAGGAATACCATATTTTCGGCATATAACCCACACAACTTGCAAACGAGTATACCCTACACAAATTACAAAAAAAGTAAAATTGTACAACCAGCAACCTTATATACCCCACATGTGAAAAGCATGACTTGGAGTAAACTAGAGGTACATAAAGTACTATCATCGGTACTATTTGTTTCCTTGGGGTTTATAATGAGATGTTGATAAAGCTTTTCCTTGTACATTTCACAGCAAACTAAAGGAGCTATTAAGATCCACCAGTACCTCCATTGTTTCCATTATGCTAAATTTATGAGTACAATACATTTTGTAAGCCCTACACCTCAGTATACCCCACACAGCTGTCATTCATTTGTTAAAACTTGCATTACCTGCGGGTTATATGCATGAAAATACAGTGGTCATGTAGTTCCACTGAAACAAATAATGCTATCTCATGGGGTAGTGTAGACAATGCAAACAAATAGTGCTGGAAAGACGATTTAAACACATAATGCTGGGTGAAATGCATACAAATCTATGTTGCTGGCCAGATAATAGGAACACATAATCAAAACCTTGTGAGCTGTACTAAGAAGAGAAACTCTGGTGTTTAACTAAACAAACACACACTACAAGACTAAACTCTTTCTCTCCGTAATTATTCATTTGTAGTTCACTTCCCTGTTAAGATTAAACTTCAATAGCTTTGTGATCAGAAAATATTTTATTTGTTTCAGAAATAAGTGGGAATGCATGCTCTTTTTAAAAATTATTTAAAGTATTCAAATCAACGATGGTATCGTCAATTAAGAGAGAAAGAGTTAAACAATACAAATAGAACTACTGCAGAACAAATTCCAACACAAACTGTTGAGTAGAAAGTAAACACAATGATGATGGATAGAGAAACTGGTAGCCTCTATTTTCCTTTGAATTGTAACAAAATGTTACTAATTGAACCTCATGGCTGAATCAAATCATTATATTGCATAACCAATGAGAGGAAAGCATATTGTCCTGATTATAAGTAAAAATGTTAAAATATAATTCAAATCATTGAAATAATATAACATTTACCACTAAAATGAATAAAAAAAAATATTTCCAAAAACAATGCTAAATGTCCTAAATTAAAACAACTAACCTACAAGAGGCTCCATCAACATAACATTTTTTATGACCAGTCATGACTACAGGTCATGCATTGGAATAATCTGTATTATGACTATCCCATAGGGCAGCTTTATTCCTCTATCTCATATCAAAAGGTCACTCAGACTTTTGCATTCTCCGAGAGTTATGTTAAATTGCTTTAGTTTTATTTCATCAATTATTTATCCTTACAATAGTAACTACCGGTACTAAAAATTTAACACAATTACCCTCTGCATTCAATTTTCACATCTCAGGGGAGGTAATAAATGCCTCAGAATGAACTAAATGTTTTGTTTTAAAACTTGACTATGGTAGTTACTCTCAAAAAGAGGGTTCACAAGCATTTATCTGTGCTTAGGAGTCCCACACTAATTAAAAACTAACTGTTTAAAACCAAGCAAAACGAATTCACATAAATTCTTAAAAACGAAAAGTAATATACACACACACAAAAAAAACTTTTAACACAGTGATAGAAACATTTAAAATGTGTTAATGAAAATTTGGCTGTAAAGAATCATTCAAAGAAAAGAAAGATTTATGGTCATGTCAGACAAAGCAGCTTCAAAAAAGGAAAAAAGAGAACCCAAAAAAAAAAAAAATAGGGACCAGGTTCATTGCAAATGACAGCTTGGAAATGGAAAAAACATGCAGGACACATAAGATCTGTGTTTAGTATCTTCAAGACTAACCAGACAGTACAAGTTGAAAGACACTGGCCTAACATTCTAAGAGACTACACCCAAAGACAGGAGGAGAACATGCTCACTGCCCATACTTCTAATAATGTCTAGAGTGAAACATAGTAAACCCATTAGATACAAGTAAATAAACGTTAAAGTTACAGATATCAAAACTTCATGTCAACAATGTTTAGCTGCCAGTCAAAGCTGTTATCTTGACTGATCCTTTGATGCGCCTGGTTAAGCTACTGGGAGACCCAGGTGATTAGGTGTTGAGTGTGGACCTAGAGTGAGTCAAACTAACTTCTTTAAGTGGATAAGACAGCCTCACCTCTGAGGTTCGAGCGCCTCTATATGATGACCCATACCCCAATGACTAATTTGAAATTAACAATTTTTAAAATCATTTCCTGAGATAATTTTTTTGTTTAAATTAAGATTTAGATTGATAGAAAGGGACTATTTATCTAACTGAAGAGTATTAACTCATAGGAAAATACATTTACTTATCAAACAGTAAAAAAAAAATAATGCAATAATTGAAAAAAAATCTTTAGAAGAAAATAAAAACATGTAGAAAAAAAAATACACAGAAAATTAAATTTGCTTAGAAAATACACAAAAAAATAAAGTCAATATGAAAATGTCTCTTTCAAGAAAACACACAGCCACCTGATTGGACACTGAAATAAAATTTACAAAAGGCATATAATATTACAACTACAAAAAAAATCCTTACAATTTCAGGAAGTATTATGACATAAACTTTTATATGAGCAAAACATCAACAACAATAATTTAAACTGATCCATGCTTTTTATATTACGACTTTCTTGCTAGTCCTTTGTTTTGTTAAAAATTGGTTCCGTGAACCTAGAACTTTACAGCAAGGAAATGGAATTCTGGAAGAGATGAAACACAGGAAGTAAACCGCAAGTCAGCACACTATATTCAAAAGCCCCTTTACTTACAACTTTCATAAATAAATATTTGATTACACAAGCTATTGTGAGTTTGGGCTCTAGGACTATTTTATTGACAACTGCATTGGGAAAACATATTGAGAATAATGTGCTAGTTATTCGTTCGCTTCACACTTTTCAGTTACCAATGAAGGCTACGCACATCCAAACTTGCTTCTTATGTTAACCAAAGTGATTAATCTAGTAATCAATAACAAAGATATAAACATATTTACATATCTGTTGCAGTTGATTCCAGTTAATTGGACCACCAGTAAATTGAACCATCCTTTTATAAGGAATGAATCCTGAAGTACCAAAACAAATCTCATTTTATATGTGTAATTTTATTTGCTTATTCGGACCTAAATGAGACAATTCAGAATTGTTTTCTACCCGTGTCTTTAAGTGTTTGGTCTTCGACTGATGTTGACATGATAAATGTAAGTGAAAATAATGGAAATGAAACTTAACTGATTGAAAATTATGAAGAATTTTTATTTATTGACAATGAGCTTCACTCTATGATAAAAATGGGAATGACAATGCTGCAATTGCTGCAGACATTGCAGAAAAACATATGGCAGTATCAGAAGACCATGACAATGTTGATTTTGTTAATGAGTTGGTACATTAACCCTACAAGATGCTAGGAAATGCATTTAAACTTTTACTAGCTATTTCATGCAAGGGAGAAAAAAAAAAAAGGCAGTTGCATTGCTGCGCTAGCTGTTTGAGGTGACGCTGTACAAGTAGTCCATTGAGAAAATGTGGCAAATCATGCAGGAACAATTTTAGCAAGATTTTTTGGTTATTAAGCTTCACACTCTGAGTAACTATACTTTATGTAGCTTTTATAAGCAAGTGTATGTTGAGTAACTATACTTTATGTAGCTTTTATAAGAATGTGTATGTAGTAAGATATGTGTACATAGAAAAATGAAAGTTTAATAAACATTTAATATGTAAAAAAAAAAATTAAGGCATGTCCTTTTTGTAGCATATGTCATGTGTGTGTCATTGACCCAGAGGTTTATTAGAACACAATGGTTGTGATGTGGTCCCATTAACCAGATTCAACTGTACTTCAGTCAATGATTAGGAACTAGAATCTTGAGTTTTTATAATCTGAAATGTTTCTTGCTATCTAATTTTCATCTTAAGTTGTCAGACTCCTCATTTATTTCTTTTCAATTAAAAAAGTTGTATTCCTATCAACCTCAGGTACTTATGATTTGAGTCTCAAGGTAATTTCAAACCACTGATGTTCATAGAACCTTTTATTCCTGAATGTCAATTTCTGTCTAAAAATCTTTGCAAAGATTAAAATAAATTTTGTTTCAAGTTACAAAAAATGCACATGACCAAGACAAAAATCTCACAACCTCAGAAAAATTAAATCAGTGAAATTCTTTCAACATTGACACAGAAGATAAAATGACCAGGAAAATCAACAAGGGATATCACCCTAATAAATAAATACCATACACCAACAATAGGTAACAATGTCATCATATCGTCTATTTACAAGGCAGTAGTCACTCAATCCATATGTATAATGTTTGGTGTATGATGTTACTAGTACAATGCTGTGGTTCTATTTCAACAAACAAGATCAACATACAACACTGTCATTTACATACAACGCTGTCATTAACATTAAACACTGCCATCAAAATTGCCATCAACATACAACACTGCCATCAAACTAATTGGATGATGTATATATCTATGATATATTTTGTTGCTTGTTCAATGTTTTATTCTGGCTGTAGATTTGTGCAAAGTGTCTCCAACGCAGTAATTGACCATCAGTGAATGGACTCCTCTGTTATCAAACTAGTTGTCTGTTCTCTGTCCAAATCTCTGACTCTGTGAATTGAAAGCCAGATATAGATTTTAGTTAGATTTAATAAATACACACAGATTGTTATTGTTATAGTAGTATTGCAGAGGTGCACAATTGTAGTCTAACTGAATTTTCATTTATTTGGATCAATGAAATTATCTTGTCTTACATATATTGTTATAACTGATCTAAATTATTACAGAAATACTTCTTTTACATTCTAAATTAAACTATAGATCACGTTACAGCTTGGTGCATGAAAGTAATCAAATGTGAATGATACTTTGCTTATAAACAATACATTTATATTATAACTCTCAGCAAAACTTTGATAAGGAAATAACATTGTGTTCAGATTTTGGTGCAACTATGGCCAATTCTCGACTTTTCCAAAAGTCTGTTAGACCTCAAAAGTTTTGCAACCCAATAATATTTTGAATTTACTAATAGCTTTTAAAACTTTTAAACGCTTTGGTATTGTGAAGTTTAATATACCTGTAACAAGCATCACCATAAAATTGTGGATGAAGGCTAATAATATTGATGGCAATGTCTTCAATTCAAAAGTTGAATGCAGTGTTTCACATGACTATACAAACTCAGTTGGATGAAAGCTAGGGAGCCTCTAATCCTTCCTTATAAACAGTTTGACATTTTCATCAGGTGCATGTAACAACAAGTCACAAGAAAGTGAAACAAGAATTCTTTAAGACTGGACCAGGCAAAAAAGATAAGAGACTTTCTCATCTTAAGTCAATCAAAGTTTGCCACAAAAATAGATAAGCATGTCTAGATAAACTCTACAATTTAGTTTGACGTCAAAATGTGGGCATATTTATTTATTTTTTTCACAGTTAAGGCAGGTAGAAATGCTTATATATAGGCAGAGTTTTGTAATTGAATGAATGAAGTCAAACCTGATGACTGTTCGTCTGCGACACAGAAACTGTAAAGCTTTCTTGACCCCAAGCATAACTGGATCCCAATTTTCCCAGTGGGTAAGTAGACTGACCACAATGAAGGCTAGGACTATGGGAAGTGAGCCAAGGTAATATAATACACTGAAATGAATCTGAGGAGTGAAAAGAAAAAGGGTTACTAAATGACACTGTATTATGGAGTATGAAACAAGGAATGTTTGCCTAGCCACTTCATTGATCATATTGCACATAAATTTATCTTGATTTCTAGATGGATTAAAACTATGATTAAACCAAAACCTAAAGAGAACCCATTATTAAATCAATGATAGAAAGCAAGTTTTTTTCATTTATTGACAATCTAATTGTGACTGTTGTTTTGGAAATGACCTGAAATACTTATATATTAGTATGTATAAACTTTGTAGAAAAAAGTAAAGTTCCCCTTTCAGACCTAGCAATCTATAGGGCAGATAATGTAGGGTCATCTGTTCCTGTTGCTCAAACAAGTGCGTCATGTGGTCAGCACAATGACCAACCACCTTTACTTTTCCACAGCTAATGTCAGGTACCCATTAGAGCTGGGTGGACTCTGAAGCACCTAAAAGATCCCAAAATCCTAATCTTTGCCAGGTTTGAGCCCTCAGTTTGGAAGCCAAGCACCTAACCACTAAGCCACCAAGCCTCTAGGAAAATAGCCAAGAAAACTGTGCAGTTTCAATACAGTAATTGTTAAGATCTCAACTATAAGGACTGCAAGACATTATTCTATGAAGTATTTAATGACCACATACTACTTCATCTAGCCAGCTTTTTGTTCTTTCCTAGGCTAAGCCAAGGATGTTTCGCAATGTGGAACAGATTGTTTATTAGATCTATATATTAACAAATGCTGGGTTGTTGTGGTAATAGGGTTTGTCTAAGATGATCTATATTGGGGGGCATTGAAAGAGGGTATGATTAACCGTTTCATTAAGAGTGGGCGCAGTGTCTACAGAGGTGGATGTTTTGAGTTGTACTCTGCTCAGCATATACTTCAAATATATTTATATAGAGAAATCTACTAGCAAACTTCGTAAATAAGAATGGCATATTGGTAAAAAAAAATTAAACAATTCTTTCCAGATGGAATTTTAGTATAGAATGAAGACACTTACATCTTTGACTGCCCCATCAGCTAGCATGCTGATCGGTAAAAGTAGACTAAGTGACAAAGTTCCTATTAAAGATGATGTTAGAAAACATCCTCTGGAAGTTAAAAAAAACAAAAAAACTTAGAAGATACTTTGTACCAATAAATGATGACACTGGAAAGTAAGCATAATTAGCCTTTGACTTTAATTAATACTGAAATAATGCAATACCTTATAAGTAAGACTTTGTTTCAATAAAACCATGACAAAGACGTAAACACTCCCACATTTTTTATGATCAACAGACTACAGTGTGAATAATTTAAGTTTAAGTTTTTAATAGCATCATTATCTAAAACAACTTTAGAGTTATTACATTTCCTAACTAAAATGTTTGTAAGGAAAAAATCTAAAAACTTGCAAACAAGAAACTGTTGTTAATTTTTGTTTTCAACAGAAACTACAGCCAAGTACAAGATTAAAATAAAATTAAAAATAACTATTTAGTACTCAATTTTAATCATTTATGTAATTGTAATTGAATTTGCATTGTGAAAATATGTACTTGAATATTTTTTACCTTTGAAAACCAAAGAAATTAGTTAATTGAATTGATTCAATTTATTTCATATAATTATAAGTTGAAATTAGTTTTAACCTTGTTGCATATTTTATAAGAAATATTGTTTAAGTGCTATAATATGGATATCCACATAGATAATGAAATTATGCAGGTGAGACAAGATGAAGACAATAAACAACTTTGTGGTTTTAATAGTATTAGCACAACCACAAACAATATGAAAGATACAAGGCTACTTACAAAAGCCACAAAAACTCAGAAAACACAGTCCCTATAGCTCCATTCAATAAGATGTACACCCACTGCTTCTTGTTGGGCCACTCGAAGGGCTCCTGTTTGGAATAGTGAAGTATTAAGAACCCTGGCCACATGGATACAGCACACAGGATGCCTACAAAACCTGGATGGGATCAAACAGTGAAAAATGTAAGTCACAAGTCATCATGGTAATTATTACATTTAGGTCACAGGAAACCTACTCATGTATAACACAAGTTTTATGGGATCATGGTCAAAGGGTTTCCAAAATTCTATAAGAACTTTTCAGGAGCTGAGAACTAATAACAGACTAATAACAATTTGTATGAAAGGAAACAAAATACAGGTGCCTACCAGGCAATGGTTACCTCCTTCACTTTCACATAGCTCTTAGTCTACAGGGCTGTAGTTCTTCCAACACTCTTATATTCATCAGAGTCCTGGACCCTATATTTCCCGCCACATCAAAAAGTTAAACACCTTCACCTATACTGTTTAAGGAGTATCCATAAGGTGTGTTGGTCCGACCAGATACCAGACACAGAAATTTTAGAGCTGTCCAACATGAACAGTATCAATGCAACAGTGACAAGGTCCCAACTTCAATGGGCAGGACATTTAGTCCGCATGCCAGACAATTGCCTTCTCAAAAACGACTTCTGTACAGGGAGCTGTGTGCAGGAAAGAGCTCCCAGGGAGATCAATACAAGCGCTGCAAAGACACTCTCTAGAGCTCTTTCAAAGAATGCAATATTGACTTTCACAGCTGGGAAGCACTAGCTCTTGATCGCTCCTCATGGCGTGAAGCTGTGAGTCTCGGAGTCTCGAGATTTGAAGCAAGAAGAGTGGCCAGGGCAAAAGAGAGCTAAACCAACAAAAAGCTGAGAGAAAAAAACGGGTCTATCTGCAACTGACCTAACCCAGCCATGCCACGTATGTGGCCGGCTTTTAAAAGTAAGGATAGGACTTTACAGTCATCTTTGAGTCCATAGGAATTGAGAAATGTGATCATCTTCGATCACAAATGAGGAGCTATATATATATACACAATCGGTCAACCATCTTCTCCATTCCTCTCTGTATTTTGTCTTAAAAAGAATATCTTTCAATGATAGGCCCTGTCATTCTTTTAAGTTGTCTTCTCATTTCTATGTCTGCCGCTTCTTTTTCTCTGGTAAATTCACTGGAGCAATAGTTCAAGCATGAGGCGACAGAGAAGTGTATCAATCCTCACACATTACATGGCACTCAAACCATTCAAGGACACTATTAGAGTATGGTTAGAGTTGAGCAGACTGAAAGCTATTTAAAAACACCCAATTTAAATGTCAGCTAAACTTATCATGCAGTCACAAAGGTGTAACTGACAGCACCATTGCTGACTCCTTAGCCCAATAGGGAGGGCAAACACCAACTACAGAGCAGGCTGTGAGTTTCCATCATGATATGGCAACAATTGAAAAATAGAAATGGAAAAGTGCTTTAAGTGCTGGGATATGTCCCAAAAAAGTCGTCGGAGTCCGGGACCACATGAAGGGCCCTGAACACACTTCCCCGTGGTGGAGGCTATTCGGGCCTGATTAAACTATTATAGCACAGTGCAGAACAGGCCACTGTCCAGTTGGCTCATATTTCACATGACTATGGCCAAAATTTGACTCATGGTGCCCCCACAGCAGAGAAGAAGAAAACTGCTCCAGACCTGTAGAGACGACGATCAGCAAGTCTTATACAGGTCTGGGACCACAAAATCTCTACCTATATGGTGACATATAAGCACTATGCAAAACAGCAGGGTTGCTATTGCAAGAAAGGATTCGATCCTTTCAAGCATCACTCAAATGGAGTTTGATGCTGATGATGAATAAAATTATAAATAAGTTAAATTTCCCCAAGGTCAAATTAAAGCTGATTTTATTCTAATAATTAAGAAGAACTCAAACTCACCCAGAAACATTGGAATGTCTATTTTGTCCTCATTTTCCACCTTGCGTCGTAGGAGCACTAAATATATGGAGTAGCATGCAGAACTGAAGATGGCCCAAAATGCACTAGTAGGAATATCTATCCCTGACTGAAATATCATGACTATACCTAGAATACTGACACCAAAAAAAATTTATGTGTAATTTGTTCCAGTTAAAGATGGCACTTTAAAAGTCAAATCTGATAATAAACAAATTTTAAGCACTCATTTAGAACATTTTCCATCTGGTCTACACAATGAAATTTAAGATAGAGAGAACAATACAATAAAAAAAAAGTGATCTCATAACATAACAAAATATAGGCAAGTGTTATAAGGTTCCTATGTTTTATGTGTAGTATTACATTTAAAAGGTAGTGACTTTGATTCCAAAAATTAAAAGATGAATACAGTGTTTCCCATGACTATGCAAACAACAATAGTGGACAAATCACTTGCACCCAATAATATGTGTTTACTTAATTAGTGTCCTTGGCTTCTGAACCAGAGGTCCTGGGTGCGAAACTCAGTAAAGACTAGGATTTTGAATCTCTAGATTTTTAGGGTGTCCCTCAGTTTAGGGAAAAGTAAAGACGGCTGGTCGTTGTGCTGGCCACATGACACCCTGCTCATTGACAGATGGCCATAGAATCAGAGGCCATAACATTATCTGCCCCATAGATCGCAAGGTCTGAAAGGGAAACTTTTCTTTTAGTTAGTGTCACATCATTAGTGTCAATTTAGTTTGGAAAGCTGCACATTTTTGGGGATAAATTTAGAATACAATAAACTATAATAACTAGAAGTAAGCACTATACAAAAAACATATATGTCTAGAAATAAAACCTATTTAATGTCTCTTAGAATTTCATTTCTGTTAAAAACATCAAAATACTATCAAAGCTAATTGTCACTAATGTGACAAAAAAGTTTTGTATATTACCATAGAAATACAAAGAAAATTGATGCATCTGTTTTTGAAAATAAAAAAAAAAATATCAACTCTCTATGTGCTGACTGAGAATTGTGAAATAAAATGAAAGACTGAGTATTTTAATAAATCTAATGGGGGCAACTCAAAGAGTTTTTATTCCCAGGACATGTGTTCCCCTTTCAGACCTTGTGGTCTATAGGGCAGATGGTGTAAAGGTCATCAGATTCTGTGGCCTACGGTTAACAAGGGTGTCATGTGGCCAGCACAATGACCAACCGCCTTTACTTTTCCCCAACTATTGTCAGGTTCCCATTAGAGCTGGGTGGACTCAGAGGCGCCCAAAGATCCCGAAATATAAATCCCAGTCTTCACCAGAATTCGCACCCGGAACCCCCATTTCAAAAGCCAAGCACTTTACCGCTCAGCCATCGCACCTCCTATTTTTAGGATATAACAAACAGTTATTAACAAGGTCTTTCTAGATCACAGCTTCTACTGAAGTGGAACTCCCTTCTTTCTTCTATAATGTCCACATTCTTATCTTCTTCTTATCTTATATAATACAGACATTACTTCAAAAACGAAGATGATTACGTCCTACGCGTCACGCATTTAGTCATGCATATTAACCAATGACTTAAACTCTGCCAAGTCACTGGTTTTCCTGGCTAGCTCAGGCAACCCATTCCATGCTCTAATAGCACTAGGGAAGAAGGAGTATTTGTACAAATTTGTCCTAGCATATGGGACGAGGAATGTGCCTTTATCTTTGTGTCTTTCAGAGTATTTTATTAAATTTTGTTTTATTATTTGAAGATTATGGTTCAGTGTTTTATGTATAATTGCTACTTTACTTTTGAGTCTTCTGTCCTGAAGGCTTTCTAAATTTAGTGATGTTACTAAAGGTGTTACTCAAGTCAAATGTGAATATTCGTTTGTTATGAATCTCACTGCTCTATTTTGTGACTGTTCCAGTTTCTTAATGTTTTCTTGAGTTGAGGGGTCCCAAACGGAGGATGCATATTCTATTATTGGCCTAACCAAGGTTAAATAACATTTTAGTTTTATGTTCTTATTTGATTTATAGAAATTTCTTTTAATAAATCCTAATGCTTTGTTTGAATTTTTTATAGTTTCATCAATATGTGGATTCCATGACAGTTTTTCATTTATTATAACACCTAGGTATTTTGCGTTTTTAGTCTGTGTTACTGGTTTGCCATGATTAAGATAAGTGGAATTAATTTGTTTTAGTTTTTTGTTACTCTTAACAACTGACATTTTTCAGGGTGGAAAGACATGCTCCAATTTGATTCCCATTTCTGTAATTCATCTAATTCTCTTTGTAAACATTCCTAGACTGTTCCTGTCCTGTGTCTAACGGCACTGGTATGCACCATGAAAGACGGTGTAGCAGCAGAATTATAACAATATATAAAAAACTTAAATATTATTTATCTTTATAACAAGTTAGAGAGGAGATGTATAGATTTGATAATCTTTTGATTATGATATATCCTGTCACTACTCAAATCTAACCTGATACCTGATAAAGACAGCTACAAGCTTGGATAGTGTAAACTTGTCTGTGGTTCCACTGGGAAAGATTGAGGAGGCCACAAGAACAAAAAGACCTGAGGTAGATGAAAAAACAATGACCACGCCAGCTTCTGTTTGGCCCATGGCCAGCTGGTAGAAATAGGTAGCAAAGAACCACTGGAGAGAGAGACAATAAGTCATTTTATTAGAAATATGTGTTGCTCTTTTAGTTCTATCTATAAAATGTCAATACTATGTGTAGTGTAAAAAAAAAACACGAGAGCCTTATTAGTTGTTTCTATACTTTTAGCATGATAAATCAGAAAACTGGCCAATAGTACTTTTTATATTGAAATAATAAGAAAATAAGAAATAATAAGACGGAAATTAGTCAATGTAAAAATACATGACATGTTAAATATTAAAATAAGTAAAAATTAAATTGTGGATCTAATGATGTAACTTTTAATTTTAAAAATATCAGTGAAGCAACCAAAACTGTTTTATGTCCAATTTTGTAATTGATAACTAGTATCCTTTCTATGATGGCAAAAGGATAAAACTGCATGTCAAAGAATATATTTCAATTTTCTAATCATGTAAAGCTTTTTCTTTGTTCTTTTCTAACTGAGGTACAAACTGTACAGCTGTTGCAATGACTGTAATGGCTGTATTAAAAAATCTTAAAAATATTTATTTTTATCTACATATTACTAAAACCAGGAGAATGTGTTAAAAATAAAAGACTGATAAAACCTTGACAAGTTTACTTGCTGAAAAATGAATTATAATTTACAAATCAGCTTTCCTGTACGTCTTAAGCAATGTCAATAATTTATATGATTCAAATCAAGATGTTTGTACACAAAATTTTTAAACAGAATCTACAAGACTAACAGACTAAAGAAAGTACTAAACATTCATTTACAATATTAATCTACATTCACATTTACAATTAAAATGTATCTTAGTTTTATGAAGAGAAATCCTACGTACAAAGACAGAGAAATAACAAGCCAGCTTGATGACTTGAATGAGCGGCAATCTGTTTTGTAGAATGTTTAACTTCTCAGCAGCTTGAGCACTGGCTTGAAATGACAACCTGGCCAAGTTGTGTTCAATGGCATAGGTTTCTGTCAGAGTGAACAACATTAGATATGGATGTTAATGAAAATTTTAAAGAATGGTGAAAAACAGAAAGGGAGGTAGCAAAGGAGAGCACATTTAGTAACATATGTTTACGCAAAGAAAACTGTTGCAATAATAAAATCACTTTTTTAAACACAATCTTCGGTTCAATTAGTTTGAACGTTTTGGTTGCTTTCATTTCCTAGACATTCTTGATATGCATGTAGAGAACACAATAAACAGTACAAGTAGATAAAGTTTTGAGTTAAATCTCATTAGAGTAAATGTCAAGTTCTCTTTCTAAATCTAAATAGCATATAGGAAGTATTACTGCAAAAGGGGACAACATAGATATATTTAGAAATATGTGGAAGAGATGCATAGAGTAAACCTGCCCTCATTTTTTCAATATTTTCACATCCACCCATCCTAAATGTTGATCCTGCCTCCACTTCCTGAAATACTGTTCTTTTTAACTGCATACCAATAAAATCTGGTTTATAATTTTCAAAAACAGATGTTTGAGCAATCCATTTGTGTTCATTGTTTGTCTTCTTACTTTTTAAATTACTTGGTATAACACATCATTCAAACTCAAGCATGCTCAGTGCCAAATGTGCTATGGTCTAATGTCTTTTTGTGGACATGGGAGCTTTTAGGCGCTCAGCAAATACAACACAACTCAAGCCAGAATTCAAACTTGTGCCCCCTTGGTAGGTAGCCAAGCAGTTTATGCCTATCAGCCAAACATCCCACAAATGTAATGAAAGCATTGTGCTATTTGAACCCATACACATTTAAAAGAGCACCAGTAAAAGTTGCATACTCTGACTTCCACTCAATCTCTATAATATAGCCTTTTTTAAATTTAGGTCAAGCTGGAATTTTTTTTTTACTATTTTATTCCCCCTCATTAAATATCCTTCTTTTTTTAAATTTAAATCTACACACAATAACAACTTATAATAATAATTTTTACTCCTAGAAATATCCAACATAAATATTGTATAATGGAATAAAAAAAAAAAAAAAATCCACTACTGTACTACAGGTAAAAAAAAAAAAAAAAAAAAGTTTTAGTAAAATTTATTGATAACATTAGAAATTCAGACACAGTTTATTTAAAAGCACAAATTACCTGAGAGCTGACGAACTTCAGATAAATTACTAAACCTAACAGACTTGCTTGTGCCTCCATCTAATAAAAAGATATAATGATGTAATGAGTAGATTAGGAATGTATGGAAAATGAATTAATACACTTTTTACGTAAATATCCATATGAGACTAACAAAGGGCCAGGAAATCTAAGTAATGTTACAGGAGAGCATTATATGACCAGCACAAAGATCATGGTTCATAAAACATTTGTGAAAATGAATTCCAGACATTTTCCAGACATTTATCTTACATTTTCCAGACTCACTAACAGTAAAGTGGATGGCTACCTGAGCATGCCGTATGCGCTATGGATAGCTGTATTCGTGGTCTTCGGTTCAAACCATGCCGTCCTGTGGGAGGTTTGGACTAGGGTGTAATAATAATTTTCAATTATGAAAAGGAACATACGAAACAAGGGGGAAAAAATTCACTAATCTTGTAGCACTTAGACTTACACTTGGGCAATTTAATATATATAGGCTAGTAGGCCTATATAGTTTAATAGGCCTAACTTTGTTGTTAAATCTTATTCTAAATCTCATAACTCGTCCAATAGTTTTATGATTTTTATATAGATTTTTAGTGACTTAAACATTATTAGTTACTAGTTAAAAAGTAAAGACTTATTTACACTAACCTAGGTTAGGGGGCCTACCTCTAGTATACTTCTATTGGCGGAGATAAATAAAGATCTAGAGTTAGAGTAACTGTATTGAAATTTAATTTGTAATTGTGGCTTAAACTTTGGCTTATTAATTCACAATGGGCCTATGTCAATACTGTTACGTATCTAGGCATTGTTACCTAGATACTATTTTTTTCTCTTGACCTGTAGGTTGTCTGCCCCTTGTGTAATAAGTTTTTTTATTTTATTTTTCACGGTGAGTCAAGCCACACAGACAGTGACCGGTCCTTGACCTATGTGTGTACCTCTGGTATTGTAATACTTTTACATGCCATTTTTGTAAAAGGGTTTTGGTCAACCCTTCCATTTTGTATTGAGTAAATGTTTTGTTTTTTTTTTATCTGAAGTTCTAAATCTGATTTACCCTCATCGGGTCTAAGGGTCTCTAAAAGGTCTTCAGAAAACACTTCCTCGTCTACATAATGGATTACAATGTTATCTCTGATTTCTTGTTTAAGGGCATTTGATTTTATTTTTAACCCTAACTGTTTAGAAATAAGGACCAGTTCCTTCCTAGTACAAGCATCAAGCTCTTTCACAGAGGGATTTGCAAGAAAAACCTGAATATCCATGACTAACTAACAACTATTACAAGCAAAAAAAAAAATGTATACAATGTAAATATACAGTACAAAATCAGTACAACAAAAAAACCTTAAGAGAGTTTGGTCAATACTATTGATACTTTACTTCCGACTCTTTGACACAAAAAAAAAAATTTTTTGTTAAAGTCAACTTCGCCTTTACAAAATTACTCAAGTAAGACGAAAATAGGTTCAGAAAAATATCCCGGACGAGCCCCCAAACTTCTTTTGTCACGTATTACAAATTGAATTCTACTTTTAAATGGCTTGCCTAGGGGAACGTGACAATAGAAAAAGGTAGTTGTGTCACTTATCTAAAGTCTGAATTTAATCAAAGACTTACAATGAATAACAAAAAAAAATGACACAAGAAATCGGAAGGTAAAATATCAACTTAATGTTTAATATAATATAACTCAAATAGTACTTTTAAATAAATAAATAAAGTAAAAAAAAAAACAAACATTTGCTCAATACAAAATGGAAGGGTTGACCAAAACCCTTTTACAAAAATGGCATGTAAAAGTATTACAATACCAGAGTTTGAAAATATAATTACAAATACAAGCGAGGCCTTGAAAAAAAAATCTTAACTTACACGATCAATTGGTATACCACGCACGGGTCACGCAATGTCTCCGCTATTCTGTCTCACGGCTGTCTCCGTATGTCTGTCCGTCAACGTTACACGGGCGGTCTTTATATAATATACCGCGCGTCGATATCAAGACAAATCTAGTAATTTCTAGAACAGAATAAGTCATCAACACCCAGATCTAGAACGCTCTTCAAAGAGACAGAAGAAAAAAAAAACCACCCTCCTTTCAACCAGAGGTACACACATAGGTCAAGGACCGGTCACTGTCTGTGTGGCTTGACTCACCGTGAAAAATAAAATAAAAAAACTTATTACACAAGGGGCAGACAACCTACAGGTCAAGAGAAAAAAATAGCATCTAGGTAACAATGCCTAGATACGTAACAATACTGACTTGTTTTTTTTTCACAGGATAAAATTTGATATCTAGATCTAAATCTATATCATTAGTATATCATAACCATACTAGATTATAATTATAGATCTTTAAGCTATATATGCTAGATCTAAATCTAGACTTAGATCAAGACTAAATCTGGTAGTAGGACCTAGTAATCCTAGTCATTTTAGATTTTTGAATTTAGAATCAAGATCTCTATATTCTACATTGATGTGAAGCAGACATTAAGTTTGGAATATCAAAAAAAAAAAGGGTCATACCAAGAGCCTAATTTCTAATCTTCACCAGATATCAAAACCAGGACAATCAGTTTTAAGTATAGTGCTTCCCCAATATGGGATCATTTACATTAAAATAGGAAGAGAATTTTTTCAGAACAAGAAATTAGGAACAAAAATATAATTTAAAAAATCACCTATTATTAAAAAAAAGAGACTGCAGTATTTTCACATTGTTATACAGACCTAGCTGTTAACAACCTATTCTGTCACATCCAATGCAGACAACTGTCTTCTGGTGGCCAATTAACAGAAAATACAGAGAAAGGACAAAGTAATGTTAAAGTGTATGAAATAAAAAAATGTCTGAGAAGTCAAAACATTTAAATAAAACATTAAAAAAAAAAAACCTACTGCTGGCATCATCTGACTCTCCACCACTTGTATGACTGTCATATTTCAAGGGGACATAAATAGGAGAGCTCTGAAAAGTTTAACATAAACTTTTGTCAATCAACCAAAAAAGTGTATAAAATTGAAACAATAAATGACCAAACATTGATTTTCATTAAACAAACTGTCAACTTAGGAGTGATAGTAAAACATCCAAAATTCAAGACTGTAAATTAGTAAATGCTGTCACAAGAAACTAACAAAAATATTTAGAAAATCAGCAATGAACACGAAGATCACAATGCAAAAATCAAGCAATTGCAGAGCAACACATAACAGTGACAGAAGACCAAGAAAGTGGCGATGATGTCCCTATTGGTGCAAGTGCCAGGATGCTAGGACATGCATTTATAAGACATTCACTATACACTATACATGAAGCTAGGCAGTGAGCCTAGGACAGAACTAGACCTTGGAAGTGAGAAGTAAGTCTACCAACAAATATTCATTATCATGATCACCTCTTAAGAACTACTAAAAAGTTTAACAAATACATTTGATGGGGAGAAATTTAAAACCAGATGTAGGTTTAAAAATTTTTCAGCTTTGGGTATTTTGTTAATCAGGATTAAAATGTAGCTTTATAGATAGTTTTCAATTTCTAATAGCTCTTAAATAGCACAACTTTCATATTAATAGCATGCTCACAGAACTATGATCCAATCTTTTTATGGACCAGTGGAAGGAGTCTGGGAGGTTTTCGTGGACCAGTAGGGGGAGTCTGGGAGGCTTTAATGCTGCCGTTAGGCACTCAGGAAATACAGTTCTGCTTGAGCTGGGATTTCGACCCAAGCCTCTTTGATAGCCAAGCAGTTTTTACCTCTCAGCCACACATCCCACTTTAATCTTTAATATTAACTTTAATATTTTACCTTCAGAAATTTGTTTTCAGTAATATATATATATATCAATAAGTATAAATAACATATATCAATAAGTATAAATAACAAATATCAATAAGTATAAACAACATAAATCAATGTTATATGTTAAGTTTATTTCATAACTATAGATTTCCTGCTGCAGTAAATATGTGTGTTGAGAAATACTAAGTCAATATTAAAAGAGTGTCAGTATCTAAATGTATTGTATTATACAAATTCATTCTGCTCATTTAGACAGAACAGGTATATGAAGAAAAAAAAACACTCTATCATGCACATAAAAATCAATTACCAGCATAGACTCCAGCTCAACGGGGGATGGGGCAGGAGCTATTTCATCTTCCAATGCCAGCTGGAATAGAAATATGAACAATTATTGCCACAAAATATATTGAGGTAGGTAAAATAAATATAAAATCATTGTACGTAATTCAGATGCTATAGAATGATACTAAGTGGCATCACCAATTTAAAAGAGGATCACAAAGGCAACAGTGCCCATGATAACCTGCTGAAAGCTGTCAAAAAATGCAAACTAAAACTTTAAGGACTATCACAAGGACCTCAGGGGTTACAAAGTCCTTCCTTAAGGGAACAGTACCAAGAAAAAAAGAAGAGGAAGACAGAGAATGAAA
This sequence comes from Biomphalaria pfeifferi, assembly GCA_030265305.1. NCBI lineage: Eukaryota > Metazoa > Mollusca > Gastropoda > Planorbidae > Biomphalaria > Biomphalaria pfeifferi. The sequence continues at coordinate 1,574,752 of JASAOG010000119.1, read as the reverse complement.
GAACAGATTGTCATTGAAAGAGATTCTATTTAAGGAAAAAGACATATAGGAAGGTGGGAAGTCAACAAATCCTATGTGATGCCCCAGTGGTTCAACAGACTAAGGGATAGGTGAAGGATCATTGAATGGATCAATGGAATGGATAAATATATGATCGATGATTAAAAGGGAAAGAGGGAAATATTGATATTCAACTTTAGTTGGTTTGGATAATGTTTTCATGAGGCTTTCAGCTGAAGTTAGAATTCAAACTCAAGCCCCTCTGATAGGTAGCCAAAGAGCCACACATCCTCTTTGAAAGGAATCACCTTTGAAAATTTTGTAACCTGCATGATGGATGATGACTATAATTTCTAAAAAAAATATTATATTCTCTAAAAAGGAATAAATTTTTTTTAAGCTTTAACCTTTTTATAACAACACTGGTCTCTCCATGGTTTCCACACAATGAATCCCAAAAGATAGGTTGAAAACATGACAGTTCGGACATAGGTGGTGAAGAACGGCTTATCAAACTTTGGCTCTTGAAACAGATACTGGAGAAAGAAATATTGTATATAAAATTAATGCAACCAAGAATTGATAAACTGAAGATATATGTAAAGTTAATGAATATTGTGTGCCTTTAAAACTTTTTATCAACTTAAGCCTAGAATACAAAACAAAACATTGATATTTCTATACAGTTAACATATGTACAGATTTAATTAAATAAGATTTATTTCAATAATTAAGTTCCTTTTTTGAAAAGTAACTTCAAATCCTTATACAATAATTCTAGCTATAAGCAGATGCAAGTATTGCCTTTTCTAATAATGTTAATTAGAACTTTACAACATATAATCTTGTTCTAAAAATAACACATTATCAATATAAAAGTTGTGATTTTGTCGTAAGGTCTCCAAAATGCTTATTGTTTTTAGTGCGGAACTACCTAAAGGTGTAGCTGCCCTTAGAAAATGTCTTCTATTGGAATTACCTCTATAACTACTAATGGAAAAGATAAAAATGAGCATGAAATGAACCTTTGTTATTTCCTCTGATGCCACCCATATGACATCAACAATCAGAAGAGCAATGACACCTAGTAACAAACGGTTGGCACGATTGAGTTTGCTGAGGCCAAACATTGTAAGTGGTTCCAAGCAGCTACACACATGAGTTGCAATACACTTTTATACCATTATATCTACAGGTGCTATTGACTTTGGTCATATCATTATCATTTGGGCTGACCATTCCTGTAAAGATATAACAACAATTTTAAAAAATTGAAATTTGTGAGCCTGCCTACTTTTAATATTTAACATTGTAGACAAAAGAAAAAAAAAAAAAGATTTTTAAAAATATATTCATCTCTAAATCTAATTAGAGAACTCATAAAATGTGTTATTAAATTTTTGTTAACATTTGAGTATTACCATTACATTTCAAACAGAATGCATTCTTACAGGAATTTAGTTTATATATATATACCATAAGCAACTATTTTACAGAAAATCAGAAAACTACTTCTGACATCAGTCATTATAAAGCTTACTAAACTAATGTCACTAGTTACGTTGCAACCACAAATATGCTTCTATTATATAGATCTAAATTCAAATTACTGGTTGGGGAGAAAGTTGGGCCTGATACTTCATCGCGACTATTTATCTCCAGAAAGAATTTTTGTAGGCCTAGATGATAATTGGTATAATCTGCGTGTTACATGTTAATACTTATTAATAGTATAGACTAGGTCACTAGATCTAGAATTAGTATATATCTACTATCTCTACAAATTGAATCTAGATCTAGACTTCATTTTAATTTTATTTTAATATTTTTATACAATGAATATGAATACAATCCTTGTCAATCTAACTCATACTGTGATAATGATAATCTATTCTACTCTAGACTAAAGACTAATCTAATAGATCCTAGATTATATTTTCTACATTGATCTAGAATCTAGATCTATATAATATTAGTACGGTATATATTATATTATATTTATCTCAAATCCATCCATCCATCCCAGTGGAGCTACAGCCCATGGAGGGCTCTGGCCTGCTTCAACACATCCTTCCATTCAGATCTCTCTAGGGCCTTTTGCCTCCACGCCCTAAACCCAAACTGCTTCAGATCCATCGCATTCAGGGTCTGCCTTTGGGTCGCCTGCCTTTTGGTTTTTGCCTGTATACATTTTCCAGGCCTAGGTCGTTTTCTGTTGAGATCTGTCAGAGTTTTCTTGTGTGTATTAGCTTTCATAACAGTATTTAATAATACTGTATTTTTTTTATATATGACAGAGTTGTTAGCCCTGTGCATAACCATCTGGGGGGCTGCCCCTTTCAGATCTCTGGATAGTTACCTTTATTTTCGGGTAAGGTGCCCTAGCCTTTGTGGATCTCTCCACTTCCTGCAAGGCAGCAGGTTTGATTTTGGTCCCACCCCGGCCCCCGGGTATTTTATTTCCCCGGTACCCACCATTATGACCATATCTGAAGTAACCTAAGATTGATGGGCGTTCCCCTATCTGCCACCTGGGGAGGCACTCGATGGGAGATCAAAAACTCCACACAAATATAAGATCTAACTCTGATACTAGTGCCAGTAGTGGATAGTAGATCTAGTGACTAGTGCTACTCTACTAGGCTAAGTAACTTACTACGTCGGCTACGTCATTCACAAGAAGTCACACTCAACAAGTCAGTGACAAGTCATTTGTATTGATCTATCATCTGACGCCAGATATAGGCATAGATCTAATCTTAATGTTATTTAGAGATTTACCTAGATTCTAGATCCAGAAGATTTAACCAATTCCGACATGGCCTGGTTTATTTGGATGAAAAATTAGGACACTTCCGACTTAGTCTACTTGTCTTGTATCAGTATCTAGATCTAGATGTAGAGTTTTGTTATTAAGTACACCGGAAATGAACTCTGTTTAAACAGTATCAATTTATTGTTTAATTGATTTATTATAATTTCGACTATTAGATTCTCACCAGATATTTTTTTATTTTTTTTTTAGAATCTCATATCTTGTTGAATTTTTTAAAAAAGAATAGCATCATTGAAATATGCATACTATTTTTTTCAAGAATAAGTGTTAATACATAAATACTTATCACCTATCATTTGTATTTTACATTTTAAAATTGTATTTAACTTTCTTTCTCCGAAATGCCAGTTTAAGATCCGTATTCTATTCAAGCGTGACCTGTATCGAAGATATCGATTCATGTCACATGTAGTGGCATCCATGGTGCGAAGGGGTTCAATGAACCATTAGGGGCCCACAGCAGTAGCGGCCTTAGGGGGTGGAAAGTGGGGCAACCGCCCCAAGCCCCGCGATAGGAGATTCATTTGTCATCGTCAACTTCGAAAACCTGATCAGTTCTCATAAACCAGTACTCGTTACTCAATATCTTTGGAAAACTTTCCATACATCAACATGATACCAAATACTATCTAAGCTCTTATAAATATGACATAAATTTTAGCAGCTCGAGGTTTCTGTAAATTCCATTAAGTGTGTGACTTTGTGGTTGGATTTAGCTCTGAAAATGTCAAATGGTAGCACAACGAATAGCGTGATGCAAGAACAAATTAGAAAAAAAAACAACACTACATTAGCGGCTAAAGAACTAGGTCTAGGTCTAGATCCAACATTGGTTTTGAAAGGACAATCGCGTTCTTGGATTTCCTAATGTAGGCTAAGGCATTATTGATTCAAGAGTTTAAATAAATGAATGTTCAGGACAATTTTGCGCATCGTCTTCTAAGTCTAGATCTAAAGGCTTGTCATTGAAATACTATAAAGTGTACTAGAACTTTAGATTCGCTAAACCATGAATCTGTCTCTGGGAGGAATGTTAGGGATGTGGCGGCGTAAGTAATGCCCCATTGCTTTTTAATCTAACATTCGTTTGTCATTAAGAGAAAAAACCTTCACTCTATTATAAGTCGTATAAAGGAGGTATTGTCTTTCAAAAATGTTTTTCTTTTTCTTTGTACTGTTCTCTACAATAGGGTCTTTGCTAGCTCTGAAGGTTTTGACGGTCGTTGGCTTGTAACACTGAACTGCTGGTTGAAAAACAAAACGCTGTTGGCGTATTAACGCCGTATTATTATATAACTTTCAAAACTTGAAAATCACTTAAATAACTTCTTGGTAGCAAACTAAATAGAGCTTTTATTACAATAAAGAAACAAATTCAACTTGAGATAAAATGAAATAAACTTATGTTTTAAACAAATCTAACTTACAACAAGAAAAAAAAAAAGGTTATACGAACTGTAATTGTAGCAATTAGCTTCGATCAGCCATGTAATTAAATTTGTAATAGATCTAGTTATAGAGGGACTTTCTATAGTACGACAATTGGGCCTATGCTGGACATGGCACGCATCCCGTCTGGTTTCCTTATTAGAGAGCTGCTAATATGCTGGAGCTACCGGTGTAGCTTTCGTACTAAGGCGTTAATAGGGTCTCTAAAAAATAAAAACAAATAAAATCTAAATAGGTGCACAGGGTACTTTCGGTGTTCTGAAAATATTTATTATGTATAGTATATTGGATATTCTTTTCATGGAGATATTTTGTAAAAAGCAGTTAACTTCCGGACTTGTTTGCAGTGTGTGTTGTACAATTCGATTTTAATAAAAATCGTCATTATTCTCAAAAGTAGATGCAGCGACTACCTTTTGGTTTACTGAATATTTAATGTTTGTATGTAAAATTAAGTCATTTCCTATTCAATATAAATACGAGTGACCCAAAGTGGCCGCCAAACAAGGTTTGTGTAATAAAAAAAAAGTATGTCATCTTGTTTATTAATTTAATTTTGCGCTGAAACAAAATTCAATTTGTCTCCCTTTATAATCGCTCTATGAGGACTAAGTTAAAGACGCGGCTCGTCTGCAGCAGAACCATTCCAAGACTCGTAAAACTGTCAATATTATCAAAGACGTTTATTATGATTACATGTAATTGTCTGTTATACCAATAAATTAAATTGAAAAATTATGACTATAGCAGTGCTCGTTTTTTAACGTAAGCTTTCATATTTACTTTTTACAATTTGTATAGGTGAAATAAAGCTGAAATGCTATTAATATAATAAAGAAACAAAACAAATAAAAATATAGTTAATGAGTAATGCTTTAAAATATATATGTATATATATATATATATATATATATATATATATTAAGTGCACCTATTTAAAGCATTCACTTGATTTGCTTCATTTAGATTTTAATAACCAAGTGAAGCATAGGGCCGCATCAGTACTTCGCCATCGTACACTGTTCACTGGCAATATCTCTCGGGTCCATGTCCACCTTGCTTTCTTTTATTTTATTTATGTTGCTCTCTTCTATGTTTACTTTGGTCTTACAGCCTTTATCTTCCCATGTGGGTTCCAGTTCAGAGTCTGCTCTGCCTTTTTACTCGCCTGGGTGGACCACTTCGGGGGCCGATTTTCAATTTGTGTTTCCACGAAACACGAACTGTCTTTGTAACCTTGTTTATTATTATTATTGATTCTTGTTGTGCGAAATTTCAACTTGATCCGAGATTAGGTGAGGAAGAAACAACGTGTACAAACTTTTTACCAGACAGAGTTGGTAAGACAAGCCAGGTTTTTAGGTGCTCTAAAAGTAATAAATGACACTGACAGTAGACCTAATCGACTTACACAACGCGAGGTGTTAAATTGCTTTTACACGAGTGCCAGGTAAACGCCAAGATGTGAAGCAGTATAAATGTCATGAGATTTTAGTGAAAAAAATATCTCAGTAATAGCTTATCATATTCTCTACCACCTATACACACACATAAAAAAAATAAAGCATAAATTAAATTAAATTAAATATATTTAATTTAAAATATAAATCGTACACCTCTAAAGACACTGCACCTTCACATTGTTCCGGTGAGTACATCTAAATGAATGGAATAGAGGAACAAAAATAATAATTAAAAAACAAACAACGCAAAAAATTGCATCCGAAAATTTGTTTATTGCAATATCTATTTTCAGAACTTTCATTTTTTGTTTAAATAAAAATAAATTAATTTAAATAATAACATATTTATATGTATTTACAGCAGTTGGTTGCCACTCCGTAGTAAAAGACTTTTTCTTTTTTTTTTTTTTACACAAAAGCAATCGTTATAACAACAAAACTCACCAAATATTGATAAATAAATTTTTAAAAAATTACTACGGAAGACATTAGACATAATACATATTGAGACTGAATACGTCCATAGCAAGTCGTCCATTTCATTGTTGATTGTATTTTTGTTTTTTTTTAATTTTTGATACTGAAGAGCCGAGTATGTGTGTGTATGTTTGTGTGTGTATGTTTGTGTGTGTTTGTTACGTATGAAACATTGACACCCTACACATTTACTGTTGGCCAAATAAACAGAAACAAGCTTTGACGTCGTCTGCCCCTGTAAATCGCAAGGTCTGAATGGGAAACTTTACTTGACTTGCAAAACTTTGAGTAACAATTTAGTTTATATGAAAAGATCCGGATGTTACTTCAGACTTAAAGATGGTTATATCCTAGACCAAAACTCCCGAGGACAGGATTGAGGGGATAGTGACGAGCAGAATTCGAACACAGAACCATTGAGACGACAGTCCAGAGCGCAGGCAGCCAGCTTTCAAAATGTATTAAAAATTTAAATTATATGTAGAGCTTTAAAATTAGTCTGTAATGTGTGACAAATTGGTGGAAAATTTTGTAATACTTTTGTAGTGCACAGGTTCATAAGGACCATCGAGACGACAGCCCAGAACACAGACAGCCAGAGTTTTTAAAGAAATTTAAATTATATCTGAAGTTCTAAATTTTTTCTGTAGTGACAAACTGGTGAAATATTTTGTAATACTTTTGTAGCGCATATGTTCAATAGCCAAGAATAAAATGGATATAATATAATTGGTCTATACAGGAAGTTTGTATATAAGTTAAGGAAAGTAAAAAGGCTGTTCAGAGCTCGATAAAGGAAAGTCATGTTAATACACAACTCCTTCCCAAAACAATCAAATAATAATAATTAATGAATTGTTTAGATTTGTTCATTAGTTAAGCCGAGCGTATAGTACCAAGCTCCTTTGGCACGATGTTTGTATTAGTAAAGTTGACCCCCCCCCCCCTTTGTTCTCGCGGGAAAGGAGCGCACATTAATTGTAATTATACTGCTTATTTTATCGATACGCGTCTGAACGCAAATAGCTCCTCTGAAGAAACACTCAAAACACTCAAATTTGTCAAGACTTGATGATATAATATTGTTTGAATTGAGAAGCCGAAGAAAAGTCATAGAGTGTACGACGGACTAATTTTTTGTTGTAGGCGGGGGAGTGGGGGAAGCGGATTAATACAAGTGATACTAGAATTAACGGGCCCAAAATATAAATACATGCATGTGTCGGGGTCGCATTATGAAGCGGGTCTTTCCAAATCAAGTCAAAAGCCTATGTTGGAGAACAGGGCCAGACTTAACCTATGCGGTCGCAGTGGGCCCAGCACTTTCATAGAAATCTTCTGAAATTAAAAATCTCCTGAAAACTCATACAAATCTCCAGAAAAATAGAAAAAATTAGGGTGCCAATCCTAAGCGATAAAAAAACCCAGCATTGTCAGCTTTCATATAATAAAATTTTATTATAAACTCATACAAATCTCCAAAAAAATAGACAAAATTCGGGTGCCAATCCTACGCGCGATAAAAAAAAAAAAACAGCATTGTCAGCTTTCATTTAATACAATTTTATTATAAAGACGAATGTATTTCCTAATACAAAATCTTAATATTGACAATAGGCTTATCACTACCCAGACTAGGGCCTACGCAATCCGTTTCGCATAAGGCTCCGCAATGGCTAGGACCGGCCCTGTCGGAGAAATTACGATGCGAAAGGTTAAAATTAAAAAAATGGGTTCCTGAAAGCGAACACGATATAAATTTATATATATATATATATATATATATATATATATATATATATATATATATATATATATATATATATATATATATATATAATGACAGAGAGAGACAGGGAGTAAGAGAGAGAGAGAGAGAGAGGTGTTCTGGCCATAACAAACGTCTTGGGAAAAAAAAACAAGTGGTGTTACAGCTAGTTTGTTATAAGTTTACGGTTTTACAATTAGAATGCATAATAAATGGAAGTTCATAGTCGAGCTGCCCTGAGTTCTAGTCTAAACATGAGAAAAAAATTTTCAGAAGAAAAGATTTACTATTCCAATCTTGTATTCAGCAGTCTGATTTTTATAACTGGACAAAAATATTTATTGCCATTATTCCAAAACTTTTAGTAAAGATGATTTAAGCGCTAAAACATTCACTTAAATTGAGTTTTATGATAATAATATTGTATGTAATTTACTTTGTGTACGAATATAGCGGACATAAAGAAATTGTGTTTAATGCCATCATTGTGTTTCTTTGGTAATAATCAATAAGCTTGTCAGTAAGAGAATTCCTCTTCGCCGATTCCACTACGACTTATTCCGTTGTCGTCGCATCCACTATGGACATGGTGGTAGTACAACCTAGAGTAAACCAGACCTGGAATGTACACCAGGGCGCCGCTGCTCCCTGGGCAGGTGCTGTTGGAATAGGTGAACTGGCTGACGTTCTTATCACTCGCCCACGATGACCTCTCCTGCCAGGAGCCCAATGTGACCCTCTTGGACATGCCATGAGGGTGAGAGATGATGATGGTCAGTTTGCCGTCGTGGTGCTTATATTTGGCGTGGACGGATTCCTTGAGCCGGTCGTACTCGCCCAGGAGGCTCTCCAGCCTTTCCGCCAACGCCTGGTCGCATGTGATGCAAGTCATCTCGCAGCTGTCTCGCAGACTGTCACTGTACACGGCGTAGATCCCTTTGAGGACGACACTACCATTCGAGTCGCCATCTTCATCATAAAACAAAACGCAGGAAGTGCATTCCGCTTCCGAGTTGTCGTACACCACATGCCTAGCCGTTAGGATCTGAATCTCCCACCAGACGTCGCGGCGCTCGCCAGACGACACACATTTCTCACAGGGGCAGTAATGCAACTGTAAGTAATGTGACATTCCGTATTTATCTTTCCCTTTCACAAATTTGGCCACACGTCTGATTCTCCCAGTTCCCAGACGAATACTTCGACTCCCTCGTTTATCATAAAAAGGATATGTACTTTCTGTGATTGGGTCACACATAGGCCTTTCAAGGCTGACCCAACCGATCTGCAGTTTCACAGTCTGGGCTGCCAAGCATTTAACCATATGCTCTAGTTCCTCATCTCTGCAGTCTTCTGGTAGGTGATTTAGATTGAAATCCTTAATCGGTACAAAATTTACGTGTCCAGGATTCTTGGCGCATTCGTAAAATATTCTTGAAACGTCAGCTTCACTTTCAGACTCTTCAATTTCATGTTGAGCTGTAGAAATATAAATGCAAGTAGAATTAATATTTATTCTTAAACTAAACTGAAAATTCGCGTTCAGTCAAGGTCTCCCTATCAAACTCACATGGAAACAAATATAATAAATTATTTATAAGCGTGTGCCCGCAAGAGCTTCTTGAAAATCAACAACAAATTTTGAATATACAATGTAAAAATTAGATTAAAGGGATTATGAATAAAAACAGTTCATCCAAATAAAGCTCAATCTGCTTACAACTGATGCAAGACATGTTTATACAATAGTGAATCAAAACAAAAAATTATTAATAATGATATTTACGATATATAATATAATATAATATGTATATATAATGTTTACCTGGAAATCGAGCCCAATCAAAGGAGTTTTTATCTGCCATTTTATTAATGGTTTCCCAATTGCATATCTGAAATGGAAGAAATACTTTGATGATATACAGAAACTTAATTAAATTTAATGTTTCTAAAAGTTATTTAAACTTATAAATAATAAAAATTTGTACAACTTCATACTTCGTCCTTATGGCACTTATAGCGAGTGGGACCCGTAACGGAGACAAAGCGCTGTGAACGCGGCACGGCGCGGTCTGGCCCATTCAACCTATATGACCGTCTACCGCTGGAAGTCCTCAGACAGGACATGGGATGAAGAATCCCAATGTCCAGGACTGGTTGTTGGATAAAAGCCTTTCTAATGAACTACGGGATGAATGGCGCCAAAGGCGCCGATTCCTTACTGGATTTCATTAAAGGTGAACATCGCAAACAAAATGTCAAGTTTGTATGATTATTAGACTATCAGAAGGGCGACTATCTAGAACGACAGATGAATCTGAGATCATTTTCGACTGGAAAAGGGCAATAAGCAAAATTTAAAAAAATACTTTGAAAAGCTTATATCAAGTATATTAATTAGTTTGGATCAGTCATGTAATTAAGTTTGAAAAATACCAGAGACGACAATCAATAAAGAAAAGCTGTCTATTTTGTTACGTCAGGGACAGATGAAATTGGACCATATCAAGTCTAAATCAGTCCTGCTTTGCGTGGTCACTTTAGTCTTTTAAAACGCTTTCCTGAAGAGGATTATTGTTTGAGAGAATGCGTCGGAAGACCTCTTTTGATAAGTCAGTATCGGTGGAAAAACTTCAGATCTTTGGCTGATGACAGACCAGAGGTGGCCAAACTTTTCAACCAGAGGGTCCCATACAGTGGCATAGCTAGCCATGTGTGAGTGGTGCGGGCCGCACAGGGTATCAAGTGATGAGGGGCATCAAACTGATCGCAATATTTCTTAGAAAAAAAACGGCACACATTGTACATACATAAACAAACATAAACTACTTTATAATAACGTATTTTCGTTGTTTTATATCGGGAGGGGGGAGGGCATCATGAGGAGATGCCGCACTAGGCATCAAACACCCTAACTACGCAACTGGTCCCATGCAATACAGACACACGATTTACGTGCTACATCACTACAAAGTTGAGTCGAGTCCAATGGAACGAATGTGCGGCAGCTTTAGTAAACTTCATGGAACGGATAATGCCCGCGGGCCGTAGGTTTGGATTCACTGACATAGATGTCATTGCAGGAAATGATTATTGTTGGACTTAAAGATCTAATGGGCAGTATTTTGAGAGCATACGCTATGTCAATGAAATCGTTAACTTTCGGGATGGCGATAATGGTAGAAGATATTGAACAATACTACAAGCATAAATTCAGGTTTAACATTGAAATAATATTTAACTAAAGAGCTGCATTCTCTAAATAGTTCCCCTTTCAGACCATACGGTCTATGGAGCAGATGATTTAAAGGTCATCTACTCCTTTGTCCAAAGGTTAACGAGCAGGGCGTCATGTGGCCAGCACAACAACCAACCGCCTTTACTTTCCGCAACTTAAGTGACGTACCCATTACAGTTGGGTGGACTCAGGGGCGCCCTAAAAATTCCGAAATTCAAAATCCCAGTCATCACCGAGATTCGAACCCAGGACCACAGGTGCGGAAGCCAAGCTCTTAACCACTCAGCCACCGCACCCCATATTCTCTATAATACTCAGGTGCAATTTCGCCAGACGATAAAACAGTAGCGGACTTCTGGAAATCAGCAGAACAAAAAAGACTTATTAGCATGTGGGACAATCAAGCTATCGTTAGTTACAACACATTCTAGAGAGCTGGGCTCCTGGCTTCAACTACGTCTTCCAGTTACAATTTTAAAATTGTTAACATTTTATACACAAAACAAAGAAGAAATGGAGAGTTCGTCTTAGAAGCACAAAGCTAGACATCGCAGGAAAACATGCCATGTAATAATTGCAGCACTAAGATAGCAGGAAAAAAACAAAAACAAGCCACGTTCACCTTCCCACATCAGACTGTAAATAAAACATACCATTAATTTATTGCAACAGCTCTAAAACAGGGATTCTAAAACTGGAATGTTTATGTAATTAGAGCAAAACTATAAATATATACAACTTTTAGAGAACATTATGTAGTCTCTATCCTCATTTTATTGTAAGGCAGGATATATAGACGAAATAACTAAGGTTACTGAGGGAAGAAAGCGAAATATACAAACGAAATAACTAAGGTTACTGAGGGAAGAAAAGGAATAAAATATGTCGAGACTGGTACCAGGTCGCTGCTAGGCAATGGATCTGGTTCGAGGTCTGTGGTTCGAGTCCACCTCATAGTTATGTATATTTCGCGATATTTTCATTAATTTTCTTCTCTCGGTAACATTGGCCCCTTAGTCTTGCTAACATTTTATGCTACATTTCATGTTTATTCATACTTTTTTTTCACTGCTCTACACGCTTCAAACTCAAGAAACGTATGCGAATGTCACAATATAAGTATTTTCAAAAGTCAATGCTACAGGACACTATACAAAGTAAATTTATTGCGAAGACATAATAAACTATAAAGGTTTTATCTCTTGCAAGATTCACAATAAAAGTTAACATGGAAGGAGATGATACTAAGGTAAGATTGCAGATCGTATATAACTTAACAATAGGTCTACATACAAAATAAAAGCATTTACCAGACAACGTCTAATTGCAGCTCTAATAGACCAAAAAATATTTAGTTGGCGCTTGATACACTATATTGTTATATACTCTAATAGTGACCTGCATTGTTTAAATTTAGAACACAGTACAGTCTGACCTTTTCTCTTTCAGTATAAATCCCGAAATCTGAACTACACACCTTACGCAATGCTGAAGGAGAAACCCACATACTTTAACCTAGCTTGGTAACTAGCTATAAACTTAGCATTTCTTGCCAGATTGTGGGAATTTAAAAACTTTTGTTTACTTTACAGAGGGAGTCTAAAAGTGTAGGGATGTTACGCAGTGTTAAGATCAACTAATTTGAAGACATAATATAATTATTACATTTAACAGGTATGCCACGCATTATAAAGTGGATAGAGACTACATAATATTCTCTAAAAGTCGAATATCTTTATAGTTTTGCTCTAATTACATGAACATTCCAGTTTTAGAATCCCTGTTTTAGAGCTGGTGCAATAAATTAATGGTATGTTCTATATTCAGTCTGATGTGCTAAGGCGAACGTGGCTTGTATTTTTTTTTTCGTGTTTCGGTTTGTGGTGTGTTCACCAGATACACATAACAGGAACAGAGAACAGGGGAGACAAAATGAGTTACTGCCAGGTTTTTAGAAACTTATCAACATCGAATGGACTGATTGAAAGTCATTTCCTTGTGCAACTGAAAGTCGTTCTTTCTTAATTTAAATACTTCAATCTATTTTTTTATCCATCTTAAAAATGTTCTCCTCAAAAACAACTGTTCAATAATGTCGTCCATGAAAATGAAACCAAGAACACAGACTAAAAACGCAAAATACCTAGGTGTTATAATAAATGAAAAACTGTCATGGAATCAGAATACCAATGAAACTATTAAAATATTAAACAAAGCATTAGGGTTTATAAAAATAAATTTCTATAAATCAAATAAGAACATAAAACTAAAATGTTACTTAACCTTGGTTAGGCCAATAATAGAACCTGCATCCTCTGTTTGCGACCCCCTCAACTCAAGAAAACATTGATGTCCAATGCGCGTATTATCAATAAAGCTTGAGTAATTATTGAAGAAGTTTTTACAAATATCTTTTCTAGTTTATGTGATGTAAACGAGACTGACGAACAGACAGACCACACAAAACTAATAGCGGCTATTCCTCTTTCGGGTGCCGCTAAGAAACAAAAGAAAACCGCTCAACTCTAAGCATTATGTAAAAAAAAATGGTTAATTTATCTCTATATGAAATTAGCAACACAATTAGAAACGTTAAGCGGGGGTCAGATGAAGATTTCCGTTTGCGCTTATCCTCGGCAGCAGATTTCCTTTTGTTTATAAGCTGTTTCCCGCAGTATCGCTTTTTGAAGTAACGTCTAAATTATATAAGATAAGATAAGAGCACGGAGTTAAGTAGAGGGACTGCTTGTTGTTTGACAACTTCGGTAGACAGGACTCCTATTTTGCCAAAAACAATCTTGCGTATCATCATCATCATCATCAAACTCCATTAGAGTGAGGGCTTCAGATGCTCAAATCCTCTCTTGCAAAAGCCCTGGACAGAAACCCTGCTGTCTTGCATAGTGCATAAATGTTGTCATACAGGTCGAGAATTTTGGGTTTCCCAGACCTGTCGAGACGGAGATCAGCAAGTCTGGGACAGTCAAACAGAATATGAGGCACGGTTTCCTCTTCTTCCCCGCAGCGGGGGCACCGTGAATCAAAATTTGGCCATAGCCGCTAGAAATATGAGCCAACAGGACAATGGCCTGTCCTGCACTGTGCTATAATAGCTCGCTCAGGCCTGGACAGCCACCACCACGGGAAGTGCGTTCAGGGCGCCTCATGCGCTCCCAGACTCCACGGGCTTTTTGGGACTTTTCCCAGCACTCAAACCACTTTTCCATATCTGTTTTTTGTATGAAAACTTACAGCCTGTTCAGTGGGTGGAATTTGCCCTCCCTTGTGGGCCAAAGAGTCTGCAATTGAATCCTAGTTAATAAAAGACACAAAGATAAAGGCACATTCCTCGTTCCATATGCTAGGACCAATTTGTACAAATTCTCCTTCTTCCATAGTGCTATTAAAGCATGGAATGGGTCAGCCATGGAAACCAGTGACTTGGCAGAATTTTAATCACTGGTTAACATTTATGACTAGATGCATGACGCGTAGGACAAAATTATCCTCTTTTTTTTTGAAGTAACGTATGTATTTTATAAGATAAGATAAGATCAACTTTAGAAATGTAAGCTCAGCTAAATGAAGGATCACATAAACAAGTAGGTCTCTAAAATGCGCTATAGTTTTAGGTCCACATACCATCATACCGGCCTTAACCGATCTGACCGATTACTCCGAATTGGACCACACGCCTGGGAGGGGCCCCGTAATCACAATCAGTCATGTCTCTAATCACAGGCAAAGATGTAGGACTTTAAGGGTGTTGTTAGATGTTGCTATAGTGATATAATTAAAAACAATATTTATTGTAAACTCCATTAAATTTGGTCCAGCTATTCGTCCAGCCGTCCCTGCTATCATTCAGGGTTTAACTCTTTCTCTCCGTAATTATTCTCCTTGTTCCGATAGTATTATTCATTTTGCTCATTTGCATTTCACTATCCTGTTATGATTTAGCTTCAATAACTTTTTTGTTTGTTTGTTATCAGAAAATGTTATATTTGGTGTTGACTCATAGGAGAATGCATGCTCTTTTTACAGAACACAAATTAAAATTTATAAATCCAAAGTCTATCTAGTTTAATGGGGGTCAAATCAACGTTGGCATCGTCAATAAGAGAGAAATAGTTAATGTAAGAATTACTTTAAAACGCTTAGGTTATGTCTAGGATGTGTCTAGCTTTACATCACATTCAAGTCTTGTTGCAAGATCAGCTAAAGGAATCATTACACAAGATAAGTAGACCTATAGAGATCTAGATCTAAAATCACATAACTTCATTGAATAGGAATCAAAATTGAGTCAACATTTCATTCTATATAGTTTATTGATACATCTACCAGATAATAACAAGATCTAGGAAACTTACCAATCAATGTTCAACATCACCAGACGTTACTAGTGCACATATCACGCCACTACAGATTGGGAATGGAGCCACCGTTAACATTGTGAGCAGAAGATAGCACACAGCCAGCTCAAGTCCTCCGCCACACACACACACCACCTACTTAAGTGCCAACGGATTGGCCTTGACACACTGTCAAGTCGCTTGCCAAATAAAAAGAGAGGAACACATTTTCTCAGAAGATATATTTCCTTCTGCGTTTCTAAACTTTCACATTTATTAGATTCGGACTCAGAATTTTGTAACTGATTGCACTGATATACACTGTGGCTTAGCGATTATAGTGTAAAGTAGTTCATTGCGCCTGTGCCCATGACTAATAGGGGGTCTAAAGGGTACATTAAAAGATGGTCTTTTAAAATATTTGTAAGAATTAAGCCTACAAGCATTGAGTGTCAAGGCACCTTTAGCTGTACAAGTTGGCAAATACGTTTGAATGTCTTTCTAAAAATGTCTGGATACATTTACGATACAGGATGACCTGACAACTCGATTGATTTTTTTATAGGGTTGTTTTGCACACTCAGCATTCCAGTTTCTTTTTGGGCAGAGATTGGGGGGCCATTGTATTTTTGAGCCCGATAACTTTCTGCCCACTGATTCTGCACATCCACATGTCATCTACTTATTCTACTAATGGCATGAGCCCTGTAAAATTAGCGGGATCTCGTTATAATAAGGGATGAAGACTCTGCCTATAGTATTTAAAGTAAAGTAAAGTAAATTTTGTAGACCATGCGGTCTCTGGGGCAGATCATGTAAAGGTCACCTGTTTCTGTGGCCCACTGTTAACGAGAGTGTCACGTAGCAAGCACAACGACCAGTCACCTTTACTTTAACCCAATAGAGCTGGGTGGACTCACATGTGCCCAGAGAACCCGAAATAAAAAAAATCAAGGTTTTCACCAGGATTCGAACCCTGGATCCCCAGCTTGGAATCCAAGCGCTTAGCCACTCGTCCCAAATATTTAGAGTAGCCCCCTTCTATTATCATTGGAGCTGATTCGCAGCAGATCAATGTGTATTTTTAAAAACATTAAATATATTCATGACAAGGTATAAACTTGTTCTAATATTTTCAAGGGGACATGACACTATTACTGACTAACAGCAAACTACGAAAAATTACTTTTTTTTTTATAGAAAGCATTTCTAAAGAAATAACTGCTTAATTACTGGCATGTATCTCAATATTGTAATATTTATTTACATTTTCTATAAACATAATTAATAGTAAATAATAATTGATAATTGATTAACTATTTTTTAAATTGATTCATGTGTTGTTTCTACTGCATCAAGAAGTGGGAGAAACAATCTGTTCAAACATCCTGCCAGACAGAGTGACAAAGTGAGTTGTATTTTTTTTTTTTTGTAATAAAATGTTTTACGTACAATGAAATGTCTTTTGTGAAAGTGCTAATATTTCCAGTATGACTCGATTAGTTTTTATGTCAATCAACTTTCATGCGGGAACCTAACATCCTATTCAAATTACTATTGGGACATCCCTGCGTTATGATGTAGAGCAGAGATGCCCAAAATACGACGTGGTTTCATCCGCCCGCCGAAACGTCGGTACAAAGGGAAGAACCCCCCCCTCCCCCCCACACACACTCACAACCTTTTTTTTTAAAGTTTGAAAAATGTATCTTTACCTACGTTATTGGATGGAATGGTACCATGACATTTTAAATGTGTAGGTTTATGTAATGGGAGAGCAGAAGAAACTAAAAGTGGACTCTGACTTTAGTCTCTACCAGGGAAAGTGACACGGATCTTTACCTTTTTTTTTTGTTTTGTAAAGTGTGGCTGTTTTAAAGCACAGCAACATGTAAACGGATTATAAAACATTATTAGTTTCAGCAGCGAATTAAAGATGATTAAACTACGCCAGAAGGATCGATGAGAATATTTACCAACAAGAGACAAGCAAATGAGTAGTTGGTAAAGCTATCTACGATGTTGCTCACATTTTAAGTAGAGAAATGAAGCCAGCTTACGACGCTTAAAAAATTGAAAATTCTCAATCTCTCATTAATTAATGTAAGTACTAGATGCAAAAGTGTGTTTTTTTAAACTTGTTATAGGTCAATTTTATTTCGATTTGTACATTTTCGGTCATGTGGCCCGCAAAAGGAATGTCGGAAATTAAAAAGGCCCTCAGGTCGAATTAGGTTGGGCATCACTCATGTAGAGTAAGTCGGCTTTCAACTTACTTTCAAGCATGTTTGACATGTTATGTTCTCTATTGGAATGTGGCCAGTTTTTTCAGCATCTGATTTTCTAAGGAAATCGTAAAAATGGTATGAAGAACTGTGAGTCGTATGTCAACAAATGTGTCTAGAAACATTTCAACATGCATATGCGTGGGAAAATGTAGCAATGGATATAGATAGATAGATAGAGTGAGAAAGAGAGAGAGAGAGAGAGAAACAGAAATTGGCCAGTTTTTTCAGCATCTGATTTTCTAAGTGAATCGTAACGTAATAGATAGATAGATAGATAGATAGATAGATAGATAGAGAGAGAGAGAGAGAGAGAGAGAGAGAGAGAGAGAGAGAGAGAGAGAGAGAGAGAGAGAGAGAGAGAGAGAAACAGAAATTAGCCAGTTTTTTCAGCATCTGATTTTCTGAGGGAATCGTAACGTAATAGATAGATAGATAGATAGATAGATAGATAGATAGATAGATAGATAGATAGATAGATAGATAGATAGATAGATAGATAGATAGATAGATAGATAGATAGATAGATAGAGTGAGAGTTGAATATACCTAAAGGCTAGTAAAGCAACACAAACTATTGCTTATGCCCCCTCCCCCACTTGCTTGGGGTCCATAAAAATTGTTTTTAGAAATATTATGCAATCATTTTGAAGAAAGTGCATAGGAAAAATTAATTGTCTTATGTTCACTACAAGATGCCTCACATCTGTGATAGCTTTGGCCTTTAAGTCTTAATCCGTTCCTGAACAGAGCAGAGTGAGAGAAAAAATGAGAGAGAGAAAGAGAGATTTGTTGAATGGAGAGAGGGTTGACAAATGACAGATCGGGGCAGAAGAAAAGACAGAATGAGAAAGAGAGAGAAAGAGAGAGAAAGAGAGAGAGAAAGAGAGAGAGAGAGAGAGAAAGAGAGAGAGAGTAAAAAAAATTGAGATTAAAGATTGACAGAAGAGAGCGAAAAGAATCGAGTGTTAGATAATATTTTAAAACTTTTTCACAAGTTCAATGCACAGCTACCTTAAAGATGTTTTCATTAAAAAAAAATTATAGAAATCAAATGTTCTTTGTTCTATTTTTTTTATACTTCATAATTAGTAAATAATCAAAAATTTAAAAAAAAAAAAATCTAAAATTAAAATTAAAGTAAAAGGATAGCCAGAGTTAATTGCATTTGATGACTTTTGCTTTTAGCCATTGACTATATATATTTGAAAAACAAAATTAGAAAGCAAGTCAATACTTCAGAATATGCAGAAACAATATTTAGTAACAACCTTTCTTAAAACAATAAATACTTTACATATATCTATACCTATACGAATTCTTATTTACTGTGAAGAAATCGACAAAGGTTTTAACAAAATTAAAATATGCAAGCTGCTTAAAAATAGGATAAATCTAGAAATTGGAATCGAACC
Organism: Biomphalaria pfeifferi; assembly: GCA_030265305.1. Taxonomy (NCBI): domain Eukaryota; kingdom Metazoa; phylum Mollusca; class Gastropoda; family Planorbidae; genus Biomphalaria; species Biomphalaria pfeifferi. The sequence continues at coordinate 1,555,466 of JASAOG010000119.1, read as the reverse complement.
CAACTTTTAAAGTTCCGGTTCGGTCAGATTTAAGTTCGGTTCGGTCAGGTCTAAAGTTCGGGTTCGGTTCGGTTCGATGTTATGAAATTATGTAATAGCAAAATTAAGTTATAAGGTTTAATACAATTTATCAGTTAAAACACTTTAAGTTTAATTTTTACATTAAACATACTTTGCAACATATGTGTTGCCTATGGGCAATACTTTTTCCAAAATAATGTTGCCTACATACATTTTAAGCATTGTAAAAATTTCTTAATGGAGATAGAATTAAAGATGCGGCAGGTTTTTGCTCAAGTCGGCAATTGGTTTAATTCTGGGCATGACTCGGCGCTAAACGTATTCTAACCTTTTTCTCTTAGTAAGAAGAGATATTTTTTTTAAAAGGCTAATATCAATGTGCTTTCTTTCAGAACTCCCCATTCATCATAATAAAAAACAAACAAATATTCTTCCTGTAAAGACGTCTCTATCGAGGATTTTTTTTTCACACATAAGTCGTCACTATAATAAATTGCAATATACGGAAGAAATTCGACTATTCTGAGACAAAAAAATGCAGAAGAATCTCAATAGCGGAGATGTTTTAAAATGTTTTCTTCAAAACGTTTTGAACCATATTGTGCATACGCGTCTCGCAAAAAGCAGTATACAGTTGACAAGGTCTTATTAGAAGATACAATGACATCTCCTACTTAATATATTTTAATTTTTAAACATGTAATTATACTAATTTTCAGATAAGTTACACTGAAAATAAAACATTTTTTTCGACGCCCCCTCTACTAGTTAGTTGGTCGTTGGTTTGTCGCTTACAAACAGCTAGTACAATTGAACCAATAAAGGCGTTTTACATTTTTACCGGTAAGGATAGTATAGAGGGACTTCTTATGGTCCGACAGTTACGCTGGGCAGGGCACGTATCCTGTATGGGAGACGAACGTATGCCAAAGACAGTCTTTTTTTTTTGTGAGCTAAATGGTGGCCGCCATAACAGAGGCGCCCCACGGAAACGCTTCAAAGACCAGCTTAGGAGTCAACTTTGCTTAGCTGACATAGAAAAGAGCACCTGGTTACATGCGGCCTCAGAACGAGTCAGTTGGAGTTCACTCCCTAAGGCCCGGGATACACATTTGAGACCAAAAGAAAATCCGCTGCCGAGGACAAACGCAGACGCGAAAAGAAAAACTAAATGGACCACCTGTGGACAGTGGTTATGCTTGACTGGATGTGGCAAAATATGTAGGTCACATCTGGACTGCGCAGCCATGGAAAAAACTGCATTCCTCACTAATCTTCGGACTCGAAGACAAGCCTTATAATAACATATAAACTTAATAACTTTAAAATAAAGTTCTTATGTGAACAACTCAATATAGCCTAACTGTTATTACAATATTCACATATTTAACTTTTGATAGAGATGTAATATTAATGAAATATACTGATATTTAAACGAAATCTATGGTCTCAAGATTGTCTGCCGTTTCACATTTGCATTACGCTAATTTCATCATACTCAATGCATAAACACAAATCAGTCGCTTAACCTCTTCTTATCGCCACCAGGACACACACACACACACACACACTCTCTATGACACCCCTTTTTGTCAGGAAGTTGCGTCTCCACATCCCCCAATTCAAGGTACTCGCCATCCCCACCCACGAATTTTACCACAGAAATAATATCTATGATGTAAACTGTAAAAATATTTATTCTATGACAATAAAAAATGTGATGAATAATTCAGACTCGTTTCTCTACAACAGTTGTCAGTAATCGGGGCTATCCTTGAACAACAACAAGAGGTTAAAATTTCTAATTTGACACTTTTACAATATCCTTATTTCCTTTGGTCTTAGGCGACCCCTGCAAAATCTTCATTCGACCCCCAAGGGGGGGTCGCGATCCACAGGATGAGAAACCCTGATCTATCTCCATGTACACTGTACAGTATAGTCTTTTTGGAACAAACGAAGCTCTCTCCAAATACGAAATCCATTTAAACTTCCTGGACTAATCTTAGCACGAGGGACTTCGTGTATAGACTATTGTAAGGGGCCTTATATCTCAAATAGGTTGGGCTCTTATTAATTCTAAATACAACCATGTCTATATGTTTTTGAAATTTACCACATCTCTATTTTAATAAAGCTGTTATGAAATTATGAAAACAACATTTTCATGTGTCAATCTAGTCATTCATGTTAATCAGTGACTTAAACTCTGCTAAGTCGTTGGTTTTGCTGGCTGACTCAGGCAACCCATTTCATTTTATAGTGGCACTATGGTATAACTATAATTGACCATTGTATTAATGAATTGTACCGTATTTATCCTCTATGTCTCTTTGAGTATTTTATTAGGTTTTGTTTTTCTGTTTGTAAATATGGTTTAGTGTTTGTGTATTATTGCTACTTGACTTTTAAATAACTCGAACTAGATTTTAAGGTAGAATGATCTTCCTCTAAGATTAAAACATATATGCTTGTCAATGTGCGAGTATTCTATTTACAGATATATTTGCAAAAAAAAGATGTGTAAGCAGCTTTTTTAATTAAGCTTTTGAAAGCATAACAAGTAAATATTGTGTGTATTTATAACTTTTAGGTCCCGGAAGAAGGGAGAGGGTGGATTAATGAAAAAAGTAACTTATCGTTCTTGGAAATCAAAAACAGTTTCATTTGAAGTGGGTCGCTGTAAAGAGAGATTTTTAAATATAGCAGGTTAGTCAAGTTTGTAACCTTTTCGACTAGAGAGACGGAAAGAGAGAGGGAGAGATAGATAGATAGATAGATAGATAGATAGATAGATAGATAGATAGATAGATAGGTAGAGAGAGAGAGAGAGAGAGGGAGAAAGAAAGAGAGAGAGAGAGAGATTGAGTTTGTTTAAAAATATTTGACTCTGAATAAATGAAAGCTAATAACATCAACTTCCCCCCCTCCCAAAAAAAAAAATCTTTATAATTATTATCTAAATTTGAATAAATTAAGTTTTTTTGTTAACAATAGAAAACAAAACTGTATGCCCAGCAATATTTCATACTCTAGACTTTTATATACGTTGTGATCTGTCGTTAATATGTTTTTGGGTTCGATTCCTTCCTGCCGCCAACCCCCGTTTAAAATCTTCTTTTGATATCCGAGACTGGCACAAGTAAATAAAAGTATACCTATTTTTTTTTTTATTGTTGCCCTCCTTCAGTCGTAGGACGACTATGGTTCATCTCAGAGCACACTTCCTCATGTGGCTGTGGAGCCCTATTTTGGAAAGACACTCCCGTCCACAAATATCGCAGGTTAAGGTGGCTTTCGATTCGGTGGTAGAGCCATTTTTCGCCTTGTACGTTTTTCTTCCAGAGCTAAGGCCCGTGTTCTTTCGCTGTCCATAGCTTTCTTGGTCACTTTCTCTCTCCATCTGTTGCGGTCTAGAGCTATGTCTTCCCAATTGTCAGTATTGATGTTCACTGATTTGAGGTCACGTTTTATTACATCTATGTAACGGAGGTGGGGGGCGACCAGTTTTTCTTGTGCCAGTCGCGAGTTGACCATAGAGGATGACTTTCGGGATGCGCTTGTCCTCCATCCGGCGAACATGTCCAAGCCAGCGCAAACGGCGTTGTCTGAGGGCTGTAAAGATGCTGGGAATACCTGATCGCGCAAGGATCTCAGTATTGCACACTTTTTCTTTCGATGTGATTTTCAAGATCCTACGGAGAAAATGAAACGAGTTCAGTTTTCTCCCTTGCTTTGCGTGGGTGGTCCATGATTCACTGCAATACAGTAGCGTACTCATAACGCAAGCCTTGTAGACTTCCATTTTGGTCATTGTAGTCACTGAGAGTTTGGGAAAACCAGTATAACTATAAGTACTTGTGATACTACCATGGGCCATAATTTCAGGTTACCGAAACAATGCGATGTCTAGTCAAATGACCACCACACAGAAAACTGAAATAAAGGGGAGTGTTGTTGACAAACAAATCAGCAGTACGGGCTCAGGTAGATGTCTTTTGGTTTCTTTTTTTTATGAGCCTCCCGTTTTCGTTATTTTAGAATGTTCCTTTGATTTCTTTCATGTGATAAAGGCGGAGGAGCAGGTGGGGAAACTAGGCCTTTAAACAACTTCTATGTTTCCTCACCTCTGATTTATGTTGGTCAGTCTCCGGGGGGGGGGGATAGATCATTTTATTTTTACAAAGCTTATGTTGAATCACTTTTGAGCTTCCCACTCTCGGAAGAAGCTGAACCTTTGCACAATGATTCATTATCGCTAACAAAATAAGAATCAATTAAAAACAAGGTTACAAAGACAGTTTGTGCGGAAATTCAAAATCGACCCCCGAAGTGGCCCACAGAGTGTCTTCACCAAGATTCGAACACGAGACTACCGGTTCCAAGTGCTTTATCCCTCAGCCACAGCATCTCCATATATTTATTTAGCGTACATTTATATTGTTTTTAAATAATAATTATTAACCTTATCCATATATTCATTACATATAATAAAGAGAAACTAAAAAAGATTTATTCTTACAAAATTAGATAATTTGGCAACACGAAAAAAAATAATTCTTGACTTAGATTACTTTAGGTAGTGAGCTATCTATAGTTGCGTACAAATGACTTGACAAGACTTTCCCCTCGCAAATAAAAATTAACATCTACATTGCCATTGTCATATAAACTAGACCTAGATCTAGATCTAGATTCATGATCTAAGTCTAGATCTAGATCTGGAACTAGATATATTGCCCTAATATTTTTTTTTTCAAATTATTAATACATATATCTATCTATCTATCTATCTATCTATCTATCTATCTATCTATCTATCTATCTATCTATCTATCTATCTATCTATCTATCTATCTATCTATCTATCTATCTATCTATCTATCTATATATATATATCTATATCTATCTATCTATATATATATATATATATATATATATATATTATAAATATAAATATTATAAATATATCTAGATATGGGCTCTACTAAGTCTTATTTAGACTGTTAAGTATAGGGCCCTATAATAAGGATATGTCAAAACTGTGTGCTATAAATGTAGTATGTTTATTTTTCAACTTATAACTAAAACAAAATTCGTATTAAAATTCTTTGTTAAAAACAACATTTGAATCAGTATTCTACTCCATTAGTTAGTTAATAAATGGAACATCTATTTTATAATGATCCATTGATACTTTTTCCTTTGTGACCTTAGATGCAAATTTTTGTACCAATGTGGGAATCTATGAATGAAGCTTCATTTATTAACGAAGAAGTCTGTGACCTTTTTAAAAGACTTACCTCCCCAGAAGTTTTTCATTGAAAAGTGTTATATTTTTTTGAAAAATCTGCTAGCATAGATAATTTTAAAATTAGATGGTTCACTTTCGGAAAACAAAAAAGTAGCAGAACATTGAATGATCATGATGTCCGATTTTCATTTTCTCTTCTAGTATATGAGATCTTAACGGGACGGACGGACAGACGGACAGAAGGATAGACAGGCCACACAAAACTAATAGCGTCATTCCCTTTCGTAAGCCGCTAAAAATTATCAACTCATTAATTAAATAGTGGTAATTAACTACTTTTGATATCGAAAAGCAAGTGCCATAGTTTGCAGACTTTGAAAGAATAATCAAATCTCATATATAAAAGTAAAGTTTCCTATTCCAGACTTTGCGATCTATGGAGCAGGTCATCTGTTTCTTTGGCCAATGAAAAACGAGCAGCAGATCATGTGACTACAACAACGACCAACGGCCTTTATTTTACCCAACTAAAGTCAGATACCCATTAGATTTGGGTTGACTCAGGGGCGTCCTGAAATCTCGAAATTGAAAAATCTCAATCTTAACTGACATTCGAACGCGGGACCTCTCTTTATCAGGACCTCTCTTTATCACTCTGACACCAAACCCCAAAAGCTCATAGAGTACATTATTTAACATGAGGCTACACAATAGTAATTAATGCATTCTTTGCTTGGATATCATTTTTTTTTATTAGTAAATTAGTACCTTCTAATCCGGAAACAGTTTTATAAAGAGACTATGTATTACTTTTCTTATATTTTTAATGTGGGATGTGTAGACACACGATGACTCGAGTTCGAGTCCCAAAGTAGACTGACGATTTTCAATTTTGAGATTTGACTCGAGGTGAGGCCTGATGCTGAGTGCCTAACTGTAGCACCAAAGCATCTTCCTAGATACTCCATCCCTCACTGATTGCACTCTGAGCATGCTAAAGATTTTATAGAAGCATGAAAAAAAGCGTTTTACAAAAGCAAACATATTAATAAAATGACAAAATTATCAAAGTAGTAGCCCCTTTCAGCCTTGCAATCTATAGGGGGGGGGGGGCGGATGGTGTAAAGGTTAGAGCTTGATTACTATGTCCGCCGTCAATTTACGAGGGCGTCTTGTGGTCAGGGGAGCCTTAAAAATTCAAAATTTTAAAATGTTCTCCCTAGGAATTTGAGCCTTTGTTTGGAAGCCACAGCGCTGTAACACTCAGCCACTACGCTTCTTGCGTAGTGTGTCACACTTCTTTTAAGTGACTTATAACTGACAAAAGTAATAGTTTAGCGGTGTTCTAGATGAGAAATGCTTTTGTTAGCTTTTGGGGTTCGAATCAGTATAGAATTACTTAGTATATAATGAGGATATGTTGTTTTGGTATCAAACCATTTATTGAATTAGCTTGCATATTTATTTTTTTTAAATTACTCTTTTAGGCTTGGAATGCTGGAAAGAATATATTTTGAGTTGGTACACTTAAGTGAAGTGGTGTTTCAAAATCAAATCTAGCAATCAAGAATTTAGAGTCTTGATCTTCGACACTTGGTTTTGGTGCTTAACAAATAAAAAAAATGTAAAGCAGATTTCTGTTAAAGACTGTTAAAGATGTCTGTTAAAAGATAAGATTTTATTAAAATTGCAGAATGTTCTTTATTTTTGTAATAAATATATAAACTAATTACTGTGGATGGCTGCTTGGTGGTGCGGTTTGACTGTCGTTCGGACTTATCCCCCGCCATCTCCCATCCCCCGTCGTCCAGGTTTGGACTAGGAAGTAAATTATCTTCCACTCTGAAGGAACATCTGAAACACATTTTACTGCATTATTCTTGCATTCTAACAAACGTAACAAGCTACAAACATTGACAAGTTGTACGTTGAAAATAAATATAACTTTATGGCTAACCATATAGCTTTAAAAATGTCATATTTCTCGCTCCTTATTGGAAATAGTTTGAATTGCTTTTTGCCTCATGTGCTATGTCCTTTCATCCTTATGCACCATTTTAAAAACTAGTTTTAAAATGTAAGTGTGTATGAACCCTTTATTACATTACACATGAACTGAACATCTTCTATAAGAAATATGTGTGATGTATTTAATTGAACATTAAAAGATAATGTTTCTATGTCGATATAAAATTCTTTGTCTGAACAGTTTGAAATACATTTAAATGTTTGATAAAGTAAAGCTTTCATTTATCTGAATTGATTTGACAAATGTGTCCGCCAATCTCTGGTTGTTATGTCATTTTAAAAAATAAAAATTGTGACAATTTCATATATAGATCTACTTATTAGAAATCGCTACTACTACAATTAATGTAACTGATTAAAGTCACAGTGAAAATAATAACTTACTATTTTTGTAAAAATCTAATACTGCCGAAGTTAAGTAGGGCATTTTAATGCGTGGCTAGAATAACAAATTTTAAAATGCTATTTCTTAATAATTATGCAATAATTTTGTATACACCAAATTATATTATATATTTATGTTATAGTGTATATTTTATTATAGTATACTGTGATATGGTTGCTTAAGTAAAATGTCATATATTATCAATCTATTGTATTACTTTTAGAAGTCCTATTGTCTTTTATTTAGTCCAGTTTGTAATTGACTTAACATTAGACTCCCTAGTCCTACGTATAACATGAAATACAATGTGCATTAAGCTAAAATTGCTTTGTACACATTGTTAATCGATCACCACGGAAATCAATCTAAATGTAATCAAGTTCTAGCATCACTAGGTCAACATTACAACTGGGACGTTATCAAATAATATGCAAAGACGCTCAAATACAATTATAACGCTGTCAAACGTAGACTATATAGAGACTGTGTTCCATTACATTTTCCGTTTAGTGTTAATGTCCTCTTTAATAGTTGACTTATGGTTCTCATTGTTTAAATTAGAGAAGTCAATAACGTTTGAAAATTGTATGCAGTGCTGCAGCCCAACTAAGTTCTCTGACTCATAGTCAAGACTGTGCTACACCTTTAAACTAGAATTATAATCTCTGGTTGTACAATGAATTGTATTTATTAAAAATAAAATTCATGCTAATATTTTAAGCTTAATGCGATTGTGTTTCGACATTCAAATATTGGCTTAACAAGGGTACATTAGCACTAGTTACTCGATAGACCGATATAATTGAACATTAGACCCTCTAATCATTACTCCGATGTACTATCGGTGGTTGCTGTTCAGCATCAGTCTTTGTAGAGATTGATTTATTTTTATGTGGAATGATGCAATGACAAATTAGAAAATTAGACGTAATGAGACTATTCCATAGTGTGATCACAAAATTTGACTCTTAATTTAGTCTTGTAATGTTTTATGAGATTATATATTTTAGCTCATGTAGAATGTATGCTTAAAAATGAAATTATCCCTTTTTTTTCTGACGAAAAGCTCAAGAAGATTATTTTTCGTTGTTCCATATTGGAACTAGTAAAAGTTATGTTAATAATTGAATATAATTATCCAGAAATATCGGTAAAACCTTTCTCTGGAAGTAGTTAAAATTTGTCTTTAGTTGAATCGAACATAAAGTATGTCTACCAGTGAAATATTGACAATAGACCCGCTCATAACAAAGTTTTTCTTGGTGCTTAATTTATTAGTCTGTGCTGAGACTATGGGTCTATTCGGTATAATTGGAAACATATTCAACATCTGGAACTTTTTCAAGCAAGGATTAGACAACAGTGTCACCGTGACTATGGTTTTACTTGGAGTCAGTGAAATAGGGGCGCTGGTCGCCCTACAGGGTTACAACATGGTCTCCATGCCCTGGATGTCTGTAGGTAGCGGAGTTATAGACCCTTTTGCACTAAGACTCATTTTCTTCTATCTTAACGGCTATTTTATTCGAGTGAGTGGACTTATAACAGCTTACGCCACGTTTGAGCGATGCGTGTCTGTCTTTTGGCCATTCAAAGCGAAACTTATTTTGACAAGAAATATGGCAGTTGTCGTTAATTTCACCATCTACTTTGTGCTTTTAATGTATATATTGCCAATTTTTTATGTGGTACAATTTGAATACGATTTTTCCCCACAATTCAACAAAACAGTTTTTTCTTTCTCTCTCAGACGCAACGCTGGAGAGTTCTCTCTAATGGCTTATGTCGTAATTATAATGACAGATATAGCCATTCCTTATCTTATTTTTCTAATTAACATAATATGCACTTCATTTATCATTAGGCACCTTAAAACGAAAGAAAAATGGAGGAACTGTGTGACCCACTCTTTTAACAGGAAGTTAAAAAAACATAAAATGAAGAAAGAAAAACGGGTCATGGTCATGTTGGTGACCTTGTCTGTTGTGTTTGTGTTCTGTTTGCTTCCTCATTGCGCTGTATTGACAGCTTTCATCCTCCAGTACAATAACAGGGATAAGGTCTCCGTGACCTACTCTTTCACGTTTCTCCTGGAGACTATTAATTGTAGTGTGAGTTGTATTATTTACTACAAGATGAGTAGCAAGTACAGGGAGGTGGCTACAAAGATGCTGGGAGCTTTTAAGAAGTTTAATTTCATTTGCAATAATGTATCAATTATAACGCGAAAGGGTTCGAAAAAGCCGGGAAAAGACCCATCAGGAGCACTAAATTTGTAGTGTACCGTTGTTGTTGACTGTATTTATTTAAATGTGTCAAAGTTTTATATGATTTTACTTGGTATTCATTATGTTACATATATGTGAAATAAATATTTTAAAAAATGCAAAATATTTAGATGTAAACCTTAGCAGTGTAAGTTTATCACTGTTCTCGTTTATTTTGAGATGTAAATCTATGCATAAGGAAAACATATTAAAAATAAAATGTATTTGTAATATGAAACACCCAGTCATTACTCCTCATAATTTGTATAGGTACTGGGTCTCATGACGCTCTCCAGCCTACTTGTGAGTAGTTTGCACTTGATTAAGTGTAATGACACTTGTGACGAATGCCTATCTGTCTTGTAGTTAATTATTTTTGTTGCCTGTCAGATTATGACAGATTACTTTGCAAATGTATGAGTTTCTTGTTTGGGTGTATTCCAGTGCAATTAACACACAAGCAAAACAAGTACCACCGGTTTTAACAGTAAAGAGACTAGTCTGAAACTCCGTTGAACACTTTAAATGTTTATTCATTTATAGCTTTTATATAACGCTACTTTCATGCTTATAGCATGCTCAGAGCGCTTTGGTCCAATCTCGTTTGTGGACCAGTGGGGGGAGGGGGTATCTAGGATTTGGTTTTCCGTGCTGCCTTTAGTCGAACCTCGAACCCCCTTCTAGGTAGCCAAGCCAAGCCAAGTTCAAGCGCATTTAGCCTCTCGACAACGCTTCCCACCACAAACGGCCACAGTCGATGTCTCTGTGGATAAAATACGGCCTAACCCTATAGAATCCTATCACCAACTGATTTTCTGTCTCTAAGAAGCCTCCAACCCAAGTCAAAGCGTCACTAGTCACGTTTAAAACCCGTCCATTATGGTGCGTCTCTACATAACTACTAATACAAACAAAGCGTCCAAAACACTATACTTCTAGAAGGTATTACCTAAATGGGGAAACCTATTGCACAAAATGTACTGATAATTAGATCAAGACTTGCTTTAGTCCTGTTTAATACAGGGGAAAGCCATCAGGCTCTAATCCAGGCCCACGAGTAGCTTACTTCTTAACTTTTCATTAATGAATATCATTCCACAAGTACCTTGCAACTCCACTTTTTATTGTTCAATCTCTTTCCGCGAGTACCTTGCAACTCCACTTTTTATTGTTCAATCTCTTTCCGCGAGTACCTTGCAACTCCACTTTTTATTGTTCAATCTCTTTCCGCGAGTACCTTGTTACTCTACTTTTTATTGTTTAATCTCATTCCACGAGTATCTTGCAACACCACTTTTTATTGTTTAATCTCATTCCACGAGTATCTTGCAACACCACTTTTATTGTTTAATCTCATTCCGCGAGTACCTTGCAACTCAACTTTTTATTGTTCAATCTCTTTCCACGAGTACCTTGCAACTCCACTTTTTATTGTTCAATCTCTTTCCACGAGTACCTTGCAACTCCACTTTTTATTGTTCAATCTCTTTCCACGAGTACCTTGCAACTCCACTTTTTATTGTTCAATCTCTTTCCACAAGTACCTTGCAACTCCAATTTTCCTTGGTCGGTCTCTTTGACCTAAGTCGAAGAGAGCTTTACAACATTTCTGAACGATTAGTTTTTGATACATATATCTGCACTAGCTAAGACCAAATACAATCTATTCTATTTTTGCCCAACTTATTCATTTTTTGGGTCATAGTTCTAAAGTATAAATGTAAAGATCACACAATAAAATAATACACTTGCTGATATAGTAGTAATGTAAGGGAAGCTAAGACCAAATACAATCTATTCTATCATAGCCCGACTTATTCATGTTTTAGTCATAGTTCTAAAGTATAAATATAAAGATCACAATAATAATACACACGCTAATATATTAGAAATGAATGTAAGGGAAGCAACTCAATGAAGGATCAAGGTAAAAGATGAATGATGATCTTTTACAACAGTGATTCCCAAAGTGGTATATATAGACTCCGAGGGATTTACGACGACTTCCACGGGGTCTACAGAAGTGAAAAATAATAAATTGGGGGTCTATGACCTGTAAATGGTGGTTACGATAGTGGATCTCTTTTTAAGATGCCTAGGCATTGTATTCTTCTTCTTCTTTAACTGTCAGGTAGAGTTGAGCCTTAAGCTCTTGGAACTTTAGGCCAACAAAAGTGAACAAGAGCTCCCTCTCACCGGCCTGAATGAGAACAGTGTACACTGTTCTGTCTGACGGGTGGGTCAGACTCGAGGCAAGAGACTGCATACACTAAGACCCCCGCCACTTTCCTTTTGTATACCAGGCGAACTGTGCGGGACAGGCAATTTATGTAACGGCCCCTTGAGGAACAACGCCTGGATTGTGACAAGGTTGTGGGAGCTTTTTTACAACTCCGCGCAGTGCAATGAGGATGCTCTCGCACCCCCTTCGGCACCCCCACGGGAGTCTTGTTTTGCTATCCTTTAGCCTAATCGTTTTCTCTTACGATCGTTTCCACCCGGGCGCCACTATGAGGCAGGGTAGCATGCCCGGGCAAGGCATTGTATAGAATAGTATAGAATAACTAGATTTACAAAGGCAAAACATGAAAGATGCGCAGTTGCATAAATGAGGTAAAACAAAAGGATTTGGAATGTTTTTCTTGTTACTTTTTACCTATACCTATCCTTTAGTCTGTTGGACCGTTGGGGCACCAAGCAAGATTTGTCGACCGTCTTTTTCCATTCCTCTCTGTCTTTTGCCTTAGTTAGAACCTCTTTCAATGGCAGGCCCGTCCATTCTTTTATGTTGTCCCCCCATTGCTTTCTCTGTCTGCCTCTTCTTCTTTTTCCTGGTACTGTTCCCTGAAGGAAGGTCTTTGCTAGCCCAGAAGACCTTGTAATTCGGCCATAGATTTTAAGCTTGCGTTTTTTTACGATAGTTAGTAGGTCATCATGTGGTCAAATCGCAGCAGTAAACCTCTCTAATCTCTTGGTTTGTGATGCTGTCTTTGAAAGTGATGCCTAGGATCCTTCTGTAGCACTTCCATTCCATCGCTAGGGTCGTCCACTTTAGCTCTACAGTCCGAGTCCAGGACTCACAAGCATATAAGAATGTGGCTATGACCAGGGAGTGCAGAGGTCTAATTTTGGTGTCGACGGCTCTTGTTAGATAATTAAATAATTCTTTAATGTTACTAATTGAAGACTATTTTAAAATAACAATGCACATTAATGAAAATATTTTGCTTCAGTTAATTGTTGCTAGTCTGCAGTGAGAAAAGATACAGGAATCTTTTACATACTTAGCGGGGCAAACTGTCCACATGTAACAGCCACAGAAGTCATTCGTAATTAATATAACTTTTCAGTACTAGGATATTTGTTATTTCAATGCAAATAGAAAAATCAAGATAATAATGTTCCAATTGGTTGTTCTAATTTATATAACTAGAGAGTAAGATCTGTCTATTTGACAAAGAAAAAAAAGTATTTTCTACCACATGTTTTGTTTGTACGCGTTTTCCTTATATTTCTGAAGTTTTATACTAGTCTATTGTGTAGCAAGGAACAACTGAAAGGCATATACTTGTAACATAATTTTCAGTATTCATTTTCGGTCTATCATGTTTAGAATTCAAATTTACTTAATGAAATTTCACTGAAGTTAGTCTGTTAATAATTGAAACCATAAATCTAGTGTTTTGTTAAAGTTAAAAAGTTAAAGTATTTTGTTTACTAGAAATAATACTTCCTGGACATACAGCAGGTTTCCTCTACATTCGGCAAGGGAAGGGGGGGTGTGAGAGCGAGCAGTGTTATGCTCTTCCATCTCGACTTTCCAACGTCTAGCGTATTCTAGCATTCTGGGGGTTTACAAATTCATATGCTCTATCGCCATATCACAAAGGTCCTTGCAAAAGGCCTTCCTTTAGGGAACAGAATCAGGAAAACAAAGATGAAGAGGCAGACAGAGAAAGCGATGGAGACAACATAAAAGACTGGACTGCGGAATGTCGTCGACAGATTATGTGTGCTGCCCCAGTGTTCCAATAGAGTAGTAATAGGTACGTGTAGGTGAACCATCGCAAGCTGATAGGTTAACACACACAGTCACTCATTGTTGTAACCAATTCTGCGAAACACTTATGTGTACATTCTTTGGTGTCAGTTTTATCGTTAATATCTGCATAGGTTAGATTTTGCTCAATATTATGGTATGGGTGCATAGATACAAGGTCACATACTATCAATCCATTATCCTTTAAAGATAGATCAATTTCTTGAATTATAATTATCTTTTGTATGTATCCTAGTAGTAGTCCATAATATATTATTAAACGTCATGCACACAAAAAAAGTTAAGATTCCTTTGTACACACTGCGACTATAGAAAATATGTGTGGTAATGTCGCACGTTATTACACCAATCACACTACAGAATCATTTTCTATATTATTACGTTGTAAGATCACAAATGCGCTAAACAACCGTGTCGTCATTAAATATTTACAATGTAAAGATCAATTCCTATTTAACCGGTGTCATTCTTAAAACATGCCCTGTAAAATTTAACGAGCTCGCCATTCGTGTCGATATATTACCTTACTATGATCAATTCAACGCCTCATTACGGTGTTGCGGTACCGTTTGTCCTGTGCTTTTCATTTTTAAATAACATTGATAAGTCAATAGTTTTGGAAATGGTTAGATAGCGCTGCATACTTCTGAAGTCCTCCGACTCGGAATCAGACCTTTATAAATATTTATTAAAATAATAACACCTCTTTCAACAATGTACTGTCCTGATTCAAATAAGTTATGTTCATGTGTTAAACATTAGACAAGCTAGTTCAAACATTCAAATATTTTCTCAAGAAGTATTGATAATCACCAGATCAATACAATTTAAACATTATTTCATGTCTTGTATTATCGGTATTTACTATTGGATACAGTTCACTTTGAATACCAATGTGGCCTTGTTGGAGATTCGTTATTCATACGTTTCAATAATGTTGAAATAGTTTTTAGATGTGATAAATATTAGATAAATATTAGATAAATATTAGATATCGTTTCTTTTTAAATGCAATGCGATACTTCCTGATGTAATCACACATTCGATTCTGTCTTTTAAAGCTTCAATAATTGAGTTCATATGTAATTTATGATTTATGTGATAAGAAATTATCAATGCTTTCGGTTGAAAATATTCATGGAAACTTATTGAAAATTTATAAATTCACAATTTAAAAATGAAAGGCTTTATATAGACCTACTGGTAAGATCTTTCTTTAAGATGAATACAAGTGTTCCAGATCTTAAGACATACAGGATGTCTCCCAGCGATAGATTGACCATAGACCCGCTCATAACAAAAATTTTCTTAGTATTTAATCTGTTAATCTGTGCTGAGACTATTGGTCTGTTCGGTATCATTGGAAACATATTCAACATCTGGAACTTCTGTAAACAGGGGATAGACGACAGTGTCACAGTCACATTGGTCTTACTTGCCGTCAGCGAGATTGGGACGCTGGTCGCCCAACAAGGCTACAACATGGTCTCTATGCCCTGGGTATCCATTGATAGTGGACACATAGATCCTTCGACTGTCAAATTTATTTTCTTCTATCTCAACGGCTATTTCATTCGAGTGAGTGGACTCATAACAGCTTACGCCACAATTGAGCGACTTGTGTCAGTTATTCGGCCATTCAAATCAAAACTTATTTGTACAAGAAAAATGGCTGTGTCAATTAACTTTACCATCTATTTTGTGCTTTTATTTTATCTGTTACCACCATTTTACGTATTTCAATTTGAATACGATTTTTTCCCGCAATTTAACAAATCTATTTTCTACGCTTCTCTGAGAAACAACGTCGAAGACCTCATGCTAATAATTTACGTTTTAATTCTAACCACAGATATGGCCATCCCTTATTTAATTTTTGTAATTAACATAATATGTACATCACTTATTATTAGGCACCTTAAGACCCAAGCTGAATGGAGGAAATCTGTGACTCGATCTTTTCAAACGGATTCGAAAGAACATCGTGTGAAGAAAGAGAGAAGGGTCATGGTCATGTTGGTGACCTTGTCTGTGTTATTTGTCGCCTGCTTGCTGCCTCATTGCGCTGTATTGACAGCTTTCATTATGCTGGACAATAACGGAGATATAATCCCCCTGACCTACTCTTTCACATTTCTCCTGGAGACCATTAATTGTAGTGTGAGTTGTATTATTTACTACAAGATGAGTAGCAAGTACAGGGAGGTGGCTACCAAGATGCTGGGAGTTTTTAAGAAGTTTTAGCAGAGTCGCGAATCACATTATCCAAGTCAAAGACGCCCTACAACACTTCGGAACTGTTATTATTAACGTTTCTACAACACTTCAGAACTCTAATTATTAACGCTTCTACAATAGCTTTGATACATTTTGCACGAACAAGGCATGTACTTCTGCTAACATTGCGGATATCCTGTCACTCCGAAATTCTCAGGACTTGATCGTTATCTCTTTTATCTTGCCAGGGCCGGATTTTAGGGTGGGCAGGCGGAGCTACAGCCTAAAAAGGAGAGAAAAATGTGTCAGAAACTTTTTTTTTATTTTTTTTTTTTTAATATTCTTTTCGCATTTTTACCAACAATACCTTACTTCAAATCTTACAGTTGGCAACACTGCCCTGGTTAAAAAGTGTCCATTTATAGTGTGCTCGTTTTCTCGTAATATACTTTGGATAATCCGAATACATTACATTTTTTTTACTAAAATATGTATATTAAATAATCATATTTTTTTTAAAGGAAGGAGAATTAGATTTAACTTACAAGTACTTTCTTTTATAATATGGCATACTCTAGATGTTAGTATTTTTTAAATTAATAAGTAGATTTTTATAAAGCTTATGAAAAAGAAAAAATATAGGGTCCTCGAAAAAATTGTGCCCTAGGGCTTCCACATACCTAAATCAGGCCCGGCATCATGCCACCACCACCATCATCATCATCTCGGAATCTGCGTAAACATTGTTGGAGATGGACACCTACTGAACACATCCTAAATGCACCGCGTCGCACCTTGCAGTGAAAGCATTTATAAAGAAAGTGACTTTGTCAGTAAACATTCAAGACAGGTTTGTGTGAGTTTAACAAACATCCCGTTTTTTTTATATATTTTTATACGCACTAAAGTAGTCTTTGATATTAGATATGTTAGTCTATATGCATTGGACCTTATAATCAAACATACATTATAACCTCTTGAGTACACATGTAAATTTTAAATTGTTTTGTACATATTGGGGATTCTGTAAAGTAATCACATTCTAAGGGGATATTTTGGTCGTTAAGGGAATAGAAAACATCAAGCAGTCCATATCAAATATTTACATAGAGTTCCAGGTAACATTTAACCGGAGAGAATCTTTCAGCATACCTTGTGAAATCTAACGAGATCGTGGCGGCGTATTACAATAATGAGATTCATTGACGTCTTTTTATATTGTCTCTTTAATATTTGGCTAGTGATTATAATTCTTGAATGAGACAGATAAGTCAACAGATCTTGATAATATTAAGATGCGTTGTACTCTTCCAAAATCTTTAAATTCATATCTTAACCACAAGATTCATAGTACTGACATATGCTATTCGTACATTGTACTGTTCTGATTTAAATAAATGAATACATCATTCGCGTTAATTCAAAGTTATCTTATGATGCGCACCAGTTTCGTGTCAGGCCTTTGCAATTAAAAATTAGACCATGGCATTTATAATCTGTATTTGGCTGCAATAAGCATTCAGTTTCATTTGAATAATAAACTTGTACTGTTGTTTTTTTGTACATAAGAGCTTAGTCAGTAAGGTGATCTACATATCAAGAAAAGCATTATGTTATCTTTCTTTCTAAATTCAATAAAAACCATTCATTAGTGTGATTACAAATTTGACTCTATTTAGATTTTCAATGTTTCAATAATAAATATTCATCTTAGCTCTTCTGGAATTAAAGTGTCAAAAATGGTTTCTAAGAAAAAGAATCCTTTCGATTCGTCTTCATATTTCATGATTGCATAAGTAATTATCTTACATTAAACATTAAATTAAAAAGATTACATGTATTAATGTATTTTAAAGAAGCTGAATGTAATCTGTTATACATATAAATATACCGGTACAGGATGTCTACCAGTGAAAGATTGACCATAGACCCGCTCATAACAAATTTTTTCTTGATGTTTAATTTATTAGTCTGTGCTGAGACTATTGGTCTGTTCGGCATAATTGGAAACATAATCAACATCTGTAGCTTCTCTTACCAGAGAATAGACGACAGTGTCACTGTGACCTTGCTTGCACTTGCAGTCAGCGAGATTGGAGCTCTAACCTCTCAACAGGGCTTCAACATATTATCCATGCCCTGGATGTCTATAAATAATGGGGATATAGATCCTACAGCTATAAGATTTATTTTCATCAATCTCAACGGCTATTTTATTAGAGCGAGTGGACTCATTACAGCTTATGCAACATTTGAGCGATGCGTGTCTGTCTTTTGGCCATTCAAGGCAAAACATATTTTGACAAGAAAAATGGCAGTGATTGTTAATATCACTATTTATATTGTGCTTTTAATATATTTATTGCCACCTTTTTATGTGATTCAATTGGAATACATTTATTTTCCGCCAATCAACAAATCTATTCTTTTTGCTATTGTCAGAAAAGACGCGGAAGACCTCATTCCACTGCTGTACGTGTTTGTTGAAATAATAGATATCGCTATTCCTTATCTTATATTTTTAATTAACATAATCTGCACATCATTTATTATTCAGCGCCTTAAAACCACAGCGAGGTGGAGGCAATGTGTGTCCCATTCTTTTAAGAAGGAGTTTAAAAAACATACAAGGAAAAAAGAAAAACGGGTCATGGTCATGCTGGTGACCTTGTCGGTCGTATTTGTCGTCTGCATGCTGCCTCATTGCATTGCATTGACAGCTTTTATTCTTTTTGATATTAACTGGGATATAATCCCCCTGATCTACTCTTTCACGTTTCTCCTGGAGACCATTAATTGTAGTGTGAGTTGTATTATTTACTACAAGATGAGTAGCAAGTACAGGGAGGTGGCTAAGAAAATGCTGGGAGAATTAAAAAAAGTTTTTTCGGCCGGTGAATCTTTTTCATGTAGTTGAAGTGAGCTTCGATAACGAACGAAACGTGTAAATATTATTACATCTACATGACCTTACTGCTGGTTATTGAAACATCTGTCAAGGATGTCTTAATCTGGGTCAGTACAGTTTGTTCTGTTCAGAAGATTGGTTGTGTCTGTACGGGTAGTATTAGTTTTGTACTAATAGACTAGATTAGAGTTGAATTAGAACTATTGTTTTCAAGTAAGCTTTCGGCCGAGTATGGCATGGGGCACTCTGGGTGACAATGGAAAAGTACAACATAAATAAAAACATAATAAATGTTATCCAGTGGAGGCCACCAGTGCGGTGCACATCAACAATAATATTGGGGACCACAGTTGGAGTAAGACAAGGCTGCCTAGTTTCACCAACACTTTTCAATATCTTCCTTGAAAAGATAATGGAAGATGCTCTCGAGGGCTATGAAGGTTCTGTAAGCATTGGAGGAAGAAGAATTACTAGCTTGTGATTCGCGGATGACATTTATGGCCTAGCAGGGACAGAAGAACTAGCTGCGCATAGACAAGACTTCCGCAGCTTTTGGTATGCAAATAAATGCCGAAAAAACCCACGTTATGACCAATAGCCAAGAGGGCTTTAAAGGGGGCATCAGTATTGGAGGTGAAAAGCTGACTAGTGTCAGTAGTTTCAAATACCTAGGAGCTATTGTCTCAGATGAGGGAACGAAACCTGAACTAGTTGCCCGAATTGTGCAATCCATAGCAGCCCTTTAAAAACTTTACCTTTTCTCTCCGTAATGATTTTCCAACGTTTTGAAGGAATTCTTCATTTTGCTTATTACTATTTCACTTTCATGTTATGATTGGGCTTCAATAGCTTTGTGGTTTGATATCAGAAAATGTTGTATTTGGTAGAGAATTACAGGGAAATGCATGCTCTTTTTATATAATTCAAAGTCAAGTTTAAAAAATTAAACATTAATTTAATTTAATAAGGTCAAACTCAACGATGGTATCGTCGATAGGAGAGAAAGACTTTAAATAATATGGAAGGACAAAGGCATAGCCCTCGGCACGACAATCAGACTGTTGCGCTCCCTGGTCATGGCCATATTTTTATATGCTTGTGAGTCTTGGACGCTGACTGCAGAGTTAGAAAGGAGGATCCTGGCAATGGAACTGAGATGCTACAGAAGGATCCTAGTTATCACATTTAAAGACCACATCACAAACCAATAGATTTAGAAACTGGGTCTTAGGCCACTGCAACCTAAGCGATCGCAATGGGCCCCCACTTTCAAAGGATCCGCACTTTCATAGGACCCCCGCTTATTCAAGATGTATAAATTATTAAATTAAACCATTTTACAACTTAAAACAGATTTACCGCGCCCTCCTGTCGATTTACCAGGAACTCCTGGAAATCTCCCGAAATTGCAAAAGATACGAAAAAGTCCTTAAAATATACGGAAATATAGAGAAAAAAAATGACATTTTGGAGTGTCATCCAATCCTACGCGCGATAAATAAAAACGGCATTATGCATTAGCCGTAATTGTGTAGTCTGGTGAAAGAAGCTTCTCGCGCCTCAAACTAATGAAGAGTTAGTTGAGGTCAACAATTCTCATACATTGAAACATTTGGTAATTCTTGCAATTGAGCGTGATCTGTTTAGGAAACAGAATTATTATGATATACTCTATGACTTTGCTATACGCAAGGCTCGTAAAATAATTCTGTACATATTAAAGAATGAATAAAATACATAGACGAATTTATTTTCTAATACAAACTCTTAAATCTCACAAATTATCCGCTTCCCTACCCAAACTTGGCCCAATGAAATTCGTTTCGCATAGGGCCCCACAATGGTTAAGTCCGACCCTGCTATTTAGTGTTTGTTAAATGTTTGTTTGTAAAATGTTTTACATGTTTCGGATATATTATTATATTATATATTTAGATATAAATCTCCTTTCATTAAATATGGGATGTGACAGCGTATAATAAATTATTGTAAATATTGTAATAATTTTCATCATTAATGACTTCATACTAAGCATAAGTTTGCCATTAATTATAATAGATCTAGTATAAAAATTGATTTAGATCTAGATTTATTTTTTATTTTTTTTTGTAAGTGTAGTATTTTTGGATCTATGTTATTAAAAATAAACAAAAAGAAACTTGCTTTTTCTTTTCAAATCGCAGAAAGTAAAGCTTTATACCCATATTGAGCTGGGAATAAGTTGGGTGGTTTGCAATTTCGCGGCTGTGTGTATGTATTTAAGTTAATTTCTATGAAGTATTGTTATAGAGCTCATTGTCGCGCCTCTTTTTTTTTCCTGCGTTATATCAATGTTTTCTAATTTCACCTCTCTCATCTCTCTTTTTGGTTAAATTTCATTGGAACCATTAAAAGACGGGCGAGGGAAGGAGCAAGAAAAAAAATGGGAGTGCCATCAAAGGTCCATGCCGACCAGCAAAATGATTTGGCCAAACACAACCTCGAGGAGATCAAAGCAGTCCATGCCGCTCGGGCATTGCAGAAAGTACGGTCTAACGTTTTGCAAATGCTAATACGTACAGTGTATGGCGTTTTTTTTGTTTTTCTATTCTTGTTGAATTTCAAACAAAATTAACTGTAATAAGAATTTAAAAAAAAACAACAACAACAAAACAACGTGTTCGGGCCTTTGTGTCTTGCTGCTGTCACTTTTTTTTTAAGTTGTCTGCATTGAAATTTTTTTTTTATTTGGTCGCGATCAGACCGGCCCATTTGGTACCGGCCCACCGGGCATTTGCCCGTTTGCTCATATAGCCAGTCCGCCCCTGGTGTTTATATAGATATCCATATTAATGTAACCTATTGAAATAGTAAATAGTATAAAGACAACTGTTTTTGCATATTTGTGCTTGTCAGCTGAAACACTGCTCCCATCCTTACTGTTCAGAATGGAAACGCCTGTGCGAGGCAGAGCTACAACACTGTCCCCTCTTAAAACCTTTTGTTCTGAAAAGAAACAGGTTCAAGATTATGCAGTGGAGGTTTCTCAATTCTTGAGGAGGTTCATCATGTCTTCACCATCTTAACTCTTTCTCTCCTAATTGACGATGCCAACATTGATTTGACCCCCATTAAACTAATTGATTTTTGGTTTTATAAACTTTAATTTGTGTTCTGTAAAAAGAGCATGCATTCTCCTAAAATTCAATTCCAAATATAACATTTTCTAATAACAAACAAAAAAGTTATCGAAGTTCAGTCATAACAGGATAGTGAAATACAAATGAGCAAAACGAATAATACTATCGAAACGAGAAAAATAATTGCGGAGAGAAAGAGTTAATGACTGCTGCCAGACACATACATAGGTAGTGCCGGCCACTTAACACATACAGAGATAGTGCTGGTCACTCGACACAGACAGAGGTAGTGCCGGCCACTCGACACACACAGAGGTAGTGGTGGCCACTCGACACACACAGAGGTAGTTGTGGCCACTCGACACACACAGAGGTAGTGCTTGTCACTCGACACACACAGAGGTAGTGCTGGCCACTCGACACACACAGAGGTAGTGCCGGCCAATACACTGACTCTGAAGTGGAGACTAGACATGTCTAGCATCTCCAAGTAGAAGCGTCATTAACACCCCGTCTCCTCATTCAGATCTCTGGACACTGATACGTGACATATGTCACGGTATCATCATAAACAATACCTTTCAATCACTAATTATGGACATGGAAGAAGGCATCTTGTGTACTGATCAGTCTACGCCCACATTATGGATGGCTACCTGGTCGTGCGGTTTGCGCGCTGGACTGTCGTTCGGATTTATCGACGGTCGAGGGTTCAAACCCTGCCCGCTCTCATCCCCCGTCGTCCTGCGTGAGGTTTGGACTAGGAAGTAAACTATCTTCAACTCTGAAGGAACATCCGAAACATGTAAAACAAAACATTTTACAAACATTAAAGCCATGTGTGTCTATAATCAATAGACGAAGGTAAGCTACTAGAGGCTAGAACAAAGACAGAGACAGAATCATTAGTTCTCGACTCATAGACCTTCTTACCTATTGCTTTATTATCCTTTTTATATTAAAACATAATCGTTAGAAAGAAAATGTACGATAATATTTGGGTATATAACTTATCACGTGTCATTTGCCAAAGGGACATTACTCGAACTAAATTATTAGTAATTAGAAAACCCTGACGCTAGTTATGAATACGGGTCTTGCACACAAACTAACACGGGGGCTCGTCTTAGCAAACGATTCGACCATAAAGTGAAGGCAACTTTTTTTTTCATACAATCGAAAAAAGCGAATGTGGTGCGGTTTTGAAGGGATTCAAAATAAGGCTGCTTTTAGCCTAGGAAGGATTTGGACTATAAGTGAAAAGAAAAAAAGAAAACCATTGTAGATGTAATGTTTGTAGTAATGGCGGTGGCTGGGTGGTAAGGCGTTTGATTTCCGAGCTGGCGATCCTGGATTCGAATCTCGGTGAAGACTGGGGTTTTGAATTTCGGGATTTTAGGGCGCCTCCGGGTCCACCCAGCTCTAACATGTACCTGACATTAGTTGGGGAAAGGGTAGTTGTGCAGGCCACATGAGACGCTCGTAAACCTTGGACCACAAAATCAGATGACGTTTTGATCTTCTGCCCTATAGACCGCATTGTCTGAAAGGGAAACTTTACTTGTACTTTTAGTTAATTATTAGTTTTAGAATACCTCACATTAACAGTGTCTATTCAACGATAAAGCGTCCCTCAACAGCGCACATCAGAATAAAAAATTACGATTAAAAAAAACGTCAACAGTCACCGTCTAAATGACATTTCTTTACACTTCGGCGACAGTCGTATCCAGAGACTAATGGACTGGTATTGTTGTATCGTTTCGTTTGCGTGTAACTCCAAAAAGTCAATACAATTAAGCCATGTAGGAATATTTTATTTTGAATATAGTTCTTTTAGTGGCGTATCTAAGAATTTGCCATCATTATCATTTTGGGGCCCGGAGGGGGGGGGGGCTTGACCTCTCAGCGTAATATTTGATATTTAATGTAAACAACACACTCATTTGCCCCCCCTCCCTCAAGCGTAGGCCAGGGAGGATTTTTAAATCTCCCTCCCCCCACCGTAGTTTCGCCTCTGAGTTCTTTAAATAAACGTCAGTCATTTCCTTGATTCAATAAAATGTAATGTAACTTGTACTAAAAATATACGCAAATTCATCTTGAACGCAGAAATATAGAGAAATAATTGACGTGAGAACGAAAACAAGATTTAACTACAACTTACACGTCATTTCTGTCCCACTCGCTACACACCCTCTCCCCTTTCAACTATCACATCCGTCTTTTTTATTACATTTACATTACGTCAGACCACTTCGTGGTTTCATCACAAACTGTCAGCCTACACAACCAAACACATCCGCCCTTTTTATTCTGATGGTTACCGTGTGAGTCTCATCGCACTGGGGCACCGTGTTGAGAACTCTATTCTCTGATAACACGGACAAGGAAAGCGGCAGTTTTTCTCATGACTTCTCTGTCTCCGTACAGAGCCAGTTCTTCATGCAAACCAGTTTTTGCTTCACTCATATGGCCATGTTTAGGGTGTAGTTTTGCGCACTCGTAAAAGATGTGATTTACTGTCTCGACGTCGTGATGACAGTGCCTGCAGCGAGAATCGAAGTTTGGATTGAATTTAGCAAAATAGGCACCGACTGGACAGTGTCCCGTTCTGTATCTAGCGATTGTCACCTGTTCTTCCCTATTTAGTTGCCACCATTCGTCCGATTTTGAGGGCCCTTTTAAGTTTTGCCAGACTTCCCTGCCCGTGCTACCGCTCTCCCAGCTTTTGCACCATTTATCTCTTGCCCATTCGTCCACTAACGCACGCGCCTGCTCAAAAGTCTGTGGCTCGTCCACAGGGTCTAGCTTTGTCCCGAGCTTGGCTAATAAGTCAGCTTTCTCATTTCCTTCGATTCCTACATGCCCTGGTATGAATTGGAACAAATAGACTCAATAACACTAGGATAATAAAATACTACATCAATGTTGTCAACATTTTCTCACTATTTAAACAAAAACAACATGTTCAAAAACATTTAAAGTTTCTGGTCCAACTTTTAGTTAGCTGGTTTAACCCAGTGTTTCCCAAACTGTGTTCCGCGGAAGTCCAGTGTTCGGCAAGACCTGAATAGGTGTTCCACGAACTAATTGAATAATTAACTAGTAGGCCACACTAGCGGATCCAGAACTTTGGAGTGGAGGGGGCGATTTTTTTTCCAAACCCTAACTCTTACGCCCAGTAAACCCTAACCCTATGCATAAACGTGCGTATAGCACACACACACACATACACACACACATATATTTATTTATATATATTGTTATAAACCTGGTGGTGGCACAGATGGGGGTAGTAATGTGAGTGTAGTCAGCCGACGCAAATCGCACCAGGCCAGCAGCTAGACGAGCGGTCAACCGTGACGAGTGACGACGGCGGTCAGCCAAGACGAGTGTCAACACGACGGTTCGGGAAGGATCGACGTCGTGAACAGAGCTCAGGAGCGTCACGAGAGTTGTAGTCATCTGACCACATAGAAATGTCGAGCGACGTTCTGTCCGGTTCTAGAAGACCATTAGGGACCCTATATAAGAGCGGAGGTGTCGCAGTCAAGCAGGTTCACGAGAGAGGGTTCACGACAGGGGTTCAGAACACTGTCGACTGCAGCACAGTTCAACGGAGTGGTTCTGTACGGAGCATTACGACGGTTCAGTGCGGAGTACTGTCAAGTACAGTTTAGACGACTGGCGTCTTGATCTTGGTCTGTGATCGAGTCCGACACAACGAGACCAGTGTGCGAAGTCAGTCCTGAACTGTTGAACCCAGTGTAAGCCCGGAACGAGACGGAGAGGCCAGTGCAAGAGTTGATACGGCGGTACGGTGTTATCGGAGAGATATTTGTACAGCATACGTGTTGCCAATTGTGCAGTATTGGCTGTTATTAATTCAACTATTAAAGTGTTACGTTACTTTGGAGCCCTGAGTTGTCAAGTTCTTTTAGTTGGTGGTGTATGGTGCAGTTTGCAGAGAGCCTGGATAGTGAGATTCGTTACAATATATATATATATATATATCTTTTCAACGCCAAAAGCGTTTTCTTGCTTTTTTCACTGCAGAAACGCATTCTCCTGACATCTACAGCTCATTATTCATAAATGGGTTTTTTCACTGCAGAAACGTATTGTCCTAAGTTCTACAGCTCATTATTCATCAATGGAGTTCGGGGCGAAGCCCCGACACCAAACGCGTTTTCTTGCATTCTTCACTGCAGAAACGCATTCTCCTGACCTCAAGCTCATGATTCATACTATTAAAAAAGGACCTTTCGAATAATGTTGCACTTGAAAAATATTCTAATATGAATTTATAGGCCCATAATACATTGCAAATAAAACCGATTTGTTCCTTGAAAAGATAGGATACCCTACATATTTAGATTTTTGCTTTGAGGATCGCCGCCGAAAAAAAAATTATTCGATAAATAGTATTCAAGAAAATTAAAGTATAAATTGTGAGTTATAGTCCCAAATTTATTTAACTAGAAAAATATCAGATTGAGTAAAGGTTGGGAAAAGGCAATTATGACAACGAGTGGGAAGCGTGGTCGAGAGGCTAAGTGCACTTGAACTTGGCTTGGCTTGACTACCTAGAAGGGGGCTCGAGGTTCGACACCCGACTAGGGAGGGGTTGTGTTTACTGAGCGCCTAAAGGCAGCACGGAAGACCAACTCCTAGATACCCCCTCCCTCCAACTGGTCCACAAATGACCAAAGCGCTCTGAGCATGCTATAGCATGAAAGTAGCACTATATAAAAGCTATAAATATAAAGCTATAAATATATATTTGAGTTTCAATCTTGACTTTTATACTGAAAAATTTAGTTTGAATACTAACTTTTCCAATGCTTTTCCAAGTCTTTCTTAAAATGATTATGATAAATTCATGTGAAATTACATAAACTTTGTCTGGAAAGGAAGGTGCGGTAGAGTGAAAATGATTTTCACTGAAAAAAAAAAATTAAAATTTATCAGATATAATATTATGATTACGATTTTCATAATATTATCCAAAGCGCAGTTGCTTTAGAATATTGTTTTACGGTTGGGGGCCGCCGCTTGTTGGAGAATAGTAATAAGGGGGTTGCCGAGCTAAAAAGGTTGAGAACCACTGCGCTAAATACTCAGAATGTGCGAAGTGTTCGGTTAAAAGTTTGGGAAACACTAAGTCTCGTGCATGTTAGTTTTAACATTCAACAATGTCAAGTTAACTACGTGAATTTATATCTATTGGTATATGTATTACCAAGAATGATAATTTATAATTTTAAAAATTGCGTTCATAGCCTTGGCAAGCTTTGGTATTTTAATAATATTTTTTATATAAAGAACATTATGTAATTTAACTAAATTTATAATGACAGTTTGGTTGTATTGTTATTTATTATTTTTATCCTCAACTGAAATATTTTTTAATAATTTATTTTACATACCCATTTTAAAATTTTAAATATTGAAATAAATAATCTAAACGACAACATTATTTATTTTTCTCATGGCATATAGCAGTAAAAATTAAATAAATAATTAATAAAGAAACATAAATGTATTAATCCCTAAATTCGAATACCTCATTGATGTAATAATACAAGCTATCTATATATAAATACATATATATATATCATCAAACACTTTCCATCAACATCCTTAGTCTTGTTACACAAAAAACATAAAATGGTTCATTGAGCTAACAAAATTAAATAAGTAAATTCCGAGTATTTAAAATTTTTTCTATTTGTAAAGTTAGATCGTTAGTACATCGACAAGATGCTTCGTCAGTCTTTGATAAACAATTAACATTTTCAATGCTTGACGTTCGTGTCTGACTAGTATGCTTTCTGTGAAGACCTTTAGTTTTAATTTTATAATATTTGACAATATTTTAGAGTTTTCAACTGATCTTTTTTTCTTTTATTTTTTTTGCCAGGGATACAAGATATCACATGACATAGGTAAACAGTGACTGAGATATATTTTTCTTAACTATCGCAAATGCAGAATTCTTAAACTGAGGCCGTTTAGTCAACTTTTGAAGGCACCTGCTCTGATGATGTTTAATGAAATTCACGATCCATTAAGTTTACGAAGAACCGTTTCTTGTATCAGTGGCGTAGCAACCATGGCGCGAAGAGGCTCATTGCGCCCGGGCCCACGACCAAAAAGGCGCCCAAATGGGGTTATCTAAAGGAATTATTAAAGTATTTTAATTAAATCATGTTCATTTTTCTTAAATTCTATTTCTGGGTCCGAGCAATACAACAACGTAAATTTTATTACTATCGTATATAATCTATTAAAGGGAGGTAACCCTTAAATTGTCAGTACAACGTTTCATTTCAATCTAACGTGTTAGATTTTTGTATTTAATCAAAATAATAATAATATTAAAATCAGAATCAGCCTACCTAGGTCGCCATGACCAAGTTGCAAAGTTCATACACCAACACTTGGCTTTGATACACAATTTGATCGGTAAAGGACACTCCTCCTTATTATAAATACTCGCCACAAGAAGTTCTCGAGTCTACTGAACATCTGCTGTACTTGCATAGTCTATTCTGACCGGCAAAACGATTTCAATCGCCCTGATCTTCGGTTCATTGACAAAAAAAAAAGAACAAAAAAAAAAAAAAAACGCTACCATTATCGACATCGCCGTACCACTGTCTCATAATTTAAGAAAACCTAAGTTGGAAAAACAAAGAAAATATGGGAACCTAGGCTTGGAGATTAAGCGTCTATGGAAATTGCCCAAAATAACAATATACCCCAATTGTTATATCAACCGAGGGGATTATAACAACTGACCTCACAGACATCTTCAAAGCCCTTAACATTTTTAGGAACATCCTCTTCAGAGGGCGGTACTGCTGCAGACCTGCCACATCACCAGAAAATTCCTCAGTGGAAACTGTTATAGGAACTGCGTTAAATTTTGTTTCTCTTTAGCGAAACTCGACCCTGGCAGCACCAGAGAATGACTACTCGTTCATTTCTAACATAATAATAATTATAACAAGGTTACAAAGACAGTTTGTTTGGAAACACAAACTCGAAATCGCCCCCCCCCCCCCCCGAAGTGGTCCACCCAGGCAGGTAAAAAGTCAGGTTTCAATATTTTCAGAAAGAATAGTTACAAGTCTAAAGAATGACTATTCTAAAAGTCTGATCTAAATATAGTAACACATATTACCCAAAGTCAATGTCTTCTAATTATTTAAAGTAACAAACATTTGTGCATGGAAACCGAAGCTTGAGATCACAATGGACTTTCTACTCAGTAGGTGGAACATTCATTTCTTTCGTTTAGCACAGCCTATATCAACTTACTCTGTCTGTCCGTCTGTCTGTCTGGTAAAAATGTTTTTCCCTTTATTTCTCCCACACCCTAACTTGGATCACGCTGAAATTTTAAACATTTATCAATAAGAAGAATCAATAACACAAGAATACAAAAAATGCACCAATTAGTTAATTAAGTGAAAGTAAAAGTTCCCCGAAAGGGTAGATGATGTAAAGTTCATCTGTTTGTGTGGCCTACGGTTAACGAGGGTGTCATGTAGCCAGCACAACGACCAACCGCCTTTATTTTTTTGCCAACTAATGTCAGGTATTCATTAGAGCTGAGTGGACTCCCGCTAGTAAAGAAGCGACTAAAGATCCCGAAAAAAAAATGTCAGTCTTCATCCGGATTCGAAGCCTTGGCGCCCGGTTTGGAAGCCAAGTGCTTTACCGCTCAGCCATCTCGCCTCAGTTGACTAAATAAGTATCGGTCATTAATTATTTGTTTGGTGTCTCGAACAAGAGAAAGACATTGTACTTTGTACTTTGTTAAGAGAAAAATTTGAAACTAACAACATATAGCTATAAAAACCTTGTATTTTTCATAAGAACTTCCATGGCACAGTGGTTAGCATACTTGAGGAGGCTTTAGCACACGAGTTCAAATTCAGGTCGTTCACACTTTTTTTTTATTTATCGCAAAATCGATCACCCAGATAGCCCCCTTCTTTCTCCCCCATCCCAACTGGTCTAGTTTATATTTTAAGACAAATTAATGTAGTCTTTGATATTAGATAGCACGTGAGTCTATTTGCATTGGACCTTCTAATCAAATACACATTACAAATTAATATGTAGACAGGGAAGTTACAATTGTTTTGTACATATTTGGACCTTTCAGTATATATTTTGGTCGTTAAGGGAATAGATGACAAAAGAAGCCACGAAGCCTTTATCAAATTTAACAAATAATTCAAAGTACAATTTAAGATGTGTCATTCTTTCAACATACCTTGTGAAATGAGTTCGCAATTCGTAATGAGATTTACTGGTTGCTCTCTTTATATTGCCTATGTACTATTTGCCTTGTAATTACAGCTCCAATTTTAGACTGATAAGTCAATAGCTCTGGATACAATTAAAATGTACTACATGTTTCAAAAGTCGTTGAGGTTTATGGCATCGCCTTCAAAAAATCTTGATCACAAGTTTCATAGAGTTGACATTTCCTGTTCGTGCATTGCTTTAATTATACAAATAAATATGATATCATTCGTGTGAACTCAAAAAACTAGCTTATGAAGCGCACCAGTTTGGTGTCATGCCTGTGCAAATTAAAATTTGACCATGACATTTATAATCTGTATTAGCAATAAGTATTCCGTTCTGTTTGAATAATATGCTTCTATTATTATTTTTCTACACAAGAAGACAGTTAAAATACATTGACTTATAGTTCTTTAAAGAGTTCAATGAAGTACTATAAAAGAATCTATCTATACAGTAATAAAATGGTTAATGAAATCGGAGAAAAGGCTGTTGGCATAGTTTGAATAATTAATCATATTTAAGGTTTCAAAGTGTCAAACTACATATATTTAAAACGGATTTTTTTTTATAATTGAAACAGTTAAAACTTGTCAGTAGTTTGTCTAAACCTAAAGAATGTCCTCCAACGAAACATTAACACTAGACCCACTTGTAACAAAAATTTTCTTGGTGTTTAATTTATTAGCCTGTGCTGAGACTATTGGTCTGTTCGGTATAATTGGAAACATATTCAACATCTGGAACTTCTCTAAGCAGGGGATAGACGACAGTGTCACTGTGACCTTGCTTTCACTTGCAGTCAGCGAGATTGGGGCGCTGGTGGCCAAACAGGGCTACAATATAGTCTCCACGCCATGGATGTCTGTAGGTAGTGGAGATATAGACCCTTGGGCTCTAGGATTTATTTTCTTCTATCTCAACGGCTACTTTATTCGAGTGAGCGGATTTATAACAGCTTACGCCACGTTTGAGCGATGCGTGTCAGTCTTTTGGCCATTCAAAGCGAAACTTATTTTGACAAAAGAAATGGCAGAAATAGTTAACTTCAGCATCTATTTTGTGCTTTTAATTTATCTATTGCCATATTTCTATGTGGTTCAATTCGAATATGATTTCATACCGAAATTTAACAAATCCATTTTCACTGCCTATCTAAGAAGCAACACTGAAGACCTCGTGCTAATGACTAACGTGTTATTTGTTATCACAGACATGGCTACTCCTTACCTAATTTTTCTTATTAACATAATATGTACATCACTTATTGTTAGGCACCTTAAAACCAAAGCACAATGGAGAAACACTGTGACCCTATCTTTTAAATACAATTCGAAAGAACATTCTGCTAGAAAAGAAAAACGGCTCATTGTCATGCTGGTGACCTTGTCTGTAGTGTTTATCGTCTGCTTGTTGCCTCATTGCCTTATGTTGACAGTTTTTACCGTGCTTGACAGTTACTTTTATATAATGCCGCTGACCTTCTCCTTCACGTTTCTCCTGGAGACTATTAAGTGTAGTGTAAGTTGTATTATTTACTACAAGATGAGTCGCAAGTACAGGGATGTGGCTACAAAGATGCTGGGAGCTTTTAAGAAAAATGTTTTGAGTCGTAAAATTCATTAACCGATTCGAAGAGAGATTTGAGACATTTATAAACCTACATCTAGAATAAATTTTCAAAAAATGTCAGGTAATAAATAATTGCAAAAGGTATAAATGTTAATTTTATGATTGGAATGATTAAATTAGTCTCTCATCAAGATCTAGATCTACTATGTTTACTGCTGCTGGTAGGGCCTATTGCATAAGCTAGATCTAGTCATCTAAACTAGATAGTTTATTTATAAAAATTAACCTATGTATATAGAGATGTAGATCTAGATTTTATATAAAATTATTCTCCAATCGGGTTTCAAAATTTTTTAAAGCATCTGAGATTGGAATTTATAGATCTCGACAAAATATGGAAAAGTCTATTTTCCAATACACATGATAGATCTGGAGATTTTGATCTTGACTATTCGTTATAATTAACTATAGACTACATAAAGTCGCTAAACAATTTAGCTATAAATTTAACCCTTCCGCCGCTTTGTTTAACAATACAACCCATTTCCCAACCACATTATTTCTTGTAAAGCGTTTTAACAGCATCAGTTGTAAATATACCATACATTTCTTTGTTTTGGGTAGATCTAGATCTAAATAACTTCTTATTCCCCCCCCCCCCCCTCAAGACTTTGCCTCTTTAATTTCTAAAAGATAGTTTCACAACTATGGACGTGAATGTTAAATATTTTGAAGTCAGACGTATAGCTCCTAATTTGGGATCCACTTCTTTGCACTCAACTAAACTAAATTTTGTCTTTAAAACAATGATTTTTTTTTTATTTCAAGTAAAAAGAGCTTAAATCTATAACTAGGACTATATCTATATAAAAAAAAAAAAGACACACCTCCCACCTAGCCACAATTTCTTTAAAATTGATTGTAAAAGCAAATGAATGATTATTGTTAAAGTCCTTCCTCTCTCTCTCTCTCTGTATATGTATATATATTACATCTAAATTGCCAAATCTAGCTTATCTAGACTAAGATCCACTAATTAATCTAAAAACACAAACATAATAAATGATTAGGCTTTGATTCGAGTTGCAATTATTGTATAGATGTTGTTAAATATAATTAAAACAAGATAGATGCCTTTGAAAAAAAAAAGAGCGAAAATACAAACATAGCTACTATTTTTATACATATGATTAAAGAGATCAGTCGTCAACGATTTGCACGGTAACAAAATAGGGATACTTTCTGTGCTGCTGCTCACCGTCCGAAACTCATCCTTCCCTTCCCAGACATTGTTTGTCGTTCTTTCGGACCTGACAACTATTCTGTTCTCACAATGTTGATCTGAAAGATTTTAATGTCGTACTTACATACATTCCTGTAATTAAAGAGTGTAGGCCTACAACTTGTAGTTCTTCAGCCCTCTATTAGATCAATATTCAATAAACCTTATTTGACCCCGTGGCATTCGATGTACATGTCCAGGCTAGACAAGGCGTCGAAGGATAGTGTTGTGATTGTTGTGAACTCCTTTCTGGGATTATACTTGACACATAATGTACTAGTACTTCTTTCAATAACTCAAAGAGGCTCCAGAGATGAATTAACAACAAAAATTGAACTTTAGTAAAAGTAATCAGGGTAACAGTAGCTGCAGACAACGCATCAACTGTTAATTAAATGAATATACACATAACTATGAAAACTGACTTCGATATTACTCATATCGTAAGACTAGGCTCCATAACCCAGGCCTCAGCCAATAACAATAACAAAACTCCAAGCGCTGTCACTCAACCAATCGACCAATGAAAAGTAGTAAAAAAAAAAAAAAAAGAAATAAACATAGAATCCTTGAATCTTATAACCCAGGTTCTATCAACTGCTGTTTCAAATCCTATATAGCAGCGGTTCTCAACCTTTTAAGCTCGGCAACCTTTTTAACCCCCCCCCCCCCCACTCTGCCGCGACCCCCCACCTCCCCCAACACACAGCAAAAGAAGAATAGACAAAAACAATCCATATTTTCGATTGTCTTAGGCGACCCCTGGCAAATCGTCAATCAACCCCCAAAGGGGTCGCGTCCACAGGTTGAGAACCCCTGCTATATAGTATATACAAACATAATCACCAAAGATGGTAACAGGGCGGATGTCCTGGCCTCCGAATTAGAAACCCCATTGGTAACGAACCAAGCTGAGAATTACTTCCTTAGGGCACGTGAAAGGAAGCGGGCAGTGAGTTTTAAGGCCGCCTTGCCCCCGTACAAGGACATCCCTAATGCCGCACACGAACCAGTTCTCTCTCTCATATCCTTGTCCCCAGTCGGTCCTTCATGCAGAGCGTGTGTGTTGGGGGGGTCGCGGCAGAGTGGGGGGATTTTAAAAAAGCTATAAAATATATCGGATATCACGTGACTAAAAAGCTATAAATAATAATGTGGTCTGTTGCTTCTCCGTCCTCGACGCAATGGCGAGAGCGTGTGTCGTAATTCTCCCTAAACCGTCCAAAGTACGCTCCTATTGGACAGTGTCCGGGCTCGGGACTGGGCTGTCCTGGCCTCCAGCTCTTCTCAGGACTTGGTAGTTAGATTTTTTAAATTTTTTGTTGTTGTTGTCACCGTAGATATTGGGTTGCTTTGTCAAGACAGATGTATGTGGCCCATGTTTCTATGCATTTCCACTGCACTCTCTAGACACAGGTTTTGATAATCTATATGCATACATACTTTAATGTACATGCATAAAATATATCGGATATCACATGACTAAAATTTCTATACTTTTTAAACATGCTTTGGGAAATCTTTATTGCATTAGTTGTGATCGGTTTTAAAGGTACACATCACAACATAAAAACAATTTTACAACTCATAAACAAAACAACTTCCACCAATTTTGTTCCAATAAATGACCTGTTTCTTCACTCTACTTATTCTCTTTACATTCACGCCGAGTAGTGGGATAACACAGATGTTTTGGGACCCCTGGATTCTTTTCTATAGTCAAAACTTACGGATTGCTATGTTAAAAAGCTACATAAATGCATAGTATATAAATTACAAATGTAAAAAAAATATTAGATTTTTTGGAAGAAATGCTTATTGAGATTTTTGTTTCAAATAATTTAGATAAGAAATGACTTGGATAGACGTGATGTGATTTGATATGTGTATTTAGATAATGGTCAGCTCAAGGCTTGTAAATAGCAACCGCAAATGTAATCGAGAACAAGTTTGTAGTCAGTTTCTTTCATTTGCGATGAAGTACATTACGGCACTAGATCATCAGAGAACAGTTCGTAATATAGACTTTAAACAACAGTGAGGGGCGAGTTTAGCATTATTCAAATTATATTAGCGAAAAAATGTTTTTAAATTAAATTAAATTTTATCCTTCCTCGGACTCCAAACTTAAGGGGGGGGGTCCGCTTACCACAGTTTGAGAACCTCTGCACTAACACAATTTACCGCTGGATATGCACACACTAGAATAACGTAAATGTGACCGAAATGGAATAGAGATGTTACATCAGTGGTGGGCAAATTAGGACATGGGGCCACATGCGGTCCGCCGGAATGTTTTCTGCTGCCCGCGGACACCAACGGAAATCAGGTGTGCCCACAGTATGTACATATAAATGTGCAAATATATTTAAAATAATTATGAATAACTTATAAATTATTGATGCTCTCATAATAAAAAGTATCAAGTAAATGAAGATTATTTTTATTGGCTGTACTTCAATACACTGAATCTAAAACACAATCTCAGGCCAGTATTTATTCAATGCTATGAAGAACTGTGTTGAGTTTTGGGTATGCTTGGAACAAGATGGCAAGTGCAACAACTGATGGATTTCGATCTTTGAATGAAAAAAATATAGCAACTATAAACTCTAAACAGGAAAGTTTGCACAAAGGTACATAAAATGTCATTATATAGTGTAATAATTAAAGATAAGTGTGGTAACCACAGGAAGTTCCGAAACGTACTTGAAGATTTAGAAACAAAATATTCCGATGTATCCGCTGGCTTAAGCCAGCTTGGGCAAGGTAATGAGAAAAATATAAAATCTTAAAGGTGAAATTTTTAAAATTTCCTTGAAGGACATTGACTGTAACCTTGTTACTAGCATTTCAAATGAAGAGTGGAAGACAGTTTCATGTTTTTCATAGCTATTGTTGCAACGGGTTGTTTACACATGAAATGTAAGTGCATGTTAAATCTTTTTAAACAAGGCTTTCCCATTTCTCCAGGCAAAAAGTAAAAAAAAAAGGGGTTGTCATTTTCCTTTGCTGAAAGGTGAAACTATTTCTAGTGAAATGTACAAGACTTAGGCAAATTTTAAGACGTTAAACCAGTTTTCAATACCATCAGCTCATAATTTAGAAGCTGATTCTGCTCCAGAGGACACAACTCCAAGCAAATAATGACCTTAAAGAGAAGTTCCAGTCGGTACTTCCGCGGGAATTTTATGGGTGCCTGAAGCTGTATTTCCACAATTTAAAAACCCTTTACTGCTAAACTTTCACATTATTTAGGTACACAAACATATGTGGACTAGCTTTTTTTGTGGAAACTAATATATAACTATATATAACTTTTTTTTTCTGAAAAAATGCACAATTTGTTTCTTAATAGTCTTTATGTTGGCCCACATACTGACTGCTTGCTCGACTTTTACAGACTTACTTTAACAAGCTACTGGACTACCACTAACTTTTTAACTCTTTTAGCGACCTCTGACCCAAAAAATTTGTTAATTCTTTTCTCTTATGTCCACACGATCATATTTTCACACTCTATATTCAACAAATTCACATAAAATATAATGAAACACAAATTAGTTTCTATTTATCTTCGGGGGAAAAGAGAAAACCGTGTGTCAAAATCTTTTTGACTGCCCCAGACTTGCTGATCTCCGTCTCAACAGGTCTGGCAAACCAAAAACCGGTATGGTGACATATATGCACTACGCAAAACAGAAGGGTTTCTGCAAGAGGGGATTTGAACAGCTCAAGCCCTCATTTAAATGAAGTTTGATAATAGTGATGATAATCAGTGACACCATGCAAAATTGAAATATTTTTTTTGTTTATTTGATAGTTGAACACCTATCTTTGTGCAGAGATTGTAAGTTTCTTAAAGACGTGAGACTTACTCTTTGTTTGTTGTAAATTGTCATAAGTGGCAGAATCAAAGTGTTGAGTTCATCTATTTGTAGAGTCACTTGGTTAACAATATGGAAACTACAGAAGGTCTACAGGAAAATATCGAGTTGTCAGCGGACAACTTCATCACCAATCATTTGTTGGCACATATCATAACATATGGACAGATCAAAAGATAGAGGTTTCAATATAAACACCATAAGTGTAATTTACAACCAGAGGCGTAATAAGCAACAAGTGCCCCAGGGGCAAGAAACTTTATTGGCGCCCCCTCCCATTTTGTAAGAACATCACATAGAAATAGAGGCATTTAAATAAGAAAAGTATTTTATAATAATAATAGAAATAACCTTAGAATGCATTACCTAACAAAAATATCTACAATAATTTTTTTTGGCTCCTCTCTAAGTGTGGAGCCCCCTAAGGGTGGCGCCCAGGGCATCGTGCCACCCTTGCCCCCCTCTCACTACGTCTCTGTTAACAACATTATCTATCATCATATAGATCTATTTTTACCAATTGGATCAACTATCACTTTACCAGCGAGCTTGTAAAATGTTTGTACAGTGTTGTACCTGTTTCGGATGTTCCTTCAGGAGTTGAAGATAGTTTACTTCCTACTAGATCCTAGTCGAAACCTCGCGCATTACGACGGGGGATAGGAGCGGGCAGGGTTTGAACCAGAGATCATCGATAAATCCGAACGACAGTCCAGCGCGCAAACCGCACGACCAGGCAGCAATCAACTTACCCTTATGCATCTGTCACTTGCTTTAAGATGAAACGCAAATTCCATATATTAAAGTTACTTACAACATGGTATGCTCAGTTTAAACTAATGTGTGAGCGACATCGTTCCGATCACAGCTAATGCCCAGGCATTCCTCTCATTTCCATGAGATGATCCATAGTAGGCCATATATGCTCAGTTAATCTTTCTTCAAATCAGCAACGGAACACGTCAATTCTATCCTTCGTGTCCCTTTTGATCTTTTATTTATTTCAAATAATCATAATAATAATAATAATAACGTTCCCATATCAGACCTTGTGGTCATCTGTTTTTTGGCAACGGTTAACGCAGGGTGTCATATGCCCAGTAAAACTGCCTTTACTTTCCCCAATTTAACCAGTCTACACCGAGATTCGAACCCAGAACCCTTGTTTCGAAAGCAAGCGCTTAACCACTAAGCCACCACGCCTTCACAACATACATAGTATGTAAGTATTCCAGACATTTTAACAGCATTGTAGTGACTTAGTTTACATTGAACTAACAAGCTGTTATATTGTTAAAGAAGAATTAATGTATTTAATTCAGTTAGTATGTACTTTTCTTTTTATTGCATTTTAAAGTCAAACAGCTATTGTAAAATGTCATGTACCCAAGAGAAATGTAAATTTAATTTGTAAACATTGTGATTATAGGAAGTAGTTAACTTAAAGAAATAATGGACACCCCAAAGTCATATTGTCTTTATCAAATATTTACTAAGAATTAGAAGTACAGCTTATCCGGTGTCTTTCAGACAAAACACCCCGAGAAATACATCCAGTTTGCAACTCGTGGCGGTGTATTACAACGACGAGTGTCATTAGCCGTCTCTTTATAATGTCAGTTCAATATTTGCCTTGTGCTTTCAATTCTTAAATAAGACAGATAAGTTAATAACTTTAGAAATTATTCCAATGGACTGCAATTTTCTAACACCTTTGGACTGGATAGCAATGCCTTATTAAAATGTTTTCAGTACAGACTACTTTTCTGGTTGATATGAATTATACTAGCACCATAGTTTACAAATATAAAGACTTACAAAATACTCAGAAAGATAAAAGCACATTTCTTATTCCATATGCAGAGACTATCACAGAGTGCTCATTCTTCCCTGGCGGCATTAGCGCTAGGAATGGGTTACCTGATCATACTTGACTTAGTCGAGTTTACGTCTCTTATTAACATGCATGACATGGTTGACACATAAATGTGTGTATTACGTAATGTTCTTATGCTAAGAAAAAGCGTAACTTGACTATGTTATAACATTAAAATATTTTCTAATGGAGCATACATCAGCACCATCTTCTTGAAAGATCTAATTATCGGGATATATTTTTTGGATATCTGCTATTATGGTTTTGGCTTATAATGTTTGTATCTATTTGATTGGCTCTGACGTAAAAGGCCAATAACTGCATAACTTTTAAAAAAATTAACACTGTCTTCTCTTTCTTTATGAATTCAATAATATTATTCCTTTGTGGGATTACTATTTCTAATAGAGTAGTTATTCCGGGTTGCTCTAATACATACATATATTTAGATTAGCTCTTATGGAACATATGTGTAGAAAAAAATATGATCAATGCTTTCTGAGAAATACACTCGAGGAAAACTTGTTTGTAGTATTTCATTATTAAATAATTAAGAACTAAGTTATAAAACCAAATTACTTTATATAAAGGTAAGAACTTTTTGGAAAACTTGAGGGTAATTGTTTCAAATTGACACGGTAACCACCAATGACATATTTGGCAATAGACACACTTGTTCTTGGTGTTTATATTACACATCTGTGCTGAAAATATTCACGTCTATGCTGAGACTATACACAACTGTGTTGACTACATGAAGAAAACATTGTACGTGCTGGTACGAACTCTCTATAGAGCGAAAGAAACGAAGCTGCGTCAGTCAAGAGAAAGAAAAAGAAAGCTGCCTCCCTGTCAGCTAGTCCTAAGACAGACGCATATATTCATGCACGAACTGTGGCAAACTCTGCAGCTCCAGAATAGGCTTCATCAGTCACTCCAGATTCTGCCCCGTCTCAAGACAAAACCAAAGCCAGTGACTCATCTGGGCACATCCAGTGTCTTTCGAGACAAAAGGAGCAATAAATGTAAATACTTCATTAGAAGTTGGTACACATTTGTTCTTAACTGAAACCTCCAGGATGCCTTCTTATGAAAGATTAACACTAGACCCGTTCATAACCAAATTTTTCTTGATGTTTATATTAATCTGTGCTGAGACTGTTGGTCTGTTCGGTATACTTGGAAACATATTCAACATCTGCAACTTCTCTAAGCAGGGGATAGACAACAGTGTCACCGTCACACTGGTTTCGCTCGCACTAAGCGAGCTCGGCGCGCTGGTCACCCTACAGGGCTACAACATGGTCTCCATGCCCTGGATGTCTGTAGGTGTTGGAGATATAGACCCTTCGGCCTTATTCTTTATTTTTTTCTATCTCAACGGCTACTTTATTCGAGTGAGTGGACTTATAACAGTTTACGCCACATTTGAGCGATGCGTGTCAGTGTTTTGGCCATTCAAGGCAAAACTTATTTTTACTAAAAATATGGCTGCGATTGTTAACTTAATCATCTATATAGTACTTCTACTCTATCTATTACCACCTTTTTATGTGTTTCAAGT
This sequence comes from Biomphalaria pfeifferi, assembly GCA_030265305.1. Taxonomy (NCBI): domain Eukaryota; kingdom Metazoa; phylum Mollusca; class Gastropoda; family Planorbidae; genus Biomphalaria; species Biomphalaria pfeifferi. The sequence continues at coordinate 1,514,698 of JASAOG010000119.1, read as the reverse complement.
GGAATTCCATTTTTCTCCTCAACTCAACAAATCTATTTTCTTTGCCTCTGTCAGAAGTAACGCTGAAAATCTCCTACAGATGATGTATAACTTATTTATTCTCATAGATATAACTATTCCTTATCTTATCTTTTTAATTAATATTACGTGCACATCTCTTATTATAAGACAACTTAAAACCCAAGCTAAATGGAGGAAATCTGTGACTCGATCTTTTAAGAAGGATTCTAAAGAACATTCTGCAAGAAAAGAGCAACGGGTCATTGTCATGCTGGTGACCTTGTCGGTTGTGTTTGTCGCCTGCTTGCTGCCTCATTGTGTTGTATTGACAGTTTTCAGCGTTCTGGAAATAATAGACGGAGATTTAGTCCCTGTGACTTATGCTTTCACGTTTCTCCTGGAGACCATTAATTGTAGTGTAAGTTGTATTATTTACTACAAGATGAGTCGCAAGTACAGGGAGGTGGCTACGAAGATGCTGGCAGCTTTAAAGAACTTTATGTGATTCGTGAATATTTGTATCAGTCAAACAGAGCTTGGAAACGTTTCTGAAAGTCATATAATATGTACGCCAGCTTTTAACAAGTACAAAATTTAACGCCAATTAAAAAAAAAAACTTATTAAAAGGGAAAGAACTCTGCGCTTAAAATTATATCTTTAAAAATGTAATTTTTTTCCTCTCATTCGATATCAAACCAAATAATTAATTACCAATAATTAATTAACTAATTGGTTAATTTATTAAAATTGATTCGTGTTTTGTTAGGTACAATTATAATTATTCAAAGTTTCAACTTGATCGGAGAATTGAAATAGAAGTTCGGTATTAGAGGATAGTGACCTTAACTTTAAAAAAAAAAAGTATTGGAAATTATTTTTCATTTTCACTATGTTTCTAAATCGTAAATTTGTCAATTAAGTTAATCAAGTTTATTTTCCAATATTTCAGTTTTACCGAGCTCAGCAAACATAACTCACATTAAATAAAGATTCGAACACACACCCGACACCCCTTCCCCCTTTCAAGTGTCAAATTCTTTACTGGACTCAAATGTGTACTTAAGAATAGGCCAACTATACTTCTTCCACTGCAGATCGATCATGTACAAACGTTACTGCTAAATAGACTGCGCAAAAAGCAATCCATGAAAAAAAGTTCTTTATTATCGTAAACATTCAGTAGCAGCAACAAGACACAAGTTCTACTCCACGCTTAGAAAACAACTCCAACCAGTCAATAACTCCCCCCCCCCCCCATTACACACATACATGCATACTTTTGACATTCATACCCTGACATAATGGGGAGTTAACTAATTTTTAATTTTTTTTTTAGTAATTTTGATTTTAGGAGTGATTCCCCTTAAGAAGTTTACACAAGGCTTTGCAACGTGTATATAGCTGCCACTTGCTCTTGAGTTATCAGCTTGACCGCTGGACCGGTGACCAGTCCATGCTGTACATCCTGCTCATGGCGTGGTGTGGACCGATGGGAAGGCCATCCATCTAGCGACTATAAAGCTACAAGGAAATCCACTGCAAAATGCGGTCAGTCAAACTGGCAGGCTCAATCACGCCAGCAGCATCCATTAGAGTCGAGATATCAAGTCAGAGTACTATTACCTGTGTGTGGTGCATTCAGCAGAATGTCACGGCTAGGAAGGCCTTCCTATAATAGAAAATACTAAAATAAAATAGATAATTCCCCTTATCTCATACCTGGGAATATAGAAACAAAGGGATGTAACTCTTTCATTTCTAAATAACTAAGAAACAATACATGCCCTTGACTCATAGTGGTTTGTTATCTTAAGCACAGCGATATAAAGAGCTTTGTGTTACGTATTGTATGCTTTCAGGAGGCGCGGTGGCTGAACGGTAAATCGCTTGGCTTCCAAAACGGGGATACCGGGATCGAATCCAGGTGAAGATTGGTATTTGTGATTTCGGGATCTCTGGGCGCCTCTGAGTCCACCCACGTTTGCATTAGTTTGGGTAAAGTAAATGCGTTGGTTTTTGTGCTGGCCACATGATATCTACGTGTTACGCTGTTCACCTGTATAGTATTGATTGATATGATTACGCTTGTCACTGTATACAAATTTATACAGAAAAGTGGAATCCCTTATTTCACTTCCTTTGGCCTTTTGCATTTGAACAAATACTATAGTATTTATGTTACTGCCGTTTGCATTAAGATTGTCTTTGTTACTTTTCTTCATATCATAAGTTTTTTATCACTCTTGGCATTAAAATTTGTACAGTGTTTTGTTACCTTCCATTTGTTTTGAAACTCGTAGTTTTTTTTTTACCTCCCTTTGTATTGAAATAGTTTTGACCTCCCTTTGCAATGAAACATACAGTATTTTTTTTTAACCTCCCTTTTCATTGAAAGTTTTCATCTCCCTTTGCATTGAAACTGTAATTTTTGTTGCGACTCTTTATTTGAAAACAGTTGAATACCGCCCTTGCATTGAAACAAATACAGTTTGCATCTTACAACCCTTTGCATTGAAACATAGTTGTTTTTTTTTGTTATTACTCTTTGCTTTAAAACAGTTTATCATCCATTGTATTGAAAAAACATGGACTGTTATCTAAATTCTGGGTTTTCTCATCTATATGCTGGGTTTTCTCTTGTCTCTTCTATGTCTCATTTTCACTCTTCTACATGGACAAACACACACACAGACAGGCAATTTGTCTATGTTGTTATTTTAACTGAGAAGTATATGGCCACCGCCACTTGTCCCTATCTAGTTTCGCTGTGCACCTGTATAGCATTGACTGATATGATTACGCTTGTCACTGTATACAGTGCATTGAAATATACAGTAATCTGTGTTGTGATCCTTTAAATAAAAAAAAAGATGGATACCTCCCTTGCATGGAAACAAATACCGTTTGTATGTTACTAGCTTTGCATTGAAAGTTGTTTTTTTTATTAATCTTTGAGTTAAAACAGTTTGATAATATCATCCAATGTATTGAAACATGCAGTTTTTATCTCCCTTTGTATTTGAACATTCTACCTCCCTTTATATTGAAACACATATAGTATTTTTGATAATACCCTTTCCACTAAAGCACAGTTCTTATGTTACCTTCCCTTATATTGAAAATGCAGTACTTCTTGTTACTTCCCTTTGTACCGTTGTCCATATTATTGAAACACTTTATCAGAACTCAATAGAATACCTTTTTGTTTGTAACTTTTTAACTGGAGTATATGTTGCATCTTTACAGGACCATAATTAAAAGTAATAAACAAATGACTATTTACTTTGATTAAAATATAGTTTATAGTTCAAACTTGTGTCATATGAGATTGGGTTCTTTGTTCTTTTGACGAGTAATTGATTGCTGTGAACATGTAAAAATATGAAAGTCTTGTATTACATCCTTTGTATTTAAATGGATGGAAGATTTTTTTTTGTTTTTACCTTATATACAGTTATACCGTGCCCTTTTTAAACAGAATTATAAAATAAACTCAGTTTGTCAATTTCGTTATAAGCTACTTTTGATCAACTAAAACTTGTACATACATACACATACATATATAGCTTGAATAAAGAGACAGTAGTTCACGGGTATACACCTCAAGTGTGACTTGCATTTGGTCTGTGGTCTAATACAAAATTATTTTGCTGTCTGCCTAGTCTTTATATCTTGACTTGTGATTGATGTATAGTTTGCTATTCTGTAATATTTTTACTACACAATTTGGGGTCTTATAGTAGTTTTCTTTAACTTGAATGTATATGAATGCCGCAGTTAGTTTTGTTGTGGAATATATATATATGTAAAAATGTACACAATCAAAAAGCGCATCTTTCTTTTATAGGCGATGAAGTCATTTGTGACATTCTGTTTTGTGTAGTATTTTTCTTGTCGCATCATCATAATTTAGATTGACGTAGTTTATAGTCTATTTTATAGTCTTACAACATACAATTGATTTGGGATTGAATTTGAAAGGCTAAACCTGACGATATTTCGCTTTTTTTTTTTTTTTACTGTTGTCATGTGGTTTGTTGGCAACTGAGTCATGTGTTATTAGAAACAATGCATGGTTGACTATAAAGCTTTTTCTATCACTTCTTAAGAAATGTTTTAAGATAATGTTGTAACACAACACAATGATTACACAACAATTAACATGTAAACAATTAACGCAAAAGAAAACACATCAACTCTGATTTTAAAAACATGACTCAAACTTTTGGACCTTCCCTTGTATGACAATGCTAGTAGTTAATCATAACAACATCCAGCATTTGGTCATTTTGATCATACACTAATTTTATACAGCTTTATACAATCCTTTTCCTCGTAATGTACCATCTCTTTATCAACTTTATCATCTTTGTGATATTACGCAATTAAAGCATCCTCTGTTTGGGACCCCTCAACTAAATAAAACATTAAGAAACTGGAACAGACACAAAATAGAGCAGTGAGATTCATAACAAACGAATATTCACATTTGACTAGAGTAACACCTTTAGTTAAATCACTAAATTTAGAAATCCTTCAGGACAGAAGACGCAAAAGTAAAGTAGCAATCATACATAAAACACTGAACCATAATCTTCAAATACAAAAACAAAATTTAATAAAATACTCAGTAAGACACAAAGATAAAGGCACATTCCTCAATCCCTATGCTAGGACAAATTTGTACAAAAAATCCTTCTTCCCTAGTGCTGTTAGAGCATGGAATGGGTTGCCTGAGCTAGCCAGGAAAACCAGTGACTTGGCAGAGTTCAAGTCATTGGTTAATATGCATGACTAAATGCATGACGCGTAGGACGTAATCATCTTCTTTTTTGAAGTAACGTCTGTATCATATAAGATAAGGAACATAAAAACTAAGGGGTTTCTATGAGCAGAACAGATTCATTTACATATTCAAAAACCACAAAAATGTACACCTGATTAGTTAGCAGATATTCAAAATCAAGATTGTATACCCAACCCCTACAAATTAGACTCATCAGTTCCTTACGTGGCATCTTCTTGATTGCAGTCTGTTAGCATACAGGGTTTCAAGCTGGCCATAAAACAATAGTGTTAACATTCAATACAGTTTAATTCTAAACTAATACAAATGAATTTACTAACCCACTGAAAGTGGAAAGATGGCAAGGGTTATCAACAAAAATAAGTTCTTCAGTCAACAACAAGTCCTTCAATTACATGTTACAGGTTGACTTGCTCTCTATTCAAATTACACACTCTGGTCATCTAATCAAAACAACGAAAGTCAAATGGAGTTACACTAAAAGAGAACGCTGTGATTTTCACTTTCCGGATCTTTAGGGCGCCTCTGAGTCCACCCAGCTCTAATGGGTACATGACATTAGTTGGGGAAAAGTAAAAGCGGTTGGTCATTGTGCTGGCCACATGATACCCTCGATAAACGAAGGCCACATAAACAGATGACTTTTACATCATCTGCTTTTATAGACCACACGGTCTGATAGGGGAACTTTACTTTTTTTTTTTTTTACTACCAGTAGTTCGTATCCCAAGACGTTGTGTTAGATTTCCTGTTCAGGCAGGACTTAGCGATTGTATGTTTCTAATTAACATACATAGCATAATTGACACATGGATATGCGTAAAACGTAATTATCTTCTGCTAAGAAGAAACGTCTGTAACTTATAAGATAATAAGCGAAACGTGACTAAGTTAAAGCATTAAAATATTTTCTAATGGATCATACATCAGCACCATCTACTATCAAGATTTATTTTACAGGTATTTGCTATATCAAAAATGTTTTTGTCAATTTGATTTGCTCTGCTGTAAAAGGCCAATAACTGCATAACTCTGTGTATTAATCATTAACAAAGAGTTATCTTTCTTTCTTAATTCAAAGAGTTATAAAACCGAATAACTTGATTTAAAGGTAAGAACTTTTTATCAAGCAGTTCAAAACTTGGCGGTAGATGTTTCAAATTGATAACCCATTGTGAAACGTTGACAGCAGACAAGCTTGTTCTTGCTGTCCACTTTATACACATGTGTCGAGAGTGGCTGTGACTAGACACAACTGTGCTGACTACAGATACAAACTTTATTTTACACATATGTACTGAGAGTGGCTGCGACTTTACACAACTGTGCTGACTAAAGATACAAACTTTATTTTACACATATGTACTGAGAGTGGCTGCGACTTTACAAACTTTATCTTACAGAACAACTAACGAGGGTGGCATGTGGCCAGCACAACGAGCAACCACCTTTATTTTTCCCCAACGAACTGGGTGAATCAGAGACGCCCAGAGATCCCGGCATTCTTTTCTCTCCTTTTTCCAACTGACCGTCTCTCTCTCTCTCTCACACACACACAAAACATTCACACAATTAAAATAAAAAAGGGACATTATCACACAAAAACATGCGCACACAGTCATGCACTGTGGAAGATATATAGACGATAGAGAGAGAAGGAGACATGCAAAGCAAAAAAAAAAGAAAAGATACCGGTAATTAAAGAGATATATAGCGAGTTATAAAACAAATCATTATAATTTGCATAGCTATCAATTTCTATTAACCCTTCTAATTTAAACTAGCTTAAACTTGCAGTACACAAAGTAAAAATTAAACATTACAATCGTGCCAGATAGTTAGAATCACACCGGCAGCCTACTCTGATCCCTCGATTTTGACTACTAGTAAAACCCAGCAAAAGGGGGAAGAATACTGACAATACCAGAGATCGTTGTATAAATGAATGTTAATACATCTTGACCTTATTGCCTGTAATATGAAGGCGCTACAACGAAATGATAGATTTCGTTAACACTCTACTTCGGGGGTTCTCAACCTGTGGTTCGCGACCGCCTTGGGGGTCGAGTGACGATTTGCCAGGGGTCGCCAAAGACCATGAAAAAATGGATTGTTATTGTCTATTCTTCTATTGCTGTGTGTGTGTGCGGGTTGTGGTTTATAGTCTTCGGCGTGTGACCAGTCTGTTCTGATACAGTGTTAGTCCTGGTGTGTTATCTTGATGCTACGTACACATGCACTAGATTAAGATGCTACCTACACATGGGCTACGCCAACTTATTGTGCTCATTAGTTAAAGGAAACAATCAATAGCTAACAACTAAGTAAAAAAAAAATGATGAATTTAATCACAGTTAAAGTATTTTTACTTTGCTATGGCTACACACGTTTTATTACAGGTAGGTCGATTACGTATTACTAGTATTTTTACATTGAGTAGACTCACTTAGACTTAGAACCTCCGACGCCTTTCAGCGCATTGGGCGGCAAGCTGTCTCCATAGGATGTCACTGGCCTCTTCAGAAGCATCTCCAGCCGGTGATCACTGCTCTGAAGTTCTCCATAAAAGTTTGGCACCATATGATACGAGGGCCCTGTTTGCGCTTTCCTCGTAGTGGAGGACATGTCGGTCACATTAAGTGGTCGAGTCCCAGTTCTGCATAGGATTTCTTTGAGATCCGATCTCTGTTACTGACTTTTTAAAATCCGCCGTAACCATTTTCGCATTTAGTCTTTTCTCAATTTTGGCAGACGACTTCCATGTCTAGCATACATACATCGCTGTTGAGATGACGATTGTGTTAAGTATGTGAATATTTGTCTCAAGAACTAAGCAATGAGCTAGCCCCAGTGTTCAAAATACTCTTTCAAGCATCGCTTAACCAGGGCAGAGTACCAAAGGACTGGAAAGAAGCTAATGTCACCCCCCTATTTAAAAAAGGAGAAAAATCTGATCCAGGAAACTACAGACCAGTATCACTCACCAGCATCACATGTAAAATACTAGAACACATAATATGTAGCAATATCATAAACCACTTAGACAAACATAATGTCCTCACCCCATACCAACATGGCTTTAGGAAATATAGATCATGTGAAACACAACTAATAGGACTAATTGATGATTTTTCAAAAGGTTTAGATAATAGTGAACAAATAGATGCTATCTTACTAGATTTTTCCAAGGCTTTTGACAAAGTTCACCACCATAGTTTGCTTAAAAAATTAAAATATTTCGGCATTAACGGTCCACTGCATCAGTGGATTAAAGATTTTCTGATAGGGAGAGAACAAACTGTAATAATAAATGGCTCTAAATCAACACCAATAACAGTAAACTCAGGTGTACCTCAAGGAACAGTTTTGGGTCCACTACTATTTTTAATTTACATAAATGATTTACCAAATTGCATTAGTTCAGGAACAAAAGTCAGATTATTTGCAGACGATTGCATAATATATAGAACAATAAAAACAAAACAAGACACAGATATTTTACAAAGAGAATTAGATGAATTACAGAAATGGGAATCAAATTGGAGCATGTCTTTCCACCCAGAAAAATGTCAGTTGTTAAGAGTAACAAAAAAACTAAAACAAATTAATTCCACTTATCTTATTCATGGCAAACCAGTAACACAGACTAAAAACTCAAAATACCTAGGTGTTATAATAAATGAAAAACTGTCATGGAATCCACATATTGATGAAACTATAAAAAAATCCAACAAAGCATTAGGGTTTATTAAAAGAAATTTCTATAAATCAAATAAGAACATAAAACTAAAATGTTATTTAACCTTGGTTAGGCCAATAATAGAATATGCATCCACCGTGTGGGACCCCTCAACTCAAGAAAACATTGGGAAACTGGAACAAACACAAAATAGAGCAGTGAGATTCATAACAAACGAATATTCACATTTGACTAGGGTAACACCATTAGTAAAATCACTAAATTTAGAAAGCCTTCAGGACAGAAGACTCAAAAGTAAAGTAGCAATTATACATAAAACACTGAACCATAATCTTCAAATACAAAAACAAAATTTAATAAAATACTCTGAAAGACACAAAAATAAAGGCACATTCCTCGTCCCATATGCTAGGACAAATTTGTACAAATACTCCTTCTTCCCTAGTGCTATTAGAGCATGGAATGGGTTGCCTGAGCTAGCCAGAAAAACCAGTGACTTGGCAGAATTTAAGTCATTGGTTAATATGCATGACTAAATGCATGACGCGTAGGACGTAATCATCTTCTTTTTTGAAGTAACGTCTGTATTATATAAGATAAGATAAGATAAGTCAAATAGCTTAGCTTGTCAAAATAGGCCTTTCATATTCGGCATTCTGCGTCATGGTAGGTATCCCTATAGTTTGCTATGTTGCTGCCTAGGTATGTGAACTTGTCAAGCTCCGACTTGCCTAATCTGACGAGGTCACCCATTTGCCGTATATCCCAAACGCACAGTTTTAGTCTTATCCAAGTGATTCTCGATGGACACTATCAAATGTTTTCTTAAAGTCTACGAAACTGATCATTGGCCGTTGTTGATATTCTAGACTTTATTCTATGATAATTCGTACGACGAAGATCTGCTCCGCACATGATTTGCTTTGCTTGCTCTGTTCTGAGATTTTTTGTCTAAACTGTTGAAGCCGTCTCAACAGAACAATGTGGAAATCTTTGCCCGGGACAGGAGAAGAGTAATGCCCCTCCAGTAGTTCCGATTGTCCTTTTTAGGAAACTTTACAGTCACTCATAGACTTTAGAAGTTTGCCAAAATAGATTAAATAGAGAGTCGGTTATTCTGTCAACAAGGCACTGTCTCCGGTGTTTTAGTACTTTTGATGACACCTTGTCTAGCCCTGGTACTTTGTTGCTCTTACAACTGCAATGTCCATTGTAACCTCCTCTGTTGTAATTGAATCTGTCTTGACCTTGAAAAACATTGCCTGGACAGGAGTCTTTGAATTACTCCTTAAACATTGAGCAGAGCATCCTTATTATCTTCTTCTCTGTATTATAGAAACTTTATATCTATCCCTCCATCCATCCGTCCATTCATCCATCCATTCATCCATCCATCCGTCCATACATCCATTTATCCATTCATCCATCCGTCCATACATCTATCCGCCCATCCATCCATCCGTAAATCCATCCATCCATCCATGCGTCCACCCATCCATCCGTCCATCCATCCATCCCTCCGTCCATCCATCCGTCCATCCATTCATCCATATATCCATCCATCCATCCATTCATCCATCTATCCATCCATCCGTCCATCCATCTATCCGTCCATCCATCCATCCATCCATCCATCCGTTCGTCCATCCATCTATCCATCCGTCCACCCATCCATTCATCCATCCGTCCATTTATCCATCCATCCTTCTATCTATCTATCTATCTAATATCTATATATATGTACACACACACACATATATATATACACATACACATACACACATACATATATATATATACTAAAGCCTTATATATATATATGTTTTGTATTCAAGCATCGCCAATATCATTTGCCGCCACACCATCTTCGGTTAGAAAAGTGATTGATCCACTGATTCTAAACTGTACTTTTCAGGTAAACGTATAAACTTTGATTATCTAATAGAATTGCTTTTTAAGTGTGTTGATGTTTGGGTTTATTGAAAAATCGTCATAGTTTTTACATTAGTTTCGACACATATCTTTTTTAAAGGAGTAAAAAAAAAATTTGTTACCATATTTTATTGTCTATGTTTACACCTTCTAGTGCATTATTTACTATATCAATGAATTAGTGTTTAGCTCTAGTCTATCTTACAATGGTTTGGAAATTTGACAAAATATTTCGATATAGGTCAAAAACAAAATTCATTCATTTAAAATATTTTAGGAGTGCAAAATATAATTTACTCGTAATTTTGTTTTTGTTAACTATTGCTGGAGGCACGGTGGCTGAGTGGTAAAGCGTTTTGATTCCGAACATTAGGGTCTCGGGTTCAAATCTGTTTTATTTCGGAATCATCATAGTGCCACTGAGTCCAAACAGCTTTAATTTATACCTGACATTAGTTGGGGAAAAAGTAAACGTATTTGTTTATTGTGCTGGCCACATGACACCCTCGATAACAGTGGGACGCCGAATGAGATGACCTTGACATTATCTGTCCTACAGGGGCCGAATGAGATGACCTTGACATTATCTGTCCTACAGGCCGAATGGTCTGAAATGGGAACTTTACTTTCATTTTAATCATAGCCTCACAGAAGCGTTCATTGATTTAAAAAAAAAAGATTTATCACATTTCAATTAACTCTTTCTCTTCTTAATTATTTGTCCACGTTTCGAAGGAATATAATATAAAACAAAGAAGATAGTAACATAATTATAGAATAACAAAATACAGTGGGATAGAACTGTACGAGTGATATATAGCACATTGGTATCTATTTTCTGTTTATTATATATACACTATTGTATTGTATCACAAAATACTTTTTAATATGAAATATAAATTTTGCTATCTTGGCTTACAATGTACGATAAGATGCTCTACTGGATAAAGACATTAACAACAGGATAGCCAAATCAATGGGCACCATGTCAAGGTTGCAGAAAAGAGAGTGGGACAACATATTGCTGACTAACAATACTAAAGCCTTAGTCTACCAGACTTGCTGTACGGAAGTGAAACATGGTCAACCTACTCATGGCAGGCAAAAAAGCTGATTGTTTAGCACCTCCAATGCCTAAGGCGGATCTTTAAAATAAGGTGGCAAGATAAGATAACTGATGAGGAAGTGCTACGAATAGCAGGGTGCCAGGACATCCTCTGTGTTATCAGCAGCAGACGCCTTGGCTGGCTTGGCCACGTTCGTAGAATGCCAGTAGGTCGACTTCCACAAGACATTCTGTATGGCGATCTAATAGAGGCAGGAGAGCCGCTGGTCGCCCACTTTTACGGTATAAGGATGTATGAAAACGCGACACGAAGCTCTTCAAAATCAACACTAGCAGCTGGGAAAAAGTGGCACTGGATAGATCCACATGGAGAGAGAGCATAAGGAAGAGTCTCGAAATGCAGATGCCATGCACAGCAGCAGCAGAAGCGTGAAAAATGGAGCGGCGCCTGGTGATTACATATGCCTAACCTATGACAGCAGCTGTGTATCAAGGATTGGCCTCTTTAGTCACACAAGAAGTTGCAAAGAGAAAAGATCTTCTCTAGACACGTAGAATGCCACAGACAGAGAGGAAAGAAGGACAGAAGAGTTAGACTTTTATTATATAAAATAAACGTATTCAGAAAACAAATTGGCAACTAATCCGAGGTAATAAGCATTATTTCATACGAAGAACAACTCCTGCGCATTGAATTATTCTTTAAATTATTTCTCAATTCTTTTTTTCTTCTTTTTTAAATTAGTTGACAATATTGACACGCCAATTAGCGTGTTGACATGATTTGTGGAAAAATGTCCCTAATACCTTGCACGCTTCGGCTTCTATTAAATGTGTTGGCTTTGTAAGATAAGGAGTTGTAAGTTGTTTCGTGAGTCGATTTTTTAGTATACTTGACAAAGACATTTCGGAGTCTTTATTTCCCCCCCCCCCCCCCACACACACACCTTAATCGAATAATCGTACCATTCGTAGCCTACATTGTGAGACAACATCTTAATCTTTAGTTAATAAGTGATAGATTCGAAGACACCACAAACAATCTGCTAATGACCAGATTATTACTGAAAAGGGCAAAATTAAACAAAGAAGGATTATTCCTTCCTGTCCTATTCCCTTAGTATTATCTCTAGTACTCTTTTTGAAACGGACACTTTCAGTAGAGATTGTTTCCATGGCTGTAAAAACAAAACAAAACAAGAAAGTCTGAATATTATTTATTTAATAGTTTAAAAAATGTTTTTATATAAAGACCACAATATGTTTCTTACTATAACCCTATGCCTACACGATGTTATACTATGTGGAGTGCTATCACAGAACTGCTGGTAGACAAATAAACCGCTGTAGGCTGTAGGCGTTTATCTTGACTCATAAAACTTAATAATTTCTTTTGTGAACAAAACTAAATATAACTTTTATTACAATATAGACAAAAGTCAACTTAAAATGAAATAAATGTAGCAGACTTTAGTAATAATATAAAATTGGTATGTTGATCAGAATCTAACTCACTACAAAAACACATCCTTCCACTCTGGCGTTCTGTAGTCGTCTCCCGTACCTAAGACCGCTGACGACAATGTCGCTTCTCTTGCATCATTTACATTGCATAGCTAACCTATTGCCACCATCCCCATAGACACACACAACACACACACACACACACACACTATCCATAACACTGCGTCGTCTGTAAACTATGTATATCAAATTGCTAAAATATTTATGCTATGAATATTAATAACATTTAAATTTCAAGTGTCAGTACCTATTCTAAACAAACACGCTATGGCTACTATCAATATAAAAAAAAATTGCGTTAATGTGTTGGTTTGGTGTTGAGTGAGGCTATAAGTACTAACTGCTTTACTGTTCAACTACTATGCTGAGTTGGGCACCACATACCATATGTCAAAGGCGACATTTTATGACGAGCTCAAAGTGGGTGTCCCCCAGAAAGCGATATAAAAATCCTCACTGGCATAGAAGAAAGGAATTGTCAGGAGGTGACCCAATGAAAAGCCATTTCCTACGAAAAATTAGCATAAATATTCCCCAGTAAGACATCGGCTCTACATAATTTGTGGCAATATATTTCAGGTCGCTTTTAGGTCTGAGTAGTCAAGTGAAATTTTACACTCATACTGAAGTGTTATGAATATTTCTTTCCTTCTGGTCTTCTATATTCTATTTTTATTACCTTATTACAAAAGTTCGATTCGGCTCTGACTTTTACCCATTTAAAATGATTCCCGCTTTCTTTCAACTGAACCCCTTGCCCTAGTTAACCCCTTATAATCTTTTCACTTACCAGTGGTGGACCAGTTCAGTGTTAGAATTGTAGAGAATAAAGAGTCATTCCTAATGAAAGGTGAAGCGTTCCACTGGTTCTCACACTGCCCTGATGTCTCGTTGTAGACCTTGCTTTTGTTACAACAAATGGCGTCGTGATTTGACCCGCACTCCACTACAAAACGTTGCCAAGGGCTGCATTTTGTGCACTTCTGGCACATGGGAGTATCGCCGTTGGAATGGAAATACCCCGGAATACACTCAATTGACAAATACGTGGTGTTGCAGATTATAGTGACCAGCTCGCTACTTTTGAAAGGACATTGGCGACAAAAGTCTGCAGTATGGTTTTTCTCTTTCATGTAACTGTTTGAAGGGCAAGCCTGGCATGTTCCATTACTATGCAGGTATTGGCCAGCGGAACAACTGGCACCACTGACTTCGTACAAAAATGAACTAATAAGAATACAGGAGATAATAAAAATGAAAGCTTCTCTCACATGTCTACCATAGTGTGCGTAGAATTTATTTATAGTCATAGCTTGTTTGTACAAAGCTTTTTTAATCATATCATAGATTAAGATTTCAATAAATTATTGCATGTTCATCTTGATAGATCTGTGAAAGACATAAATTAGTATATCATCCTTTGTATTCTAAAACGCAATCAATGTGTCAAATTGCAACGATGAAATGTATAAATGTTAAAGTTTTGATGGCCATAGCTACACTAGTACCAATAAAATAAAATTGTTTATAGTTATACCGAAAAAAAAATGCATTACCGGAAAACGATGTTTTTTTGTGGCCAACATATTTTGCAACATTTTCATATATCAGTGTTAGAACCCCTGTAATATTTGGTGACTAGTAGTCACTGAACTATTCCGTGCAGTTAGCACGAGATTTTTCCTGGTCGGGGACTGACCACGAGGTGGACATCTCAGTTGATCTTGGGCTCTCGTAGAGAGAGGAATATTATGGATATCTTGTCCAGTGTAGTAATGTATAGATATTAAGGTTGATTTTTGGAGCATGTGTGATATCTAAAGTATTCTATTGGATTCGAATGTACAATGTTTTGTGTATATTTCTTGATGGCTGGACTTGCCAATATCTTTTGTGAATTATATTTTATGTGAATAAAATCCATGTCTGCCGACCTAGAGTCTATTAATAATTCTAAATGTTGTAGTCGTAGCATTCAGTATGTTAATGTTCTCACGCACCTGCAAATATAGTGCGTTATAGAAAGTATTTAGTAAGGCCAAGAACTTTATAGTGATACCAGAAGAGGTATCTACAACACACACAACGACATTCGCGTCATCACGCCTATAACAAAAACCAGGCTGTGACAGACATCCATAACATAGTTCCACATAATAAACAATAACAAAAAGTATAAAGTTAATTGAGCCAATAATAGTTTAGGGTTTCAAGATCATATTATTTATTGTATTATATGTGCTTGTTAAAATGTAAACTATCTGAAGTCATGTGTTATCTATATCACATTCGTTTTTATGAGAAACTACTCCTTGAGCTATCGCTATCGGTGTCGGATTGGACTTGTTAGTGGGCCTTACATCTGAAGACTAGTTTCTATCCCAGTTGGCCTATCCGTCTACCCCAGACATCAGGGCCAACTTTACGAATTGCGGGGCCCAATTTAAAGCTTGCAAGTCCCACTCAGTTGTTCTTAAACTTTTTTATCTAGTAGACCCCTTGCCGGTGTTTTCTGGCTTTCGGTAGACCCCCTGCTTAACTTGTATTGCATTTTCGCTAATTTATCAACATTTTTTGCAGAGTGAAAAATCAATTTAAAGCTACATTTTAAGTTATAGAGATTTCTTTTTTATTGACGAAATTAAAATTTAACCTAATTAAAATAACTATTGATATGTACTACTGAAATCACCAAACACACTGAAATTTTTCTTCTTTGCAGGTTTATCATCCTTTGCTACGGATATTATGCTTCATATAGGAATTTGTTCTGTGAAGCAGTCCTTCAAACATTAAATATTAATTAATTAATTTGCTTTAAGTATCATTGTAAACGTTTTCGCAAAAAGCAGTTTCTCGTGTATTTCTTGATCTTACACGCAATATTTCATGTGTGGCTCAAATATTGGGTACGTGGAAATGTTTTCACTGACAGCAGATGAGGTGAAGGAGAGTAACTGGCGCCTAAACCAGTAAACTTCGAGCAAGAAGGGCTCATTAGTCTTGGCTTGCAGCCCACTTAGCAGAAGGAAAACTGAATTCAAAACAATGCTGCCTACAAGCTATACCTAAACATGGGAAAGGTTTTGTGGGTCAACCCTGAAGAAAAACAAGGAGCCAGCGACCCGTAGGCAGTTAGCAGCACACAGTACTACACCCTATCAGAGCCTGGGACGCCGCTGATCCCAAATTGTATTTTATATATGTCGTTTGAGAAGAATTACACAGTTTTATAATTTTATAACTCATGCACTCACCGATGTGCCCTTGAACTGTATTACTGCTATTTGATATTATTTTAATAACCTCAGATGTACCTTTGTGTAAAACAGTTTTTACAACTACAACGGCTGGTCATGTTTTACCTATAGTGTTTTCCGTATTTTGCTATAAGTAAAGAGATATTATAAGACGCTCATAAACCATCATCTTCTCTATATGATGTCGAAGAGAGATTTTGTGGGTCTATTCTGAATTTTATCATTGAATGTTTGTAAGATTTTAAAATCTTTATCAATTTTGTCAAGGTAGCATTGTCTCCTCATTGATCCTACAGCGTAATTAGTTTCATATCGGCATAAAGAGTTAGACAACTGCTTGTTTGACAAAGAAGGAATCAATCCTAATTTCAAATAATCAACGCTGTACAGTCTACATTCTTTTTGTTTACCATTAGTTACGTGTAGACAAAAGCTATTTTAAAGCTATTTTAAATAAGTATTGAAATTAAATAAAACAATGTTTTCGCTTGAATAGCAGGATAAATATTAAAAGGATTAACTTAGGTACTAATCATATATTAGTGTATGAAAAAAATGCATTAGTGGAATGGTAAAGCCAAAGTCACGACCTACCCAAATGAGATCGATTATAGTGGACCCCCGTGGACATCTCATAGACCCTTTTTTTCATATTCATAGACCCTTTGGAAGTCTTCATAGACCACCTAGGGAATCACTGATTAGATCATTGTAAATAACTATTTAATGTACAGCATGCATAGGAAGCAAATCAAACGCAATAGGTGCCAGTGGGTTAACTCTTTCTCTCCTAACTGACGATACGAACGTTGATTTGACCCATTAAATTAATTTTTGGTTTTATTAAGTTTAATTTGTGTTATTTAAAAGAGCATGCATTCTTCTATAATTATATACCTACTATAAAATTTTCTGATTACATACCAAAAATGTGAATGTCTTTACATTGCCTGTGTTGGCGCCCCTCCCATTGAAAGCGCTTTCCAGTCACTCACTCACTGTAGCTATGCGAAATTCCCCGGATGTTTACTAATTTTGAGTGGCGCGAAAAGTGTGCCGCCTTTTGAACTTTTATTTTTATTTGAAGTAATGGTGGTATTGATTTTTAATTAACAATAAATAAATAGTTGTGTTAGAAAGGATTTCAACTGTTATTTTAGAAGTGGAACATATTTTCTAAAATAATTAATTTAAAAAATGACAAGAAAAAAATATTTTATGTAAAAAATGTTTTTTTACATAATCTCGATAAAAGTTTGTCATTTTTGCATAACTACCACAAAATGTAGGTTGAATTTTTTGTTGCGAAGCTTTGTTTTTTGTGTAGTTAATTAATGCAACCATATAATCAGTCAAAAGTCTATCTATAGCACATTTTGATTTCTGTGAGGTGACCGTGAGTTGCTAGTTTACAAAATGGCGTCCAATGGGACAGACCGAAATGACCTTGCCGTATTGTATAGTTCTAGCTGAAAAAAATACATTTATGTGTTTTTTTTTCATTGAAATTGATTTCGTTGTGTAGAATATGCATTTGTGCATTTATTTTATATGGTTTTTATATGTTTAAAAATGCACAAATGCTCCTATTTAGTTTTTAATCATACAGGTTATATGTTAAAAGGCGAATACAAATTATTTGATCACATGATTAAAAATACAATTTTGCCCCGTAGTCAGGTGTAAACATTCAATTTGAGAATGGAAGATCTTAGATTTAAATCTTATCTTATCTTATATAATACAGACGTTACTTCAAAAAAGAAGATGATTACGTCCTACGCGTCATGCATTTAGTCATGCAAATTAACCAATGACTAGTCTTTTTTGAAGTAACGTCTGTATTATATAAGATAAGATGACTTAAATAGGTCTAGATTCTAGATCAAATTGTTTATTCAGTAATACGTTGAATCTATATATAGTATTGACTTAGTGAAAGATCAATACTAGGTACATTATTCTAAAGTGTAGATTAGATGAATTATTAGATCTAGACTATAGTCTATAGACTAATAGACATATCATCATATGAGATCAAAATAAATAAATATTAATAATTATTTATTAGCAATACTCCAATACTAATTATCTAATAGATCTAAATTTACAGTATAGTCATAGTCAGTATAGAATAGTATAATACTATAGATCTAGATCTGCCGTGTATATGATTTTATGATATATCTAATTATCTTAAATTAAAATCTAGATTCTAAATCAATCATCAGGAGTCATGATGATCTAAACCTAATAAGTTATAACTAGAGTCTAAGTATAGACATAGGAAATTAAAGTGATCTAAACCTAATAAATAAGTTATAACTAGAGTCTACTAAGTATAGACCATAGACTAGACATAGGAAACTAAAGTTTCTAACTAAGAATAATAAGATGAATATTAATTATAATGTTTTAACTTAAATATTACTATATTATATATATATTTTACTATTACTCAAATATTACTAAATCTAGATATATAAGCTAAAATTAAATGATTTTTGGGATGATTATGATTATCATTATATATCATATATATAATATATAGAGTATAGGAAATTATCCAATGATCCATATTGTATTATATCAATTTGAGTGGATTAAATCATCATCTAGATATAGATCTATAATAGTAATAGATAGTATATATTACGAATTTAGATATAACAGGTCAAGATGAATCAGAGTATAATCATAATAAAATGTTTGCATGTTTCGGATATTCCTTCAGAGTTGAAGATAATATACTTCCTTTTCCAATGGGAAATGGAGCGTGCATGTTTGAACCGTAGACAAATGATAAGTCTAAATGACAGTCCAGTGCGCAAACCGCATGGCCGGACAGCCATCTACCAATATTATATATTATTATTATAGCTTTTATATAGTGCTACTTTCATGCTTATAGCATGCTCAGAGCGCTTTTGGTCCAATCTCATTTGTGGACCAGTTGGGGGGAGGGGGTATCTAAGAGTTGGTTTTCCGTGCTGTCTTTAGGCGCTCAGTAAACACAACTCTGCCCGAGTCGGGTGTCAAACCTCGAGACTCCTTCTAGATAGCCAAGCCAAGTTCAAGTGCACTTGGCCTCACGACCACGCTTCTCATATATAGTAAATCTATAATATAACTGGGTAGCTATATAGAATATAATTATCTTTAAATTATATGTCTAGTTTGTCTTTATATAGATCTAGATCTATTAAAAGAGTATCTAGATGTAGAATTTATTTTTTTTTAAGAAAAAGAAATAAAGAAATCATGCTAAATCTTTATATTGGTTTATATATAAATTTACTTTAAATAGTGACTAATTAGGCCTGTATAAGTTGTTTTTTTTCTAAATGATGGTAATTGACCTTAATACATTATTTTTCTTTATGACTCGTGGATTTTTTAAAATTTATATAATTAAATTACTTCAAGTATCACTAGTGATACTTATTCAAGATTGTATATAATTTTAGTGTCAGTTGTAAAAATATAAATATCTCAGTATATTAGATATATACATTTAATATTTCTTTTTTATTTTCTTAATCTAGGCTACTTCAATGTTTAAATAATTACTTGATGTAGATCTACATTAAAATATAATATCAAGACTTATCAAGAATTTTGTATGATTGTTTACTGGACTCTTCTTTAACACATCCTAATTATAAGCTATTATCAGAATACTATCATGCTAAGACAAAGAAAAAGAAAGCTTTCATCATTTAAAAATGTGGAAGACACTGTTTTGTACAAGTTTCTATTTGAAAATTTTAACTACTCACAACTTGCATCTGATGATACTAATAAACTATGCCTTAAAGGATATGTACTACTCATTTATTTGCAAAATCAATCCTCCAAAACATCAACAGCTGAAATTGTTGCTTCCACATTTGGATTTCCCTATACTCCAGTTTTAACTCAAAAAGTACACAATTTAATTGAATACACCATTGAAAAGTAAAAAAAAAAATTACAACATATTTGCCAGAAATTAAAAAAATATGTTTTGAAATTTTTCATCAGTTACCAAATACAACTGCTCCTAACCCTGATCCAACTCCAGCTAAAGCTCTAGATATTTCAAATATTAATCAGCCAACTGAACTAAATACTGTTTCATCAAATTTAAGAAGCAATAATGAATTAACCCCTCGTAGAAGAACATTAAAAAGACGCCTTTCTTTAATGTCACAGGCAAGAAGTGAAGACAAAAGTAAATATAGAAAAAAAATATGTTTATTAAAATCTCAAATCAACTCCCAGCCAACCCTTATTAAAACTCTAAGACAATCTATAAAAAGAAAAAATGAAAGAATAAAAAATCTACTAGGTAAATTACATGAATCTAAAATTTAATCTCTAAAAAGAAAATGTTTCAAATGTAAAAAAAAAACATCTAGCACACAAAAAAACTCACCAAGAACTTGTTAATAAAATTAAATCCTCAAAGTGATAAATTACATCTTGAAGATGAAATTAAAGAATTAAAAGAAAATAAAGCTAGGTCTCTTAAAAAAAATAAAAAAACTTATGATGTAATGACTAGATTAATGTTTTTTAATTGTCTTTTATACCAAGCCCCAACCTCTTCTATCTCCCCTATAGTAAGTAGTTTATCACAGAGATTGGGTGTTCTTCTTGATTGCGTCACTCACAGAACCTCAGTAGACAACTTTGTAAGAGAACTTGGTGTTATTTCAGACCTACAAGCCGCTGAAGTTGCCATGAAAACACCACATCTAACTCTTGGGTTTGATGCCACAACCCAAGAGGGTGTACTTGTCAACTTAGTACATCTCACCACTTTAACTGATACTTTTGTTATAGCTTTAGATCAGTTGAGTGGTGGGAGGGCAGAGGATTATGAAAAACACTTAATTGAATCTATAAAAAATTTAGCCTACGTTTATTCTGATTTTCATAAAATTGAGTTTACCAGTTGCCATGATCAAATTATCAAAAATATTTCCAACACTATGTCAGATCGGGCATCTGTTAATCATGCTTCTATCGTAAGATTAAGTGCAGTATATGACAAAACCTTAAATGAACTTAATTGTCACCTGCACCCAATAGAATCAAAATGTAAAAAAAAAACAGTATACTTTTATTAAGCACATCCTAATCTTTTTATATATATACAAAGCTTTTAGCTGTGAGGTAAAAATTAGCGAACTGTTACACATTTTCAGAAAACCCTTTATAATATAAGTGAAAACGCGTTACAATTTTATATATTTTTTTAATCGTTGAGCCTATAGCAAAAATCTATATATCATTGGAAAGCTCAGAATAATTGGTTTAATATTATACTATTCATAAAATTTAAAAATAAAAATAAATTAAAATTTTATTTAATAAATTAAAAATAACAATGTCATATTGGCTTAGTTAAAAAAAAAATATTTTTTTTTATAAATAAATTGTATAAAACAATACCATACTTCAATTAAGCACACTATGAGCTTTATTTTGATATATGGTTTTTAAATGGGCTTTGAAAATTGGTGAAAATATTAGCAATTTTCCTTCAATTTTCATAAAATCTGGTGTCATCATTTCCATTGACTTAATGTTAAGTGAAAATGCGTAAAAAAATATTTTTTTTATTTTTTCGCTGCACCAATACCAACAACCTATATATCATTGGAAAGCTCAGAAAAAGCACTTTAACAATCTGATATCATATTATTATTATTTTTTTTTAAATTTTATCACATACCTATATAAAATTATTAAATTCCAGCACACAGCTCCCCATAAAAAAAAGTCGTTTAGGGTGGTTATTTTTAGGGCATACCTTCTACACATTCAGCCCAACACAGCTCGAACCTGTTTACTGTGGCGTTGATCAGTTCATCTGTGACAACTGTAGGATTTCAACGTCTGTTATTTGGTCACACCCATTCACCTGATAAATTGTTCTTAGCGTAGGTGGGAATGAGTTAAAGCTTTTAATGTTGCGGTAATATGATGTCCATGACATTCAAGCATATAAGAGTGAATGAGGGACTACAGCATCAAAGTCTTTCAATTTAGTAGATCTATGCTAAGTCGTCTCCTTAGAAATAGATTTTGTCTAAATTTGATACGTTAGCCTGAGTAAAATCAGGTGGTGCGCCTTAAACCGTCGGGGCAAGACGTAATTTAGATGAAAATCTATATTATACGTTTAGGATAGTGATTGTTTTTGTTTGTGTAAACGTCATATCCGTTGTTGCTTGGTTACTTCGTGACGTTATCAATGTGTGCCATATTGTCATATCCCAACCCATAGCGATAGTCTCATTTAATTATTTCATTTGTGTATATTATATTATATTATTTAATTTTATTAATTTAATTAGATCTGTTATTTTTTCTACTTAATGATAGAAAGTGCAGGTAAGATTCTTTTATTGTGAATCAGACTAAAATACATTTTTAATTTGAGCGGTTAAAATCAAATATGATTTTGCCATGAGAATAATGCCGAAACTGGCATAGTAGTCAAACATTATCGTCTGGCTAATTTTAGATCCACAAATTTGTGTACATTTCGTTTGTACATCTACTGATCTAGACTCTAATTTTGAATATTAATTTCAAAGATGAATGAAGGTAGTACATTCTAGATATATATCTTGTTAAAATATATTTGATACATATTGTATGGACATATTTATTTCATATGGCTAAATAGAACCATAATTTCTGGATTAGATCTAGATCTATCTAATCTAGACTCAACTTCAATCATAATCATATCAAATTTGAAATTGGTCATAGTTATTCATACTTATAGTCATAGTGCTATTGGCAGGTATTGGTAACTCTGGATCTAAATGGTACCATTATAATTTATATATACTATAATATACTAGATTTAAATTTGTGTGATATTAATATACAGATTTGAATATAACTAAGACTAGATTTACACATTTACTGAATCTATAAAGACATAACACTTAAAACTTGTATAAAATTGTGAAAAAACATAAATATAAAATAAGTTTAAAGTATAGCCATAACCAATATAGGCTAAGTAAAAATATATATAAATTTGGGGTGAAAACAATACAATGGCTACATCCTCATCTGTGGACCTTAAGGAGGTTAAGGAAGCAGCTATGCAGGATGGAAAGGCCATGGAGTTAAAAGGAAAGGACTTGGCAGCTTATGTACAGCAAGTTGTGAGGGAAGAAATGGAACGTCAAGATAAAATAAGAAGGGAAAAAGAAGAGATAGAGAGACAAGAAGAACGTCAAAGACAAGAGATAGAGAGACAGAAAGAAGAAAAAAGACAAGAGATAGAGAGACAAGAAAAATGTCAAAGACAAGATAGGATCAGAAAGGAAGAATATGAGAAGCAAAAAGAGGACCAAGAAAGGCAAGACAAAGAGAGAGAAAAAAACAGAGAGCATGAGGCTAAAATGGAGAAGATGAGATTGGATGCAGCACAAGCCAGAGCTCTAACTGCACAGACAACTCGAGGAAATAACACAAACAATTCAAATAATGCTACCACACAAAGAGACAACCCTTATTCGCAAACATGGCTAAAAAGGAAGATACAAAGTTTTGATGAACAGAAGGATGACATTGGGGATTTTCTGAAAAGATATGATGCAAAAATGTCTAGGAAGAATGGTCTGAAATACTGATAGACTTCGTTCATGGTCAAGCTTTAACAATATGCCAAAATCATGACCATCATATTGATGATAGCTATCAAGTTTTGAAAAGAGAGTTGTTGAATGCCTATGGTCATAATGCTACAACTTTCAGAAAGAAATACTTTGACAATATACCATCATTAGAAGTAGAACCCCAAACTACCATTAATATGGAGAAAGATTTTTTCAATAAATGGGTAAAGTTAGAAAAAGTGGGAAATTCTTATGAGGGATTAAAAAATTTCATTCTATTAGATAATTTTATAAACAAGTGTGATCCCCAACTTCAATCATTCATTAAAGAGAGAAATCCAAAATGTTTAGATGAAGTAACAGAAATAATGAGAATTTATAAAAATGCTTATCCAACTAATCCATTCTCTACTAAAGATAAGACTAAGGTAGATTTAATAGGATACACAAGTGAGAAAAAATTAAGAAGAAATGATAGATTCTAGAGAAAATGAAAATAGGTTTGAAAATAGAAATGGAAGATCAAAATCTAGGGATAATCATTCTGAAGAAATAACTTGTTTCAATTGCCATAAGAAAGGTCGTGCGGTTTGCGCGCTAGACTGTCGTTCAGATTTATCGATGGTCCAGGGTTCAAACCCTGCCCGCTCCCATCCCCCGTCGTCCTGCGGGAGGTTTGGACTAGGAAGTAATTATCTTCAACTCTGAAGGAACATCCGAAACATGTAAAACATTTTACAAACAAACAAACAACTAAATTATGGTAACACTATAGAAGAAATTAATATGATTGAGGGAAAGAGAAATACTTTTAAACTATTCAAAGGTCTAGTAAATGAAAAATCTATAAATTTTATCAGGGACACAGAAGGCACAACAATTGCAATTCATTCAAAATTTGTAGAACCATGGTGTTATTTAGGTTACATGAAAAAGGTTAGATTGTTAGATGGCAGTATTAAGAAATTTAAGGCTTGTAGATATTTTATCAAGACACCATTTTTCACTGGTTACTGTAATGCTGTAGCAATACCTAGTTTGACACAGGATATGTTATTGGGTAACATTAGAGGAATTAGGTCTTGTACCATGAGGGACATTGACAGATGGCAAAACAAATATGAACATTTATTGAACAGAAATGTGTTAAACAGAAATACTAGACAATACAATAGACCTATGAATAACTCATACAATAGAAGAAACATGACTTGTTATAATTGTCATAAACAAGGACATTTTGCTAGAGAATGTTGGAGTAGGTCTCATACCAATCAGAAGATAGCGAGTTCTAGTTGTAGATTTGGTGGAGGAATTAACCAAAGTAAAAACAAATACAATGACTATAGATCAAATGGGTACAGAACTTATGATAAACAAAATGACAGGACAAGATATGATGTAAAATAAATAAGTATTCTGAATATGGAATCATGATCAAGTTTAAACTTGTCTATTAAAGTTTATTTATGTATTGAGAAATAATATGAGGCAGATGAATTTTAAAATGAAATATAATGTTGATTGATCAAGTATAGAACTATAATGATGAGTAAATTCTATGATGTGACATTCCATAGAATAGTAATGATATGTTTGAAACTTTTACAGTTATAAAACTAAGGTGAAAGTACCTATTGTACTTTATTGACATATGGATATTGATTATTGATTGATAATTTTAAATTTGTTATATGCTGTCTAGATTGACATGCACTTACATGAAGAACTGATACATGTAAATACTATGTATATAGTACATTGCTGTTTGATATTATGTGGTAATATTAATTAACATGACACAATTTAAATGTTAGTGGAAACGGGAGATAAGTAAATTTGATGTTAAGCATTTGAAAGTAAGTATGGATATATTTTGTGAATCATTTCATATATCATTGACAAAAGTTAGGTCGATGGAAAAGGGTGAGTATAAAAGAAAAATGGACGAAAAGCGTATAAAAGGGTGGTAAGAAAAAAAAATTTATTGAATGTGGAGATAAAGTTTATAATTTGTTTTTGAAATATTATATTTTGTCAGATTACTGCCAGTAGAGAACCTTTGTGATAGGTGATACTATATGACGTGCCCATGAGATGCCACATGATGAACTGTTTATTGAATGAAGATGATTTTGGAACTTTGGAAGTATACAAAATGTAATGATATTAACATTGTCAGGAACATCATGAACTGTCAAGCCAAGATGAATTGAAGATGTCAAGGTTTTATGTTTGTTGTCTTCCCCATAAATTGCAATGCAAATGCCCTTGTAAGACTTGACAGTAGTAGAAAAATATTGACATATTTTTTTTTCAAGGGGGGGGGGGAGGAATCTGTTAGACACCTTATTTATAGTATTAGTTTTTTAGCAACACACCATAGAAGACTTGTATTGAACGGGACTAGTGACGTTTGGGATATGTTGGGTTAGAGACCGGAAAATCAGTTAGCGATAGAATTCTCTAGGGTAAAGACATGTTTATTTTGACAGAGACTTTTACTGTGGCCTTTTATTGGAATAAATATAGTATGAACTGTTTATCAATGTTGACCACATCTCTTTACTCGTTAAATCGATCGTCTTGTTTATTCTGTATTGTTGATCAACTACACTGAATACACCCAAACAATAAAAACTCAAATGCTTGCAGAGTAACTGTTGAAATTCAACAGTCATCTTTAGTTGACCTCAAGACAGCATGAACAAGCACATCACAGTTTAGTAGATCTATGCTAAGTCGTCTCCGCGACCAAACATGTTCTTAAAGCCTGCACTTCCCAGTGTACTGCACAATGGTATATATGTTAATGGCATTTTATTTTGTTATTATATTGTTGTTATTTTAACTCTGGTAAATATGTCTATCCAGGTGTCTCAGTTTTTAAATAAAATAGAGGTAAATGTCTATCCACGTGACCCAGTTTTTAAATAAAATAGAGGTCTATTGTTAAACATGTTTATCCACGTGTCCAGGTTTTTAAATAAAATAGAGGTCTATTGTTAAACATGTCTATCCACGTGTCCCAGTTTTTAAATAAAACACAGGTCTATTGTTAAATATGTATATTCACGTGACCCAGTTTTTAAATAAAATAGAGGTCTATTGGTAAATATGTCTATCCACGTGACCCATTTTTTAAATAAAATAGAGGTCTATATGATCGCCTTGTTTTTGAACACGCATCCGTCTACGAACGTAACAAAATGACGCGGTAATAATGGACAAATATAAAACAAAGACAAGTGAAATAACAACACTAAATACTATAATTCCTATCCCAGCATCCTCAGTTGTACTGGTCGTTGTAGTAGTTGAAGAGAGAGAATCATTGAAACTTTGGCTTGTGTCAACTACTGGGGGAAAAAAGTGAAAGAAAAATAAATAGCTTTATATTTAGATAATTTTAAATATGTTAAAAATTAAAATCACTCATCAAAGGAAAAAAAAATGAATTTAGATTTAAATGGCAGATCTAGCTGTGGCCTAAATAATAGTAAAATGGATTCATGTTCTCTTATGCTCGCTGTAAAACAAGACAGACAGAATGCGTTTATTAGCTACAATGCTTATAGATTATCATGGCCTTAACACATGACAAGACACGTGGTGTTATTAGGCCATACTGCGATAAAGCTGACATAACACTGCCAAAATTTGTAGAAAGTCTCAAATCTAGAGAGTTTGGAATATGTATCTTCTGGTTTTACCATCCATTAGTCACACACGTTTTCACATGACCCGCTCAAGGCCCGCACAATAATCGGCACACCAATGCTCATATAGAATACTGCCGTCAGAACATGGGACGGGTTGCCTGAATCAGACAGCAAATTAACGTACCCGATTTTAAGTCACTAGTAAACACGACTACATTAACTCATGCACAACAATTACATCTGTAATTAATAATATAATAATATTGGACCAACACAAAGGTGTCAAAACATAAACATTGTGGTATCCCTCATTCTCTAATAACAGATGAACAGAATACTAATATCTAAGATTACACCTATTCAAAAAGCAATCAATTAAAGTCTTAATAATGCAATTACTATTAGAGCTGCCACAAGTCAAAGAAGCCTGCATGTTTCATCGTAAGAACCGTATATAGATCTCTCTACTAAGCCTTGTCTTAACAATGTTTTCTTCTTTACAAAGATCATAGCAATTCACTCTGTGTGTGTACATATTATTTCTCCCACGCCCATTCTCGGATCAAGCTGAAACCTTACACAATTAATCATTGACCTTGACATACTGGTAATTTTTTTTTGTTTAATAGCAGAAAGGAAACTAACGTATCGTAAAAAAAAAAAAAAAAACGCAAGCTAAAAATCTATGGCTATATTACAAGATCTTCGGGGCTCGCAAAGACCTTCCTTCACGAAACAGTACTAGGAAAAAGAAGAAGAGGTAGACAGAGAAAGCGATGGGAGGACAACATAAAAGAATAGACGGGCCTGACATTGAAAGAGATTCTTTCCAAATCAAAGACAGAGAGGAATGAAGACTAAGACTAAGGGATAGTTAAGATAGAAAGGAAACTAATACTTAAGTTAAAAAATTCACAGATACGGCTAAATTTGTTGGGTTTAGTCCTCTTAAATGATTGTTAACGCTATTTCTCCCTCAAGCCTTTTCTTATCAAGCTGATACATTAAACAATGATCTATTTTACCTAATAAAACACGAATCAATGAACAAAAATACACAATTAGTCAATCAAGTCGTCCTTCTTTCTTCTTCTTAATCCTGTGCACTCCCAGGGGAGCATAGGGCCGCAACCACACCTCTCCACCGAACTCGGTTCTGAGCAGCTTTTTTCATCTGCTCCCATGTCATTCCAATACCCTCAGCTTCACTGATGACTGACCTCTTCCAGGTTTGCTTGGGTCTGCCCACTTTCCTCTTTCCTTGTGTGTTCCGGTCAAGTGCCTGCCTTGCAACATTGGTAGCTGGTTTTCGAAGAGGGTGTCCTATCCAGCTCCATTTTCGTTTTGTGATGTCTTGGGCTATGGTCTTCTGTCTAGTTCTCTCCCACAAATCGATAGTAGTTATCTTTTCTGGTCAATCAATTATTGGTAGTTTATTATTTGTATCATGAATAAGGGAAATAACTTGTACATTATTGGTAGCTACAATTTTATTGACGGAATTTTTCTTTAGACAAGCTTTGTTTTTTTTTACAAACGATTTTTTTTTATTTTGCTTTTTTGTTTTGGCATTTTGTAGTTTTTTTTTGTTTGTTTGTTTTACATGTTTGGTGTGTCCTAGCATAAGCCTCTCTTGGTGTTGGCGATGGGCTGTATAAGTATTACAGATCAGAGCACTATCACCCGACCGGTTTATCTCTATAAAGACTCAATTTTTTGGTGTCTCTAATAAATACGATCTAGGTAAAATGAACACGTAGGGCCAGTGGCGTAGCAGGGTACCTGTGGGGGCCCGGGTTCAAGAGTTTCTTGGTGGGCTCCCCTTCACCCATGAAAGGAATGTGTGTGACAAAACAATTGAGTAATCGGAAAGTGTCGGTACATTTACCAAAAAGACATTCCAGTGCAAGAAGTGTACCTTTTTTTTATAAGTAACAATGTTATATCGTTTGATTCAGTCAGGACAACAAGTAATAGGGTCTTAAAGAGTCACTGTTTGTACAACTTCTTAACAGAATTAAACGACTTAAAGGTGTTTGATTTTTCCTTTTTCACTTTGGTGTCATCCCAGGCTCTCATGTGGGCCTCTACTGGTCATGAGTCAAAGGCCCAAGCTCAACGAGCCCTTACGTACCACTGCTGCGCCACAGGCTGTAGGCTTCCAATGGTTGTGGGCCCTGGTTCATTGAACCACTTCGTGCCATGGATGCTACGCCAATGCGTAGGGCAATACGAATACAACAGTTCAACCTAGACTTCACCAGGGACCCAAGCTTAATAAGAAAGAAAGGGAAAAAAAATCTATAGAACACACTAAGGCTGCAATTGTATCCACACCAAATACTTAGCAGCATAGAGGGCAGATAATTTCAAACACCAAATTTCCCTTACACCAGGACCTTACTACTTATTTGTTATCCCCCCTTATCAGCCTATCATAAGATAAACAGCCCGAGTAAAACAAGTGTCTAGTCTTTACAAGATTGTCTGTGTATATAAGTAACTATGAGTGATATTCCCCCCAAAACTGTATTTATTGTTGTCGGTGTCAGGTTTGTATTTTGTTTTGGCTCGTCTGCCCGGGCACCCCTACAGTCTATCCCTTAGTATGTTACTTAAGTAAACATCTGAACAACGAATGCCAAGGAGGTTAACATATAATAGCTCATAACGATTGATTGTGCAAGAAAGATTTAATGAAAGGTTACAACATTAATGATAATTATACGTGACAATTAGATACTATTTTCAAGAGCCTGGTCTGTGTACAGAAGATATAAGATAAGTAACATGAAGGCACACCTTAGTCATAATAAACACAAAGCACTAAGGGCTAACACTTCCCACAACCTAATACGATGTATGTAAAATGGTCAAGTAGGGTCATACGGCCCATACTAATACAACAGATCAAGCTAGACTTTACCAGAGCCCCAAGCCTGAGTCCCTACACAAGACAATATGAATTCCCTGTGACCGAAAACCATTTTATAGCTACGAAATAAAGAATAAAGTAATATAAAACTGAACTAACGCAATACTGGGGAACAAAGAAAAGCACCAGGAAAAGGTAACCCCACCCCAAACCAAAACAAAAGAAGTAACAACGCTGACAGAGCGATACTTTAGAAACAGCGCATAAAATATTATAATGCATAAAAGAGAAACACATAACAAAGAACCAACTCAATATGCGCATGACAGTAGGTAGGGTCTAAAATAGCGGTCTTTAAAAATATGACATTTTAATACTATCAATCTGAATTGCACAGTCCATAGCAGCACTAGCAAAACTGAAAAGAATATGGAGAATCAAAGGCATAGCCGTCGGAACTAAAGTCAGAATGATGCGCTCCTTGGTCATGACCCCATTATTATATATTATTATTACGAATCTTGGACACTATGTGCCGAAGACTAACATATAGAGATGTCTGCATGCGAGACATGAGAGCCACAGGCATCAGCGAAAGTATGTGGGAAAACATAACTAAAGACCGGAGTGCATGGAGACAGACTGTGCGTGCTGGGACAACCCTCGCTGAGAACAAAAGAATTGAAGCGGCCTTAATCAAGAAGAAACAAAAAGAAAGCTGCACTGTCCGCTAGCCCAGAATCAGAGGCATACACATGTATGAATTGTGGCAAAGTCTGTCGTTCTAGAATTGGCTTGATTAGCCACACATGATTCTGCCCCGTCTCAAGATTAAACCAAAACCAGTGACTCATTTGGGCGCATCCATTGCCTTTCGAGACAAAGATATATATATATATATATATATATATATATATATATATATATATGTGTGTGTGTGTGTGTGTGCCGAACGACAGTGATAGATCTGAGCAATGAAATTTAGATGCTCTAAGACAGCGGTTCTCAACCTTTTTGGCTCGGCGACAGCTTTCTACAATCCCCCACTCTGCCGCGACCCCCCCCCCCACACACACATACAGCAATAGAAGAGTAGACAATAACAATCCATATTTTCGATGGTCTAAGGCGACCCCTGTCAAATCGTCAATCGACCCCTAAGATTGAGAACCCCTGCTCTAGAAGGATCCCAGGTATCACATGCAAAGACCGGATCACAAATTATGAGATTTGAAACAATGTCACAATGTCCTGCTGACTACTGTCAAAAAGCGAAATGTAAAACTTTATGGCCGTATCACAAGGTCCTCAGGACTCGCGAAGACCTTTCTTCAGGGAACAGTACCAGGGAAAATAAAAGAGGCAGACAGAGAAAACGGACATTCAACCCAAGGCTAAAGAAAGAGAGGAATAAAGAAAGGCTGTAAACAGATCTTGTGTGGTGCCCCAACGGCTCAACGTTCAAATGGATACGTTCAAGGAATCCATTACTTAATCAAATATTAATTAGTCAAAAGACACCAACCAAGCGTGATTACTCGACGAAATAACAGTCCTGATATTGTGGTTGCGCCTCCAGATTTCTGTTCTTTATTTCTATGCGGTGAAACTATGTCCAATATGGGAAGACAGAGCCCTAGAGCGCACTAGATGGAGAGAGACGGGGAATAAGAAAGCTATGGACAGCGACAAAACATGGGCCTCAGCTCTTGAAGAAAAGCGTTCCCAACGAAAAATGGCCGGCTCCTCTAACACCAAAAGCGAAAGCCACCTTAACCTGCGATATTTGTAGATGGCAGTGTCTCTCCAAAATAGGGCTCCACAGTCACATGAAAAAGTGTTTGAGATGAACCATTGTCGCTCTACGACTGAACAAGGCCAACACATGTTCACCGATTAACCTGTTAGAGCCCAACACACTTTTGATTTTACTGACCCCATTTGTAACGGTCAGCTTGCCATGATTTTGATGTTTGTTTTGCACGGGTGTGTGGGAAGAACTCGTGCAGTCGCACACGTGGAATGTGTAGTGTGTAATTTTTCTTTTACATTGAAAAATGGTAGGCCCTATATTGATAATTAGACGTGTTATTGATGTAAATGAATTCATTGGATTATTGTTTTACCAAGAAAAATAAAACGAAGTATACTGACAGAGATCATCGAGACATCAGTATTTCATAGATAGATAAGGCACTGTTTTCAGTTTCGAAGATTAAGGATAAGTACTGTTGTTCATTGATAGCCACGCAAATATGCTTACGAGATTTCCGACCTGCATATCAAGAATCTAGATCATGTGTTCATTCTTAGATGGGATTATTACTTCGCTTTATCGGATTAAAACACAGGATTATACTTCTTGTCAAGGCAGCTGGATAATAGGTGAGTTTTTTTTTTTACAACCCTTAGCTAAATAATATTATTTAAAAATATCGTAAGTTTATGTTGTATGTGTTATTTCTTTCTTTTTCGAGCGTTAACTATAATAGAACTCATTCTTTACAAGCATATACAACTTCTATAACAAACACAACTCACCAGAATGAGACATGACTGTAGTTTGCATGGTTAATTTGATGTTACATATAAAGTTTTTCTCTTGCTGTCCGGAAGTTTTGTTTTAGTAGATGGCACATTGGTTTCATCCAAAATCAGCTACCAAACTTTGTCATTGGCTTAACTTTGCACAAAGCTAACAGTCTGGGCAGTCCAACCAATGTTTCACCAACGATTTCCCAAAAATGTTGCGTTGCTCTGTACTGTAGGCCTAATGTTAAGTCTATCTCCGGATGGGGATCTAATACAAGAAAACGATGTGTGATTATGGTAATTCATATAACTATTGGGAGGACAAGGTCAGAGGCGGCCATATGGGGTGGAGTGTGGGGCAACCGGCCCCCGCGCATTAGGGGGGCCCCGCAATAAAGGGACATTTTTGTTACCGCCCAGCCCATCCTACACATATTCATGGCTGATATGACACTTGACCAGGGGCCTGTCTACTGATGTAGCCGCCTCTGACAAGGTTGATATTTTAGATACATTTCAATCTTATAGTTTTGATAGCTAAACAATCAGCAACTCACAAGTTCAAAGTTAGTGATCGCCACTAAAGGCCAATAATAGAATATGCATCCTCCGTTTGGGACCCTTCAACTCAAGAAAACATTACGAAACTGGAACACACACAAAATAGAGCAGTGAGATTCATAACAAACGAATATTCACACTTAACTAGAGTAACACCTATAGTAAAATCACTAAATTTAGAAAGCCTACAGGACAGAAGACTCAAAAGTAAAGTAGCAACTATACATAAATCACTGAACCATAATCTTCAAATACAAAAACAAAATTTAATAAAATACTCCGAAAGACACAAAGAAAATGGCACATTCCTCGTCCCATATGCCACAACAAATTTGTACAAATGCTCCTTCCTACCTAGTGTTATTAGAGCATGGAATGGGTTGCCTGAGCTATTCAGGAAAACCAGTGACTTGGCAGAATTTAAGTCATTGGTTAATATGCTAGACTGAATGCATGACGCGTAGGACGTTATCATCTTCTTTTTTGAAGTAACGTCTGTATTATATAAGATAAGAGAAGATAAGATAAAGATTGAAAAATTTGAAGAAAAGAAAGTGTATGCCAAATAACACATTTTATGTACAACATTTAATGTACACATATTGGCTTGTTATATCTGAGTCTTATTTAAAGATAAAAAATTATGTTTAATAAACATTTTCATTTTTAGCGACTTCAACTGTAAATACAGAGGAATAAATAACACTATAAAAGTAAATTTATGTTAATTAAAAGCGGTTTGGTTATGTAAAAAATAAATTCTAGATCAATACGAGCCTTGAACATTTACAAGTAGGAATACATTTATTACAAATGATATTTTAGCTTTGCACTGCAAATGTACAAAATTATTATCTACAGTAGAACGTCAAATATCCGGATTAATTGGGAACCGGATCAAATACAAAATAATAATATTAAAACCGATTAATTTTACCGACAATATAAAGAACATTCACTTACTGGTATCTCATCATACGGAAACATGGAGTACACGTAGTAGGCTAATATAGTGAGGGACATTAATCTCTGATCTTTCGCTGCATCATTTGAAAGCCTCCATGCACTGAAGCTCCGTGCTGGCATTAGTCCCTTAAAGCATGGTCCAGGTATCTGGCAGTATAGGGTTCGCCTGTCTCCGTACAGGGCAAGATCCGCGCATGAACTAGTTCCATCTATTGTAAGACCAGTATCCTCAAATGTTTTTCTGAGCACCCTGCATTCGTCGAGGATGTGTTCTATTGTCTTTTCTTGCGTGTGACAGTGTCAACATTTGGGATCGTGGTTCTCTAGGATCCAAGTGAAGTAGGTTCCTATCAGACAAGGTCTCGTGCGAAACACTTGCCGAATTTGCGATCCTTTTTGCCTAACTGCCTTCCTGTTCCCAGGTGCCAGGTCTCAAATTCATTAGAGGTGCAACAATTGGGTCGGGCAGCATTCGGATTGTTGTAGATATAAAAAAAAAATGATCTGGATATAGGACGTTCTGGATGATAGACGTTCGGATAAACGACGCTCTTCTGTATATGACCTTGACAATTTCGTATTTAGTAAGTGTTTTTTTTAAGAGAAATTTACACAAAAAAAAAATTGATTTTCAGAGATTGGATATCACTCTGCAGTTAATTGTGAAATATTCTACTTATCTTATCTTATATAATACAGACGTTACTTCAAAAAAGAAGATGATTACGTCCTACGCGTCATGCATTTAGTCATGCATATTAACCAATGACTTAAATTCTGCCAAGTCACTGGTTTTTCTGGCTAGCTCAGGCAACCCATTCCATGCTCTAATAGCACTAGGGAAGAAGGAGTATTTGTACAAATTTGTCCTAGCATATGGGACGAGGAATGTGCCTTTATTTTTGTGTCTTTCAGAGTATTTTATTAAATTTTGTTTTTGTATTTGAAGATTATGGTTCAGTGTTTTATGTATAATTGCTACTTTACTTTTGAGTCTTCTGTCCTGAAGGCTTTCTAAATTTAGTGATTTTACTAATGGTGTTACCCTAGTCAAATGTGAATATTCGTTTGTTATGAATCTCACTGCTCTATTTTGTGTTTGTTCCAGTTTCTTAATGTTTTCTTGAGTTGAGGGGTCCCACACGGTGGATGCATATTCTATTATTGGCCTGACCAAGGTTAAATAACATTTTAGTTTTATGTTCTTATTTGATTTATAGAAATTTCTTTTAATAAACCCTAATGCTTTGTTGGATTTTTTTTATAGTTTCATCAATATGTGGATTCCATGACAGTTTTTCATTTATTATAACACCTAGGTATTTTGAGTTTTTAGTCTGTGTTACTGGTTTGCCATGAATAAGATAAGTGGAATTAATTTGTTTTAGTTTTTTTGTTACTCTTAACAACTGACATTTTTCTGGGTGGAAAGACATGCTCCAATTTGATTCCCATTTCTGTAATTCATCTAATTCTCTTTGTAAAATATCTGTGTCTTGTTTTGTTTTTATTGTTCTATATATTATGCAATCGTCTGCAAATAATCTGACTTTTGTTCCTGAACTAATGCAATTTGGTAAATCATTTATGTAAATTAAAAATAGTAGTGGACCCAAAACTGTTCCTTGAGGTACACCTGAGTTTACTGTTATTGGTGTTGATTTAGAGCCATTTATTATTACAGTTTGTTCTCTCCCTATCAGAAAATCTTTAATCCACTGATGCAGTGGACCGTTAATGCCGAAATATTTTAATTTTTTAAGCAAACTATGGTGGTGAACTTTGTCAAAAGCCTTGGAAAAATCTAGTAAGATAGCATCTATTTGTTCACTATTATCTAAACCTTTTGAAAAATCATCAATTAGTCCTATTAGTTGTGTTTCACATTTCGAGCAAAAGTTAGTGTAAATGCTTGCAAGGTTGTTTCCTTACTCTTTCTCTCCATAATTATTTTTTTCTCATTCCGATGGCATTATCCGTTTTGCTCATTTGTATTTCATTATCCTGTTATAAGAAGGCTTCAATAACTTTTTTGTTTGTTATCAGAAAATTTTATTTTTTGTTTCACCCAAATGAAAGTTTCTAAATTCAAAAAGCCTATTTAGTTTAATGGGAGTCTCATAAACTACGACATAGTCAATTAGTAGAGAAACATTTCATTGCTGGTGTTTTAAAAACGTACATAACTCAAAGTAACTGACCTCAACAAAAAAATTTTTCCTGTTTAATCACTTCCTCAGAAATACAACCTCCGCTACAATAACGACAACTAGATTGCAAGCGAAAAAAAACATCCTAAAAGTCTTCTATATCTGAATTCTCTATACTTACAGCTAGACCACATCCACTATATACTTCTAGACTACAATAACATTTAAGAACAAGTTTTAAACACAAATTTAAACAATACTTACTCTACACAAATAAAAAAAAGCTGCACTAAGTTTGAGGTATACTACAATACAGGTGTCTCTAAGTACAATGGCATGACTACCTTACAAACAATTTTGTTCTACTAAATGTCTGAATAGAGGCACTATAATTGTTCAAAAGCTGCACTGGATAGGCCACCTATCCCGTTTGATGAATTACCTTATATCAAAGGCGCTTTTTTTTTTTGGATGGGGGAATTTTTAAAGGAACACGGCTAACCAATAGGTGACCCCGAACGCACTATAAAATAAAGTAGGGGGTTAGTTAACCTTAGTTTCTCTCACAGAAGACAACAGTTGGCAGCAGAACCCTTTTTAAAGTGACTGCTGGATAGCGGGCAACACGTTTGAGACCCAATAATAGAAGTTGTAGAAGACGTGCACTGAAGATGAATACGAAACTTAACTAGACCCACAGTGGACAACGGCTTGGTCGGCACAGGTGACAAAATATGAAGTTCGTAACGGGCTTTGTGTGGTCACATAAATAGTCATCCTTGATCTTCGAAATAAAAAAATGGTGCCTTATCTATCTTTT
Source organism: Biomphalaria pfeifferi (assembly GCA_030265305.1). Classification (NCBI taxonomy): domain Eukaryota; kingdom Metazoa; phylum Mollusca; class Gastropoda; family Planorbidae; genus Biomphalaria; species Biomphalaria pfeifferi. Next base: position 1,477,211 of record JASAOG010000119.1, on the reverse strand, counting down.
AAATATTGATATCAAGAGGATCTCTGTACACATTTTTTTTTCAAAACTTATATCGACTCACTCTATCTGTTTGTCTCTGTGTATGTCTGTCTGGCCAAAAGTTTGTACACGTAATTTCTCCGACACCGCTATCGGATAAGCCGAAATTTGTCACAATTATTTCTCTTACCATACAACACATGAATAAAAAAAAACAAGAACTAATTAGTTAATTAATTATTGCTAATAAATTGTTTTGTTTAGTATCTCAAAGTAGGGAAAAATTGCACTTGACTTTATTTAAGCTTGTCGCTTTTTGCTAGCAGAGTAGTTACCGCGCTGGCTTGAGAATCCGTTTGATAGTCAAAAGAGCTGAGCCGAAGGCTCTTCGAGCTCTAGGCATGTGAGCCTGTTTGAACAACCGTTCTGTCTGGAACAGATCCTAGTCAATGCTATGGAAAGCATTGCTATTTGCGATGCATCTGGCACTCCGGGCGCATGGACTAGAATGCATGGCCGAGGCCGAGTACACCGGGAACCTCCACCATTTTCCTATGTTGTACCAATCTATCCCTGCAGGACTCGCCATTAGTATAACGATCCCTTGAGGAACGGCGCATGGATTATCGACAGGGACGTTGCAGGTCTCTTTCAACTCCTCTCCGTGCAGTGGGCAAGCTCTCGCCTTCCCTTGGATACTCCCACGAAAGTTTTGTTTTGCTATTCTTTAGCTTTATCACTTCCGAGTGCCACGATGAGGCAGAATAGCGTGCCCGGGCTTTAAAGATTTAAAGATTTAACCCCCCCCCCCCCGAAAAAAATCCTGGCTACGCCCATGAATGCAGGCATACATACATACATACATACATACTTACATAAATACATACATAAAATGTCATGCATACATACATACACACATACATGTTTAGCTAAATGCATGCTTATAGCGGTATAAATATATATTTACACATTACTTACACAAGTACATACATATAATCATATATTCTATCAACTCATCCATCCATATATGTATTCATACATACATCTATACATACATACATACATAATTACATACGGACAATAAAGATTATTTTTATTATTATAATTATTATTATACAATACAAACATACAAACCAAAAATTCATACATACATACATACATGCATTCATATATACAAACATACATACATATATACATACATTGATACAAACATTCATACATTCATAGAAACATTTATACAAACATAAATATAAATTACAAACATACAAAACATACATACAAACATACATATAAACAAACATTCAAACATACATACATACAAATATACACATATACAAACATGCATACAAACATACAGACATAAAAAAATGCATAAATACAAACAAACGTACTTTCAAGCAAACAAACAAACATAAATACATACATACATACAATACATACATTCAGGATAATAATAGTCGTGAGTGGTACTATTTTCAGTGCTTATACGAAATGTTATTGTTCTGCTGCGTAAGTAAAGCCGTTGTGTGTTTAGTCATACTCACTCAGTTCTCGAGATAAGTGTTTCAGGATGCACGAGAGTAGCTATATTGAAAGATGACGTTTCGTGGAAACAACAGTTGTCTTGTTGTAGCGTAGCTGAGCACGATAACCGTTCCTGTTAGAGCACTGAGTTGATATATTACAGTGTTCCCCAAACTGTGTTCCACGGAACCCTAGTGTTTCCCGAGGCCTGAATACATGTTCCGAGAGCTATTGGAATAATTAACTAGTAGGCCACCACGTGAATTAATCTGTCTAAAAAATAAGCAAAGTTTTCCGCTAAATACTCATAATGTGCGAAATGTTCCGTTAAGGAAAATGTTTTGGAAACCATTGATATATTGTATTAACTGAGGCGAATGAGGAAAGAAGTAGAGACTTACGCAGAAATGTAACGGATGTGGGTTCAGAACCCGAAAAACTGACGAGTGCATTCTTGTCTACTGTTGTTCATCCTTCTCTATTGTGTTGATAAATATCATCATTGATAATGATTTCATTCTGTTCATTGTTTTGTCTGGTTTAGAAAACAAAATGTCGCTAGCCTTTTGATTAAAACGTTATTACATTAAGACATTAACAATAGCATTTGAACTTTGAAATGGTGTGGATTTTTTTTTGATGTATGAGAAAGAGCGGGGGAGAGATAGAAGGAGAGAGAAAGAAAGAGAGATAGTGAGGGAGAGCGAGACGAAGAGAGATGGATGGAGAGAAAGGGAGAGGAGGAGCAGTGGCGTAGCTAGGGTGGGGGAGGAGGGGGGGGGAGAATTTGAAAATCCCCAGGGCCTCTACTTGATGGGGCCCCCAAATGAGTGTTTTTACATTAAAAATTAAATATTTCAGAAAATGCAGGGGCCCCAAAGAAGTCAAATCCCCGGGCCCCCAAACGATAAAAAAATTCCTAGCTACGCCCCTGAGAAGGAGGGAGGAGGAAAGAGAGGATGAGAGAGAGAGAAGAGACGGAGATTGAGGTAAGGAGAGAAGGAGGTAAAGAGATATTGCAGGGAAAGGGAGAGAGAGAGAAAGATAGACGGAGAGATATGTAATTCTTTTCATACACAAATATATTGGGATATAACAATTACATGTCAATAAAAAGTTTCATTTTGTAATAAGAAATTGATCATTTTCAGTTGCGTCACTAGTATGGTTTCAACCAATTCCATTGGCTTACGTCTGCTGAGAAAAAGCTTCCTTATTACCAACAGTGATGTTCTTAAATAGCAAATGTCAATATTAGAATTATTTTAGCGACAATATTTCAATAGGTAGGAAAGAGAATTAGAGATTCTGTTTCAAACGTTTGGCACAAAGCGACAATTTTTTTTTGAATGAAATTTCTTCTGACATAGAAACCAGTTGTTTCCCCTTTTCTTGTAAGATACGTTGACGCTTATGTAGATGTAAGAACCTAATATGAAATAGAATGTTTGGATCCACCAGATTATTCACCCACTCTGAACAGTTAATACTATTGTCAAGAAGCAATGATTTTAAAATGCTTTAAAGTGACGACAGTAAAGAGCTTTAGCTAGTATGGAGATGACCATCTTTATCACCAATTCCATTTCTTTGCAATGTTCTTCAGAAAATGTCTCCGCAAGTAAAACGTCCGAATGAACTGAATGATAGGAATTCTCCTGTGATTAAGTTAATTTTATCTTTCAAAGTAGCGACAGACTCATTTGTATTTTCGCTTTATCTGTTCTTCTTCTTCTTCCTCGTTCTCATTGTTATGTTGGAGTGTTCCGATGACTAGACCAATACATGAGATGAACTGCGCAGTGGTTTACAAATCAGGAAGCTCTCCTTATAGTTTTCTTTCTATAAGTGTGTTTTGGGGCCAGTGTCTTGTTCGGGCCTCTTGGTAAAGAATGCGGGTTTTAAGGGCATGGTCGGCATTCTTTGGTGACACTTCACAAGGGCAGTTTCACTAGTTCCAATTTTGAGTTTACGGTACATATAGTTTGGACATTTATTTGTAGAAATCGATGCAATATTTATTCTCATAGACTTTGATACTTCTTCGAAGCTTTCAGTAATAACATTTATTTTTATCTACTCCAAGCGTGGTTCTTTGAGTGGAAATGATCCCAAAAGTTCATCTTTAGAGCCTTTAGAGAAGATAATAACTCACGCGAAAATTGCGTGTGCCTCCCTTGTGCCTTTGTCGCCCTATTCGTCCAATGGTGAAACAATAAATTAAAAAAAAACTATTCATATTAAGCTATCCTGCTTTGTTTGCTGTATTGAGTGAACATTATTTTGGTGCGTAGATATGCTAAGGAAATGTTACAAATGTCTGCGAACGACTATCCGTGCTATTATAATTTCCAAAATTGTATGTCTGTTTTTCTTATTTGTATGTTTGAGTTATTACAAAACCAAAATAGTCAACAATATCCATTGTCTGCACTAAACGTTTTTGCGGTGGAGTCGAAGCGATTGAGTCAAAGAGTCACATGCGGCTTGAGAGACGCAGCTTGCTCCACTGCATTATACCATTAGTCAGCTTGGAAGTCTGGAGGGATGCTTCAAAATTCCCAATGAAGAGTCACGGCACCAATTGGTTTTCTTTATTTAGAGCTTCGAAAACTCATTCTCCTGGTGTCTGCAATGCACTATTTTATACTGCAAGCGAAATAATAATTAATTAGCTATAGAATGGACCGATACTGAATTTTGAGAAACATTCTAGGAAATGATCATGTAAGTTTATATAAGGCTTGAATGTGGTAATGTTCCTGTTCAGATCTAAAGATAATCTACTTCATACTTCCAAACCTTCCGCAGGAAGACAAGAGGTTCAGAGGCGTAGTGAGCAAAACGTGCTCCCGGGGCAAGAAACTTTATTGGCCTCAACCCCATTTTCCATAAGCATCACATAGAAATATAGGTTTATACATAGAAAGTATTTAATAATAATATAACACAAATAATTTTAGAATGTTTTACGTAACTAAAATATCTACATCGTCTTCACCAGAATTTGAACCCCGGACCCAGGGTTCAGAAGTCAAGAGCTTTACCGCTTACCCACTCAGAAACAGATGACCTTTACATCATCTGGCCCATAGACCACAAGGTCTGAAATGGGAATTTAACATGTATACTAAACAGAAAGAGTTGATGTAAACTTTGAAAAAAAAGATCACTAGCTAGAAATATGGCCTCCTTCAATCGCGAAGCGACTATGGATCATCTCAGTGAGATGAATGCCTGGGCTTTAGCTGTGATCGGAACGATGTCGCTCACGCAACCGTTTCCCCCCTCTCCACGCAGCTGATGTATCCAAAGGAACGGCAGTGCCGATACAGTTTGTGGTCAGCGGCGTCGCAGGTTCTGCCAGAATGTAGCACTGGGGGCTGCAAACTGCCTTAGGGTCGCCAGCCCCTGATTTTTCCAGTTTCTAAAATAAGCATGTGTTGGTAATGTATTTTCTATGTAATATTTCCAGATAATTGTTGCTTTAAAAAAAAATAGTACAAGGTCTTAAAGAAAAAAAAAGGCCATAAAACAAGGGGGGAAAGGGAAAAAAAGGCTAAAAAAATAAAGATTTCTTTAAAGCCCCGGATTCTTACAACTAAAAAAAAAAATAAAAAAGGGAGATAAATTGACCTTGAACTGTTTGCAGCTCTCAATAAAAGTATATTTTCCTTGACTTAGTCTACTTTCGCTTCTAAGAAGACTAATCTTTTGACACTCGTAATAAGCTTTCTCAGAATTTGCATCTTGTGTGTCGATTGGCCGTGAGAGAACCAATAAAAAAAATAGCTCTTCAGGAGCCAGGCCTATATATAGACATTGTCATAAGCTGTATGATTGACTGACCATAAAGACTTCGCCAATATTGTAGAAGTTAAAAAGTGCGTCCAAACTTGTAAGTATCATGATTAATACGATTATACTATCTTATCATATTAATTGAAGATGCTCCTTAAAAATAATAATTTTACGTCATACATCCAAGTGTTTCTAGTCGTAAATGTTAAATAGAGATACATACTCTGTTAAGTCGTCGGATGTTCTGTCTGATTAAGGCAACCCGCACAATGTTTTCTGATATTATATATATCTATGAATTTGTCCTAGCATATGAAATAAGACATTTGCTTTTATCTCTTTTTTTAGCGCATCTGAACGGGGAAGGTCTGATTAGTTTTGTGTGGTCTGAATGCCGTCCGTCTGTCCTATTAAATCCTAAAAATTTAGAAGGTATATTGAAAATTTCATATAATTTTTGAGATCTTGCAAAGCTCTGTTACATCGCCTACTTTTTTTTTCAATTTTCTGAACTCGAACGGTTTCCGAAGAAAAATACACCACATTTTCATTAAAAATCTCAGGGGAGGTACTTTTCAAATGTGTTTAATACTTTTTCATTAATACCTCTGATTTTATTAATAGATTTGCGCATTGGTAAAAAAAATGGTATAGAAGTTTAAAATATAATAAATATAGATATATAATTGGATCAATAGGTAGCCTGATACATTAGGCACAAATAAACTCTGTTTGAAGTAACGTCTGTAATTTATAAGATAAGGGAAATTGTGACCGAATGTCTCGTGAGATTCTTGGGACATACTCTTAGCTGAAATAAAACACATTAGAGCCAAAGTCAAATTCCTTTTTTGTCTCAGTCACAACTGTGTCTAGATCGAATGTCGATTCGAGTCACTTTTAAAAGACTTCGTCAATTGAACACGCGCATGTCTATCTATACACATGAGAAAAGGGCCCTGAATCATCGCGGATATGAGTCAGTGTTTCTGCATCACCTAACGTGCCTTGTTTTTAAGTAAATAGTGTTGTGAATGTTCTATCGGGAACGTTGTCGCTATGAGGTTTATGAAGGTTCTTCAATCAGTTGCACCGAACTGTAGAGGATGTAATTAATTTTACTGTATCTCTTAGCAAAGGATTCCTCAAATATTTTAATATTTTAGTTCTTCATCCACTCCTCCACACCTATCTCTGAGGTGATCAAATGTAGTCAAACTGTATTTTCATTTGTTTGGACCAATACAAAATTATCTTATCTTAATACTGAACGATTTCTTTTAGTGGGGAAATCCTGAGATCTTGGTACGAAAAAAAGTAGTTCCTCTTTCAGACTCTGCGATGATTTAAAGCGTGTGTGTCTGTGGCCCATGGTTATCGAGCAGGATGTCATGTGGCCAGCACAACTACAAACCGCCTTTACTTTTCACCAATCAATATAAGGTATTCATTAGAGATGTGTGGAATCAGAGCCGCACCTATGATCACAACAAAAAAAATCCTAGTCTTTACCAGGATTCGAACCCGGGACCCCCGGTTCGGAAGGCAAGTGTTTTACCACTCAGCCTTAGCGCCTCCTCTTCCCCAATAAAAAAAGTACATTGGACTGGACTATATATCTTTGAGTCAATTATGTCAACAGTGGATCTATAAAAGGAAAGCGTTCGCTAGGTGGTCAAAGAAAGCACTTCAGGGACACCCTCAAAGCTTCTCTGAAGGCGTTAAGCTAGACCCAGCCACCTGGGAGACAGAAACACTTTGACAGAGCATCGTGGCGTCGCGCTGTTAAAACATGGCGCACAGATTGCTGAGGAAAAGAGAACAACGCTGGCAAATGAAAAACGTCAGAGAAGAAAAGCAAGGCCAATGACACTAGCTCCAGCTGGAATAACCTTCCCAGTGTGCAGTCGAACATTCCGGGCTCACATAGGTCTCACCAGCCACATGAGGAGGCATAAAACAAAGTGGTCATTATCGAACCACGATGGACGAACTATAATTATAGATTGCTGTATACTAATGATGCTCAAGATAACTCGATATGCAGGCCGTTTTATTTTCCAACACTCATGTCGCAGGACACATACACGAAAATGTACAAAAACGAAATGAAATTAACCTGAAAAAATTAGGGGATTAGAAACCAGTGGATCTAGTTCTTACATTAATTAATAAAAATGGCTTCATTTCTCTACTTTAAATGTGAGCAACATTGTAGCTAGCTTTACCACTGACTCATTTTCTTGTATCTTTTTTGGTAAATATTCTCACTACCTAAATCATCTCTTGGCGTGCTTTAACCGTCACTTTATTCATGGTTCAAACCAAGGATGCCATCGTATTTCTTTTAGAATGTCGTTTATATGTTGTGTCTTTTTAATACAACAAATATGTTAGCTTATTATCATGTTCCACAAATAGTAAAAGTCCGTTCGCTTTTCCTTGAAGATTCTCCAAAGTCCCATTTAATTGGAGCACAAATGGTAAAGTCCATGGTACCAATACATCTGAGAAAAATTAAGGGCCTTAACGTAGGTGAAAACACTTTTTAAAACCTGTTTTTTTTTTTTCTAGAGGTGAAAGGGGGGGGGGGGGGATTTTTTCCACTTCGTGCCGACATTTCTGCGAGTCAGATGAGCCACGTGGTGGGCTGTATCTGGTCCGCTGGCTGCATTTTGTGCTTCACTGCTGTATACCATGATATCTTATTATAATTGGAAATTTGTTAATAATTAAAAGCCCAATGTCTCGTTAGAGATTCAACGCGCATGTTCGCAACTTCACACTAACATAAATGAATTACAGAAATGGGAATCAAATTTGAGCATGTCTTTCTACCCAGAAAAATGTCAGTTATTAAGAGTAACCAAAAAAACTAAAACAAATTAATTCCACTTATCTTATTCATGGTAAACTAGTAACACAGACTAAAAACGCAAAATACCTAGGTGTTATAATAAATGAAAAACTGTCATGGGATCCCCATATTGATGAAGCTATCAAAAAATCAAACAAAGCGTTAGGGTTTATTAAAGAAATTTCTATAAATCAAATAAGAACATTAAACTAAAATGTTATTTAACCTTGGTTAGGCCAATAATAGACTATGCATCCTATGTTTGGGACCCCTCAACTCAAGAAAACATTAAGAAACTAGAAAATGACCCGTTCGTCTATCCACCACAGGCTCATTCAGGAACCGGAACTTCGGGCATTTGGTGCGTCTCTACCTAACTACAATATAAACTAAGGGCCTAAAAATATATATATATGGCTCCTTTTGTCTCAAAAGGCAATGGATGCGCCCAAATGAGTCACTGGTTTTGGCTTAATCTTGAGACGGGGCAGAATCTGGTGTGGCTAATCAATATATATTTTTTTTCAAAGCAATGTCTTTAGTTTTTTACATATATTTTGTATATATGTGATTTTAAAGCAAATGTCTTTAATATATACTTCTGTATTTATCCAGGAACTTATAATGTTGCTTTTGAGTTTATGTGTCTGTGTGACACTAGTAGGACTAGCCAATGCCGTTTGCGCAGAAACATCCTGGTGGTACAGCTTTGATTCCTCTGGTCAGTCTAAATGCGATGAGACTGACTACTATGTAAAAGGTCTTGAAAGAAATAGTCACCGCGACGATGACCAAATTCTTTATTTGGAAGGAGTACAGTGCTGCAGCGCACCTTCTCAGTGGTCAAACAGTGAACTTCGAGTTGTCTACGCTGACTGGACACACACATTAGATAGTTTAGACCAATGGGCTAATTGCCCACAGGGATTCTTTCTTCAGGGTTTACAGCGTTCTACGACGGGATGGCCCTGGTATGCAGGCTACTTACACAACATTGAAAATGGAAGGTGTGCTAAACCAGCCAATCATCCTTTATACTATGGACACTGTTATATTAAGGACATCGACTTCAGTTCGAGTGGTATGTTTTCTTGCCCAGATGATTACTATATCACTGGCCTATACAAGGGCAACTGTGACAAGTTGCATTGTATAGATAAACTGTATTGTTGTAAGATGGCAGCTGGGCCGGAATAAATAGATAATGCACACAAAGTAAAAACGAAGATTATGGACACTACTTTGTTCAACTTGGCTAACCTGGCGCACAAATTGGGCTACGGCTGGTGCTTAGGTACCAAAGGCGTCAACATAGGAGACGATTTTTATAGAAGCGGAGATTCCTGGATTGCTGACAGTAGGCTATTTTGGCCAAACAGTTTGTGTGATGGTTACATGTGTAATGAACGACTAGCCATTGATTACACGGGCTGGACACTAGCCGTGAAGGAAATTATATACGGAGAAAGTGTTATAGATGAATTGCAACCCGAAGCTGTACACACCGGTGTAGAGTATAATCATCGGAATGAAAGCTCTTCCAAAACATTTGAATATTCCAGAACAGTTACGGAAACAATTGAGCATTCAAGAACCAGCAGCTGGAGATTAAGCAACGAAATGTCATTTTCACTGGAATTTGGGATAAAGAAATTAGGCCAAGCATCAGTGACCTATAGAACAGCATTTGATTATTCGAGCTCGTCAACAGACTCAAATAGCCAAATGAGGTCAGATACACTCAGAACATCTACAACTCTAACCATTCCGTCACGATCAGCTGCGAAGTATACAGTCATGGTTGGTAAAACCCGAACGACTATCCCATATACGGCTGTCATCATTGCAAAGTTCAATGTGACGTTAACAGGATTCCTAAGGTGGGGAGGAGGATTTGGTGGCTCGTCGACCAATTATCATTACGAGCACAGGGGAAGCCATGATAGGCCAAGTGTGCCTTACACTTTTGGAGATCAGTCAGAGCCATTCTACACAGCTCTTAAACGAGAAAGCGAATCCCAGGCTACGCCTTGGTTGTGGAATGAGATGACAAATAGGTACCCTTCTGTACGCCACGAGATTAGCAGGCTTACGGATGAGAGTCAGTATCAATTCACTCTGAATGGGAAACTGGAACATGTCGCTGGGAACAAGATTGATGTGATCTGGGAGAACGCGAGATTGAATCGCCGGTCTGTTCCTGACGAAAGCGATCCCAGCACACCCTACTTTGATAACAGCACTTTCTTTGCTAAAGTTGGTCCAAATGACAAGCCAGTAGATGTCAAGTACCCTGAGGTCATTTTAGTCAATGCAGAGCCATTTATACTAGAGACATTTCCAGTGAAACCTGAGTCTAATTAGCTTAACGTATGGGCGGTGGCCTCTTGATTTCTTTTCAATCTGATTTCCACTCTTTCCCTCCGTAATTATTTTCCCATGTTTTGAAGGAATTCTTCATTTGCTCATTACTATTTCACTCCCCTGTTATGATTGGGCTTCAATAGCTTTGTTGTTTGTTATCAGAAAATGTTGTATTTGGTAAAGAATGACAGGGAAATGCAAGCTCTTTTTATATAATTCGAAGTCAAGTTTAAAAATTAAACATTAATTTAATTTAATGAGGTCAAAATCAACGATGGTATCGTCGATTAGGAGGGAAAGAGTTAAAGTTTTGTTTTTGTATTTTCTCCCAACTTAAACTAATGTTATGGTTTATAAACATCTAATTATTAAATAGTAAATGCCACATTAATAACAAATGCACTAAACATGCTACTAAAAGCTATTACGCTTTTAATTAATCAATTCTGTCGCATTTCCTTCAATTCTTTATTGATGTAATTCTATGCATTTGAATTAAAATTAATTTACCTATTAAAAAAATATATAAAAAATGAAAGAAAAAAAAAATTTTTTTAAAATATTTCTAACGATATGTGAGCATTAATAGGATGCTTCAAGTAATATATGTGGACACTTAAAGTAAAACATGTGGATGCTTAAAGTAAAATATGTGGATGCTTAAAGTAAAATATGTGGATGCTTAAAGTAAAATATGTGGATGCTTAAAGTAAAATATGGTATCTAAAAAAAAAAAGAAAGTTTTTTTTTTGTTTCTTTTTGTCAAACTAGTTTATTTTTTAATTTCAATGTTACGCCTTGTAAAATTGTGTACTCAAGATTATTGTATCGAAATATAATCATTTTTAGCCTTTATATACAAGTGAAGCGTATATATCAACGACAATGGTGTTTTTACAAGAGACTGAATTGGGTAAGTACAGACGCCCAACCTGTGACCGCACCTGTGTATCAAAGATAGGCCTTTTTAATAACACAAGAAGTTGCAAAGGGAAAACATCTTATCTTGAGACGAACAATGCCACACAGAGAGAATGGACCTCATTCACCAATCGTAAATGAACACATTTGGCCACGTCATAATATTGATAAAACAATTTAAAAAATGTGTACCGCGTGACAGCCACTATGGATTACATAGTTTGTATAGAAGATATATAGAATCTTGTTGCTAAATGTTGTTTGTTTAAGACAGGTGAATGAGGTCAACTGGGTTGATATCTAAATGACTTTGTGTAGGAATAAATTGTTTTATTAGACTGCTTTTAAAAAATCAAGCTTTATTTTTTCTAGAATTATACATCAAACACTGAGCCATTATCTTCATACACAAAAATAAAGGCATTTATCTCGTTCCATATGCTAGGACACATTTGTGCAAATGCTCCTTCTTTTATTATTAGCGTGGGAAGTAAGTGCACTTGGCTTGGCTTGGCTACCTAGAAGGGGGCTCGAGGTTCGACACCCGACTCGGGCAGAATTGTGTTTACTGAGCGCCTAAAGGCAGACGGAAAACCAACTCCTAGATATCCCCTCCCCCCCCCCCACTGGTCCACAAATGAGATTGGACCAAAATCGTTCTGACCATGCTGTAAGCATGAAAGTAGCGCAATATAAAAGCTATAATAATAATAATAATAAAAATATTAGAGCATGGAATGGGTTCCCTGAGCCAAAAAAACCTATGACTTGAAAGAATTTATGTCATTGGTTAACAAGCATAAATTGTTGCAGGACGTGTGGGACGTAATCATATTCTATTTCTCATGTAACGTCTGTATTTTATAAGATAAGATAAGATTTCAAACAGCCGACAAGTAAGTAACTAAGGAAAACACAACTTTTTGAAAAATGTGTCTAATTACTCCCAGGGTGAAATCAAACAAAGCCAATTTTATGTCATTAAGAATCTTTTTTGTAATGGAGATCAGTTTATAATAACTTTTAAAAAAATCTCACTTATATAGTCTTGTATATTTATAAGTCACGTGTGCTCTTAGATCTGTTATAAAATAGAAGCACTTTTTTTTTCTCTAATAAACAATCGGTGGTATCGCAGAGGTACTGTAAGGCCCAATTGCCCAGACATGAATTGCTTTTTTTTTCTATTTAACTTGTGTGTAATTTAAAATTTAGAAATGCGGTCATTTAGTAATTAAATAGCCAATTTATTTCGAAATAAAAAAATTTTTAAAAAGATGTTTGAATTTTTTTTTTTTAATTTATTATTATTTTTTTAGGTTTTTATTCTTGAAAACTAGGCAAAAAACATGTTAACAGACGAACTAAATTGGAAATTCAATATAAAAATACACCGCCATATAACATATCATTTTTGTTCTACTATAATAACAATGGTTATGCTTGCCTTGGATGTGGCAAAATATGTAGGTCACACTTGGGGCTGCGCAGCCATGGGAAATACTGCATTCCTCATTAATCTTCGGACAAGCCTTATTATTATTATTATTACTATTATTATTATTATAAGTCAACAAGTCAATGTTAAGTCCATAGACACTAGTATAATATCGTAGCTTGGCTTTATTGAATGTTTATTCGTATAATGACTATATCCATTCGTATACATTATCTAATTCTAAACACATAGACATACAAGAAAAGAATATAAATACTTTTTAAAAAAGATAGTACCTTTATTATACAACTTAAAATAAAATTAAAATAAAAATAAAAACTAAATGAAAAAAAGAATCTATTCCTTATGCTGTGGATCAAACCCTATATCAGCCAATGACCCAACAACGTTAGCCACTGAACCAAAGCTACAATTGTGCAAATGTTTAATTACTTATGTCTACTTTTCCTCTTTGAATGCCCCTCCCTAATCCACCTTAGGCAGACCCTACTTCCACTACAGCCCAACATAACCAAACACCCTGTACGGCAGTGCTGAACAACTGAAGAAAACAACTCACTTTTTTTCCTTGGCACAGTCTGCAAAAGAGCTCACAGCTCAGCAGCAATAAAGCTGGCTAGAAGAAGTAGAAGAAGAAGAATGTCTACTTTTATTATAAAGAACTAGATCTAGATCTACCTAAAATGCTTAATAAGAACTCATTAAGATTTTGAATCTAAATGCCTGGGCATGCTACCTGCCTCATAGTGGCGCCCGGGTGGAAACGATTGTAGGAGGAAACGATTAGGCTAAAAGGTAGCAAAACAAGACTCCCGTGGGGGTGCCTAAAGGGGGTGCGAGAACATCCTCATTGCATTGCGAGGAGTTGTAAAAAAAGCTCCCACAACCTTGCCACAATCCAGGCGCTGTTCCTCAAAGGGCCGTTACATAAATGGTGTGTCCCGCACGGTTAGAAAAGAAAAATGGCGGGGGTCTTAGTGTACGCGGCCTCCTGTCGTGAGTCTGACCCACTCGCCAGACAGAACAGTGTACAGGTCGGTGAAAGGGAGCTCTTGCTCACTTTTGCTGGCCTAGAGTTCCAAGAACCGAAGGCTCAACTCTACCTAACAGTTTCAAGAATCTAGATGTAATCTGATACGATTTACCTAAAGCTTTAAGCATGATAAACGTTTAAGAACATGGACAGGGCTGAGTTCAGGGGAGATTAAACTGTTTAAGAGACGCTATAAATACTTGGAACAAGACTAAGACTTCTAGACAGTAACAATTTATCATTTTTATTTTGTATTGCCACAAAGCACAAATGATACAAAAGCAGCTAGAGTAGTAATAACTATATACAAATTTATCTAATTAATGAAGAAATAATAAAAATAGTAATAGTCATAAGGGATAATGACTACTGACCCCGCAGACACATTCGAAACCCTAAGCATTCCTAAGGCCCTAAAAGGTATCTGTGAGGTCATTTGTTATTATCCCCTCGGTAGATATAACAATGGGGTATATTGTTGTTTGGGATAAACGCTTAATCTCCAAGCCTACGTTCCCATATTTTCTTTGTTTTTCTATCTCAGTTTTTCTTGAATTATGAGACAGTGGTACGGCGATGCCGATAAAGGTAGCTTTTTTTTTCTTTTCTTATCAATGAACAGCAGATCAAGGCGATTAAAATCTAACGTTTTGTCGGTCAGAATAGGCCTATCCCAGTACAGCAGATGTTCAGTAGACTCGAGAACCTCTTGTGGCGAGTATTTATAATAAGCAGGAGTATCCTTACCGATCAGATTGTGTGTTAAAGCCAAATGCTGGTGTATTTACTTTGCAACTTGGTCATGGCGACCTAGGTAGACAGATTGACAGGACTGAACACCCTCCATTATGAGTTCATTCGACTCACACACATTTCCATTATTATTATTATTATTATTATTATGTTAGAAAAGAACCAGTATTCATTCTCTGGCGATGCCAGGGTTGAGTTTATTATTATTACGTTAGAAATGAACGAGTAGTCATTCTCTGGCGTAGTCCCTTTAACAGTTTCCAATGAGGAATTTTCTGGTGATGTGGCAGGTCTGCAGCAGTATCGCCCTCTGACAGGCAACTAGGATGTTCCTAGGAATGTTAAGGGTCTTGAAGGTGTCAGTGAGGTCAATTGTTATTATCCCCTCGGTTGATATAACAATGGGGTATATTGTTATTTTGGACAATTTCCATAGACCTTTATCTCAAAGCCTAGGTTCCAATTATTATTATTATTATTATTATTATCATTATTATTATTAAACAGCTCCAAGTTGATATTATAACTTCCTTGTTTGTATTTATGTAGCGCGTATTTTTGTTTCTGATGTAACCATGAATTCGTCCAAAGGTTTTGGCTATGTGGGCTGAAAATATAGAGGTAGTCTGTCGTAGTTAAAGCTAATAATTACTGGTTATAGAGGTGTTAAGTATGCGAGCCGTAAATTTGGCATCACTGCATTAGATTATACCTCTAATTCTGTATTTAAAGTTTAAAACAGACTAAGATGCTATAATAATAATAGAAAAGCTTGGGTAGGAGTTCCTATATTAATAAGAAGTAAAGTATTTCACATTGCTACAGACCAACAGATTTAGCCACCTCCTGCCATACACATTTCACAATAGAAGATTCTTGCGCACCAAGCTCATAGTCAAGCGTTCATTGACAATGAAGCCAAAGTGATCTACAAAAAATTGTTGTATCTACATACTAGACCTAGATCTAGATCTAGTATTTGCAGAGAAATGCTTTTTATTTCTCTCCATCAACTTGTATCACTGCAATGTTAGGAGCTCCAGAGAAACAAGTTGAGATTTGTATCATGAGATTTGTATCAAAGAATGCATCTGTTTACATTGTATTATCTTCTTAAAGTGATTTTAATTAATCAGAGTTTGCTTTCAGGTAGATCTAGACTAGATCTTTATTACATCTATATTTAACTTACAAAAAAATAGATCTATAAGATTTATAATGCATCATCTATCGTTACTAGACACTTGCAGGGCCAAGCTAGAGCAACATAAACATGAAACATTTTTTTGTAACGACAATGCCTTTTTTATACAGCTAATAGAGCGAGTGTTTGTCTTTTAACTCTTTCTATCCTAATTGACGATGCCAACGTTGATTTGATCTCATGAAATTAAATTAATTTTAAGATTCATAATCTGTAATTTGTGCTTTGTAAAAAGAGCACGCATTGCCCTATAGCTAATGCGATATCAACTATAACATTTTTTTGATAACAAGCAAAAACGTTATTGAAGTTTAATCGTAACAGGATAGTCAAATACAAATGAGCAAAATGAATAATTCTATCGGTACGAGGAAAGTAATTACGGAGAGAAAGAGTTAATGACTATAGAATTCAGTACAGAAGACTTAGTAGCAATTATTATACATTAAACACTCAACAATAATCTCCAAAACAATTGGGTTGCCAGAGCATGGAATTGGTTACCTTAGCCAGCCTAGAAAAAATTATGAGTTGGCAGAATTTATGTTATTGGTCGCATTGCATGACTACATTCACCTAGGAACAGGCGTAGGACGTAATCATCTCCTTTTTTTAAATTAACGTCTGTATTTTATAAGATAAGATAAAAACAAAACATAACATAATACTCAGAAAGACACATAAGATAAAGACACATTCCTCGTTCCACATGATAGGACAAATTTGTAGAAATGCTCCTTCTTCCCTAGTGCTATTAGGACATGGAATGGATTGCCTGAGCCAGCCAGGAAAACCAATGACGAGGCAGAAATTAAGTCATTGGTTAATATGCATGACTAGATGCAAGACGCGTAGGTCCTAATCTTATTATTTTTTAAGTAACGTCTGTATTTTATAAGATAAGAAGAGTAAATGTTAGATTTATTATAAAAAAGGAGCATCGTTTACTCCCCCCTACTCCCCCCTTCCTCCGAGAGAGGATCCTGGTTAAGCGAATGTATAGATCTACTAAGTAAAGTTCCCCTTTCAGACCTTGCGAACTATAGGGCAGATCATGTTAAGATCATATGTTTCTTTGGCCAACAGTTAACGAGGATGTCATGTAGTGCGATGTACTTGTTCATGCTGTCTTGAGGTCAGCTCTAGATGACTTGAATTTCAACCAATTACTCTGCAAGCGTTTGAGTTTTTATTGTTCGGGTGTATTCAGTGTAGTTGATCAACAATACAGACTAAACAAGACGATGGATGTAACGAGTCAAGAGATGTGGTCAACACTGAGGAACACTTCATACTATATTTATTCCAATAAAAGGCCACAGTAAAAGTCTCTGTCAAAATAAACACGTCTTTACCATATAGAATTCTATCGCTAACTGATTTTCCGGTCTCTAACCCAACATATCCCAAACGTCACTAGTCCCGTTCAATATACGTCTTCTATGGTGTGTCGCTAAATAACTAATACTATAAACAAGGTGTCTAACAGTAGCAAGCACAACGACCAGCCCGCCTTTACTTTCCCCAACTAAAGTCAGGTACCCATTAGAGTTGGGTGGACTCAGGGGCGCCCTAAAAATCACGAAATTCAAAATCCCAGTCTTCACCGAGATTCGAAGCCAGGACCCAGGTTCGGAAGCCAAGCGCTTAACCACTCAGCCACCGCGCCCCCATAGATCTACTACACTTTGTAATCTTCCAATGATAAGCCTTTAGATTCACACTATAAAGTTCCCCCTTTCAGCTCATGCAGTCTATTGGGCAGATGATGTCAAGATCATCTGTTTCGTGGGCCACGGTTAACGAGGATATCACGTGGCCGGCATAACGACCAACCACCTTCACTTTTCTCCAACTAACGTCAGGTGCCCGAAAAGCTGGGAGACGCCCTTAAGATCACAAAATTAAAATATCCCAGGTGTCAGGGTTCACTTTAGGCTTGGCTTGACTTGGTTCCTGTGGCTCGATAGGGGCTTGATAATTGTTATACAATTAGGAACAATTAGTACTAAATATGTTTAACTCCAACACAAAATCTATGGAATAATAATGATACTTTACTACTTAGAAATCAAAAGAGCACAAATAAGGAAATCAACTTCAATGTATATTTTATACATACAACACCAGTCCAGGAACATAATACAACTTACTACCAATTTCACTCTATCAAACAAGGGAAACTCCCGTTCAAAAACATCGCGTGTAAACTGTTCACATTCATGCCTGGGGGAGGGGGGGGGGGAGAGAAAGAAATAAACAAAGGGATATAACTCTTTCATACTTAAATAGTACAAAGAAATAACACAATCACTCTCAGCATACCTGCCCCTGACACCAGCCGTAACCAGGATTTGAAGCCGGGACTTTCCTGTTTAGAAGCCATGCGCTCTACCACCATGCCTCCGTGCCTATGGACTCAGAAGACGATGCACAATGTTTTCCAGAACATTAATTTATTAAACTCTCGAATCAATAATGACTTACATTCTGAAATTACCGAACGCGATTATCCTTTTAAAAACGCGATATTCCTTTAAAAACCAATTTTGGATCTAGACTTAGGTCTAGTTCTCTAGCCAAATTAAATTATTTTTTTTTTACAGTTAAACAGTTAAACAGTTAAACCAACAAGAATTTTTGACCAGTGTGGCCAAGCTTGTAATTTCTATTTTACTTTATAAATTTTAACTGTTTGAATTTGTAGGAAAATCGTTGGAAACTGTTTTTGAGATCTTTGTCCGGATTCCACTTTCCACCCTCCGCCGACAACCGTCCATGAAGTTCTGATTTGAATAGAGGTATTGCAAAAGTATTGCAGAGATATTGAAAGATAGAAAACAAAACCGACTGATAGACGGAGCAAAATGGCCTCAAGAGCCTTAAAGTTAATGAAATCATGGCCAGTGTAGGAGTCGCATTTAACCGCAGAGAATGTGTCGGCGTTATACAATGACATTTACGATTCAGCTTCACCTATCTTTTAGCCTGTTGTACTATTGGGGGCACCACAAAAAATTTGTCGACGTCTTTAACTATTGCTCTCTTTTACTTTGGATATTTCCTCTGAAAGTGACAGGCCCGACAATTCTTTTATGTGCGAAGGTTTTTGTGAGCCCTGAGGACCTTGTGATGTGGCAATAGAGTTTTAGTTTGCGTTTTTTTTTTGTGTTTTTACAGTAGTTAGCAGGTCATTGCTGGGTTTAATCATTGTATATTATCACAGTTAAAGCCAAGAAGAAACAGTTAGTATCCTTTAAGCTCTTCTGTTTCTCTTATTCGATTTTAAATGTCAAACATCTTGTAAAAGAACTTTCCTATAACCAAATCATGCGTGCCAAATTTAAAAAAAAAATAATTGTTACGTTGAGATTGTTAAAATATGTTATTAGTTCTAAGAATTAAAATTATTTAAAATATAAAACTAAATCTTTACCTAAATAATATAAACAGAATTCGTCCGATTTTGAAAACTTCATTACTTGTAGTGCATATTTCTACGTACATTATTAATGCTTTTGAAAATCCTACTATCAGATCAATTATTTTTGGTGTTAGTTTTTTTTTATTTCTCTATTTATCTATAAAATAAAATTGGTTATTTTAAAATTGAATATTTAATCATAAAGATCTACACACAATATCCGTACATTCATTGACTCTTGTAGTAAATTTTTTTACAGATTTGGCAGCTGCGGATTCAGACGATGATGGCAATGACTACGATAATTTCTACAGGAAGTTTGACTTTCCAGTAAGACTTTCATACATACTTCTTAACAATTTTCTTAACAATTCTCTAACAGTTCTCCTTCTGAATTATAAATGTTATGTCTTAACATACACGTGGGCGTTGTAGACGGTTGTTGGCTTGTAACACCAAACTGCTCGTAGACAATGAAACAACTATTGGCATGTTATATCTTAACTTACAAAACTTGAAATAACTTGAATAAATTCTTATTGTGTACAAAATTAATTATAATTCTCATCACAATGTAGAAAAAAATTCAATTTGAGATAAAATAAAATAAATGTAGTAGACTTAAGTAATAATATAAAATTGTATTTTAAAGAAAATCCAACTCACTACAAAAACACGTCTTGTCACTCTGGCATTACGGACTCGTCTGTGGCCTGCCCAATATCGCTTCTCTTGCATCATTCACACTACATGGACACTAACCAATCGCTAACCTATTCCCTACGTTCAACCTACAAAACTGTCATAACAAAACATTGCTGATAAGATTAAAATGGGATATTAAAAGATTAAAAGTAAAGAGGCCCAGAGAATATTGGCGTATTCTTGGGAAAAAAAGTATTATTGATAACACATATTGACGAGTTATACAATTTTAAAAAATCTCTAAAGAACCATTAAACACTTCTAGTAAAGTGAGAAGCTAGGTCGAGAGGTTAAGTATACTACATTTTCACTTGGCTTGGCTATGCTATCTTCCCATCGCTTTCTCTGTCTGCCCCTTTTTTCGTTTTTTTCTGGTATTGTTCCTTGAAGGAATGCCTTTGCGAGCCATATTACTATGGCCAAATTACAAGGTCTTCGGGGATCGCAAAGATAAGCACTTCACTACCTACAAAATGCTTCCAATGGTATGCGTCTCAACTAGCCTCTGTCAACCAGTTTAACTCTTACTGTTCATATGTTGCTCAGATATTGAGTCGGGCAAAATTGCTATCTTTGACAGGCGAAATTGTCATCTTTGACAGGCGAAATAGTCATCTTTGACTGGCGAAATTGTTATCTTTGACAGGCGAAATTGTTATCTTTGACAGGCGAAATGGAAAGTCGAGACACTGAGAGATCGTTATAGTAGATCTCACCCTTGACCTGTGACGTCGTAACATGTGGTCTAGACCAATAGATCTTTGTTTGTAAACAAAACAAATGTTTGTTTTACATGTTTCGGATTCGAAAGGTCGAGAGAGGGACCATAACGCACAGGCCACTCATGAACACTTTATTTAAAGCCCAGGAATGCGGCCTAGATAAGGACCTCTGGTGCTGCTGCAACGAGGCTAAATCAACAAGGGAGGCAACAGTTACGGACCAAAACCAGTGATTCATCTGAGAGCATCCATTGTCTCCCCAGGACGATGTGTGATAGCAGCGGGCAGGGTATGAACACCGGACCTTGGAGAAGCCCAACTACAGTCCAGCACGCGTACCGCAGGACCTGGTATCCGTCCACGTCACAGGTTGTAATGTCGGACACTGACATCCAAACCAGAAAGCTTCGAATAGTTGTGACTGGTTAACCTAGGCAGGCTAGATACCGAGGAGAAGAACAAGTGTGAATCAAAACATCTGCTGCTGTACCCAAACATGGAAAAGGCTACGAGAGTCAAGTACTGAAAATATATTAGAAGCCGGGTACACTTAAGTAGCCTGAGGTAACAGTGCCACATCATGGCAGAACCTGCCAAACTATTTGGACCAATGATGCGTCCGTTGGTGGTCAAAACAGCTTCATGGTGCAAGGGGGGGGGGGGTGTTACATCTTTCCGACAATGACTTTTTCCCAGGCTTTTATCTCATCCCAATGATATGATCCATTATCGCTTTATGCCTGGGCCTATTTTGACTTCGTCCGCCCCTGAGTCAATCGGCATATTATGCAAACTTGAAAATTATTTAGTTAATTAGTTATAACCTATCACGTGATTTGGCCACCTTACGACAAGCTCTCTCCACATGCATCGCGCACAGGTGACATTCACAGCCTCCTTCCAGCTAGTGTCGACGAATTCAGTTCTTATGTTACTCGTTACACGAGGCGCGGTGGCTAAGCGGTAAAGTGCTTGGCTTTTGAATAGTGGGTCCCGGGTTCAAATCCTGTTGAAGACTGGGAGTTTTAATTTCGGGATCTTCAGGGCGCCTAAAAGTCACACAGATGTAATGGGTACCTGAGGAAAAAGGCAGTATGCCGTTGTGCTGGCCACATGACATCGTCGTTAACCGTAGGCCACAGAAACAGAAGACCTTTATACCATCTGCCCATTATGATAGAGAGACTTTAGTATTACTTGTTGCAATGTTGTCATGTGACCATAGGTGTCATGTGACCTAAGTTGTCTGTCTTTCTAGCTTATTATTAACTCTTTCTCTCCATAATTTTTTTCCATGATCCGACGGAATTATTTATTTTTCTCATTTGCAGTTCTCTTCCCTGATATGGTTGGTCTTCTATAACTTTTTTTTTTGATCAGACAACATTTGATTTGTTATAGAATTGAAGGGAAATGCATGCTCTTTATATAATACAAATTAATGTTTATAAAAACCATAAATTAATTGAATGTGGTCAAATCAACGATGGTATCGTCAATTAGGAGAGAAAGAGTTAATGTTCACGGCATAATCACGTAGCAGTAAAAATAAATATTCATAAATACCTTATATTTATGTTTCGAATGACGACTCTTCAATGAGTTGCCTAAGACTAGGAAAACATATTTTTTGTCAAAAAAACAAAACAAAACACTTTTACACTGTAAAAAAAAAAATTGTACCATTGGTAGTTATTATTTTGTTTACTATTAATTATCATTCGAGAATAAATTATACACACACACACACACAAAACTAAATCGGAATCATTTCAAGCATTTTTAATAGTCGCAGCATTAACATTAGTAACAGTTGAAATTTCGGTCCATCAGACGGTGCGGCGAAATGCCACGTGACTTTATTGAAGACTCATAGTCATTGCAAGTGTTTCCACAGTGAAGATTTACCCACGTTGTTGGCCAACTTGTCCGTTTAGTATTAATACTAGGCCATCTTGTTATTGAAGACCATATTTTTATAATATATCATTCTCTTCGTGGCCCAAACAAGCGGGACACCACGACGGAAAAGTCATGGAAAGATAACTCTTTTTATTTCTGCAGGTCGGACTAGAGTTACCCCACGTAACGTGGCTTCCGAACCGGATCTTTTTGAAGACTTGGATATATAGGGCGCCTCTGAGTCCACAGATCTCAAATGGGTACCTGACATTAGCAGGGGAAAGTATAGGCGGTTGGTAGTTGTGCTGGCCATACGACACTCTAGTTAACCCTTGCCACAGAAATAAATGATTTTTACGTCATCTACCGCATAGATAACAAAGATTCATTGGGGAAATTTTGCTTAAACCATGAAAAATGATCTCTATAACAGTAGTGAAAACACAGATAACTTTACGGATGGGGGTCGCCGCATAATGAGAAATTGTTAAAAAGGGTCGTGGAGCTGAAAAAGCTGAGACCCGCTGCCTTAGTTCAACAGTGAATTTGTAATGGCTCAGTCGGTCCGGACAAAATTCTGCGACTAAACAAGTCGATTCTTCAGCGACCTAGTTTACCACATTTCGACCTGCTTTGTAATCCTTCCTGCGAATGGGAGTTAAGTGCAGCATCGTCGGAGAAAAGCAGTTTCCCCATCTCCCTCCATGAGGATACTCCGAGTTAAAATAAACACAACAAACGGATTCATAATGTAACCGTGTAAATTAGATTCTTTTTTTCAGCAACCTCGGCTCCTCCCCCATATGTATGGGCATAATTCTTCGTTCCCTATATCTTAAAGAGAGGTAACTCATAATATTAGGATAATGAAAAGAAGGGACGTAATATTCCATCAAAACGTCCTCCCTTAGTTTTAGCTTATTAGGAGTCAGCCTGGAATTAAACCCTCGCATCAGATCTATTGACGATATATACTCCATCTTCCTGTGATTTAAGGGCGATTACATGATACGTGGGAGGCGCGGTGGTGAAGTGATAAAGCACTTTGGCATAAGAATCGAAGGCCCCGGGTTCGAATCCTGGTGAAGACTGATTTCAAATTTCGGAATAATCGGACGACTATGAATCCACCCAGCTCTAATTCATACCTGAAATTGAGGAAAAGTAATGATTGTTAGTTGTTGTGTTGGGCACATGACGCCCTCGTTAACCGTGGGGAAAACTGAAACAGATCGCAAGTTCCGAAAGGGGGGAACCTTTTATTACCTTATTATTATTTTATTAATTTAATGTCCATATTACTGTACTTCAGAGCAATATATGTGAGCACGTGAGGACACCAGTGATAGAACAGCTCCTTGTCCAGATCTTTAAAAAAAGTGGCCCCGTCAACATCCTCTGTGACACTAAGAGTGCCGGAGGAAGATGGCTCTTGTTTCAAGTGAGCAATACTAAAAACGTAGTGTTGTTGCTGAGGCGTAGTGTGGGGGTGCAAGGGGGGGGGGCGGCACGATGCCCACGGGCGCCCCTCTCAGGGGGGGGGGGGGTTGGTGCCACAAGCCTAGAGGTACCCAAAAAATTTATTATATTATTATACATATTACTATCAAATACTTTTTTTTTATTCCTAAGCCTGTATTTCTTTGTGATGTTTATGGAAAATGGTGTGTAGGGGGGGGGGGGGCGCCAATAAAGTGTCTTGCCCCGGGCGCACGTTTTCCTCACTACGCCTCTGTGTTGTTGCTTATGTCGCAATTACCAAAAAAAACCCAACAACATTGACATGCACATGTTTATTTTCTTGTGTTTCTTTGTAAAACCTAGGTTTAACGTTTTTATTTGACAAACTAAAATAGCGGTTCTCAACCTTTTATGCTCGGCGACCCCTTTTAACAATCCCCCACTTAGCCGCGAGCCCCTCCCCACCGCACACACAGATTAATAGAAGAATAGTCAATAACAATCCATTTTTTCAATGGTCTTTGGCGACCCCAAGTGGGTCGCAACCCACAGGTTGAGAAACCCTGAACTAAAACAATGAGTGGTGGGTAAGTAGCTAAGTTGAAGGAGGGGGGGAGGGAAATCGGTGGCTGAATGCTTGATCACTTGTCTGTTGAACCTGGGGTCTTGGAATCGAATCTCGATGAAGACTGTGATTTTGGAATTTTGGGATTTTTAGGGCGCTCCTGAGTCTACCCCAAATCTAATGGGTACCTGACTTAGTTGGGGAAAGTAAATCGGTTGGTGGTTGAGCTTGCCACTTAACACCCTGCTTGTTAACCGTTAACTAGACAAAAAAAGATGACCTTAACATCATCTGCCCTCTAGATCGCAAGGTCTGAAAAGGGAACTAAGTGATTGGTCTCCGAAGCATGCGGTCTCTGGTTATAGTCCCGATTCCCAGTGTGCATGAATGTGTCCATGTCTGATCAATGCTCCTGACTTCGATGATAACCTGTCACTTAGATTTTAACCATGAGTTCTACACATTCTAGTGACACAATGAAGACAATAATTATGCAGCGATGATAGTAACGCTATACTTGACAAGGCCTTCGAATACTTCAAGCGATGTTTATTTACTCAACAGGGATGATTATTATGTCTGTAAATCTGTCGGTATTTACTCGTTGGCCTTTTTCAGTCGTAGAGCGACTTAGGTTCATCTCGAACAAGCGAGAAGACAACCTGGTCATTGTTCATGGTCTGAAAGATGTCGCACGCTCAGCAGTCCCCCCCCCCCCCCCTCCCTCTCTGCGCAGCTAATGTGACCAAAGGAACGGAATATCCGATACAGTTTGGGACCAGAAGCACCGCAGGCTCTGCCAGGCCCGGGTTCGCTGTTCTGCCTCATCGTGGCACCCGGGTGGAAACGGCTATTTGAGGAGATAGCTAGGCAAAACGAATGGCAAAACATAACTCCCGTGGGGATGCCCATGGGTAGACGAGAGTCCACCCCTTGCACGGGCGGGGTTGTAAAAAAGTCCTCACAAAAAACTGTCACACATCCATGCGCCGTTCCTCAAAGGACCGTTCCATTAATGGCGGTTCCCTCACGGTTAGCTTGGTACAAAGAAGGAAGATGACGGAGGCTCCCAGTGCTCCTAGGCCTTCGGCCATGTGTCGGAGGCTGAAGACATTGGATACAGCAATGCTTTATATAGGCATTGACTAGGGTCGCTCTCAAACAGAACTGTGTTCCACAGGTTTGTTTTTCTTTTTTACTGTTACGGCTGGACGACCTAACAGGTTTTTTCTTTTCAAACTTTGAGCTCGAAGAGCCTTCGGCTCAGCTCAGAAGACAATCAAACGGCTCTGCCAGGCTGTAGCACAGTTTGCAGCAATCTGCCTAAGGGTCACCAGCTCCTGATTTTTCCTCAGAGCTGTCTCCCGAATTCTTTCCAACAAGGTTTCCTTCTCCTAGTTGGGTAGCCCGCCAAGCTTAACGCGCCCCTCCTGCCAGGTGTTTACTGGTTAAGGCGCTAGTTTCACGACTTTGCCCCTTCTCCTGTTAGTGGTAACAGTTCCGCCGGGCTCAATGTCTGAACTACACTAGAAAGACAAGGATTTGAGACGCGTGCCATTGGAAGCATTTTATAGGTAATGATAGGCTTAGAACCATTACCACTTCCGGCGATAACAACCTTGCGGAACCCGATATTTACTAGCAGTTCATTTACCGTGCTACTTGCTACAAGCCAAGGCCCTATAGTCTTTTTCGTGTACCCCAATTCTGCAACGTCATTCGTCTGTCTGGTTACGTCACACTTATAACTGTCACTAAATACAATGCACATTATTTATTTACAAACTCAAATACTCTTTAAAATAAACTAAATCCCTAACATACTCTCTAAACTAAACTAAAATTAAAAAAAAAAAAGATTTTTAGGACGAGTTGACCCAACTGTAACCTCAAACTAGTGTCGGAAATTAAAAGTGACATGACACTCTCTTTAACCTTTGACCTCAGAAACAGATGACTTTGTCATCATCTGACCTTAGATCACTAGGTCTTTGAGAGGAAGTTGTCTTTTACACTTCTCTTCAAATGAGTACAAAACAAACAAAAAATATTCTCTAAACATTGGTATCATTTGATAGTTACTTCCAAGTTGGCCTACATACTTCCGCTAGATTAAGGTCAAATCCTCTGTATTTTTTGTTTTTAAATTCAAACTTCTACATTCTTACACATGTGTCGGTCACCTAAGCCATACCTGGTTATGAGGTATAAACGAAGGGGTAAGGAATGTAGCCAGTAAAGGCGTTTGTCTTTTAAAGGGATAGTTTTTCAAATTTGAGTTATTGACATATTTAAATTCTGCGTAAAAAGTTGTAATATAAACATTGTATCATTTTTTTATTTAAATGCTTAGAAAATTTTATATTTAAAAAAGTAGTCAGTAAATTCTTGACATCTCAAAAAAAAACAACGGGATTCTTTGAGATTTTGTTTTAAGCTATTTCATGCGTCACTTCCCTCAACTATACTGAAAGAGAAACTAGATTTAACCAATCGTATTGCTTCATTCTTACAGTAGCTGTTAGGCTGTTAGGCTTAGCGACGGCCTAATCCAGAGCTATGATACAGTTATATATATATAAACATGTATAGATAGATCCAAAAGCATTAGGATAACCAACTCGAGAAAAAAAAGTAACATTTTCATCTAAGCCTCTCCCTGTCCCAAGAAGTAAATAGATCGTGTGTCTGACTGATTCGAACAAGCTGGTCAGTGTAAGGCTAGTCGAGACTACGTGTAGTCGGTCATGACAAGACAACCAAGCGATAGTGTTTGTTGTGTGTTGAGTGGTCAGGCGAGAAAATACACACTGTCGTGGTTAGTCAAGCATGTAAATCTATTTTTAACACGCATTTTTTTGTTTGCATATAAGATCCTAGATCTAACTGTATAGACGAAGCTATACTTCTTTTACGAGAATGTAAACTTTGCTGTATGGTCTCCCGTTATACAGAAGTCAATAGATTAATTTAAACGTATTTGTGACGTCACATAGAAACCCGGTGAAAGTCTGACTGTTTTGGATGCGCAGGAAAATTACGTCGGAAAAACATCAATGACTAAGTTATTATTGCAAATAAAAAAAGAATCATATATTCATTATCTGTAAATCAAAACACATATTATATCAAAAATTGTCAAAACCATCGGAGTTTCCTTTTAAAGTTCCAGGTAGTAAGATGTTGGCTAGTGAAAACAGAATAGTTCCTTCTTTTAACGCTGCCAACAATTTAACTACTAAATAACTCATCATCTTTCTCTCCTTCGCCTATTCTTTAGCCTGTTGGACCGTTGGAGCACCACACACGATCTGTTGACCACGTTTCTCCATTCCTCTCTGTCTTTGATTTGGAAAGAATCTCTTTCAATGACTGGCCCGTCCATTCTGTTATGTTGTCTTTCTATCACTTTCACTGTAGGTCTATGCCTCTTCTTTTTTTTTTCCTGGTACTGTTCCCTGAAGGAAGGTCTTTGAGAGCCATGAGGACCTTGTGATATGACCATATAGTTTTAGTTTGCGTTTATTGACAGTATTTAGCAGGTCTAAACTGCCCTAATGTTGTGACTTCGCAGGTCAGGGTGGAGGCCTACTGTAACGATTTGGTATCGATTCGACTCTATATACCAGTGATGCCCAACCTTATTCAGCCGGCGGGCCATTTTTATTTCCGACACTCGTGTCGCGAGTCACATCAATAAAAAGGTAATTTAAAAAAATGGATATGGACAATAAACCATTTTCATTATAAGCTCGAGAATCTTTAACCTAAACCAACCTTTAAATATCCAGCTGCATAGATGAGATGCCAGGTCTGAGTACTGAAACTAGAAATGTAGGTGTTCCCTGTAAGACAATTACGTAACAATAGGATTCGCCCAATTCATCAGTGAAAAGTTTTGTCCTCACTAATAATGCTTGCAATTGTTGTGCTCATCGTTGACCCTTGTTCTTGGAGATTTAGATTTAGAAAAGTTTCTTCAGGTGGCCTATAGAGTGGACATCAATTATCTGCATCACTTGAACTTTGATAAAGAATTTTGCAAGTCAATCCGTTCATACTTGTGGCACCATTAGTAGTCATTCCAACTAATTACTTCCAAAAAGGGAAAGATCCTCTGTAATGGTTGTAATCTCTTTGATCAGAACTTTGCCAGTGGTGGTCCCATGTATGCTTCTCATGGCTACTAACTTATCTGATTTCAAAACGGCTGTTTGTACCGCGAATATATACAAAGATTTCTAGCGGTATCAAATATGTCGGTGGACTCTTCAGTGACAATAAAAAACATTTCGAAATCTGCTGTCTGTTAGTTTTGAATGGAGATATTTACCCATATCTTCCAATTGCCTTGTAATTTTCATGAGAAAGGTTGAAAGCTTCAACATCATTCTTCTTTTCAGTTCTCATGTCTTCCATCCCTGCTATGTGAGTATTATTTTACACACTTGCCGTGGGAAACTGGCTTCATGTCTCTACTTACAATGTGAACAACTCTTTAGGTAGTGAGCCTAACAGCAGACTCATTTTTTTGTCTCTCTTTTTGATATCCTACACTCTAAGTGTAATCTATCAATGATGTCTCAAAAAAAGTATGCAGTCTTGTTTATGTGTTTGGTTTCATAAAGCTGTTTAATGCTTAATATGTTCTTTAAAAAGAGACACCTTTTCTTTGCAAAACAAATATGTTGACTTATTATCGATACTAGTCTATTTATTCCAACGTAGAGAAACATTTTTTTGAAACATATTATTATTATTATTTGTGGAGAGGGTATTTTCTACACTTTGTGCCAACGTTTCGCGGGCCGGATGGAACAACTTCGCGGGCCGGATGTGGCCCGCAGGCCGTATTTTGGGCATCACTGCTGTATACGGTTGGTTCATTAGCAATTAACGCGTGATTTGTCTTTGACTTCAAATTTCTGGAATAATGTCATTGTTAACCGCTATATTAAATATATAATTTGTTAAATTATCATATTTATAGGTGTCACAAAATCAGTGAGAATTACGGTTTTTAGTGTTTGTTTTTTAAAAACAATTACTGCAAACATTTTTTTTTATTTGTTTATTAGTCTATTTGGGGGCACGTGACTGAGTGATGAAGCGCTTGGCCTCCTAACCGGGTTCCTGGATTCGAATCTCGGTGAAGATAGTAATTTTTAATTTTGTGAACTTTTGTGCGCCTTTGAGTCCACCCAGATCTAATGGGTACCTGACATTAGTTGGGCAAAAGTAAAGGCGGTTGGAGATGTGCTGGCCACGTGACACCCTCGTTAACCGTGAGCCACAGAAACAGATGACCTTTACATCATCTGCCCTGTAAATCGCAAAACCTGAAATGGGTACTATGCTTTACTTACAACTGATTTGTCTACTTGGAGCTAGCTTTAAGCAGAGGTTTTGTTTCATTTCAGAGTCTTTCTTTCAAAGCGCGCTCTTTCAATGCTAACTGGGAAGCTTTCAAGGGCGGCTTTGGAAGTGATTACACTGACTTCTGGCTTGGGAATGAGTTTCTTCATCGTCTGACCACATTCGTAGGTGTTAACAAAATTTGTAGATCTTACCATTTTAGTAGGTCCTACCACATTTGTAGGTCTTACCTTATTAGTAGGTCCTACCACTTTTGTAGGTCCTTATTTGTAGGCCCTAGGAGGTCTTACCTAATTAGTAGTTTCTACCACATTTGTAGGTCCTACTTTATTAGTATCTACCAAATTTGTAGGTCTTACCTTATTAATAGGTCCTACTACATTTGTAGGTTCTACCATATTTGTAGGTCTACCTTATTAGTAAGTTGTACCACATTAGTAGGTCTTTAATTATTCGTAGGTGTACACTAGATCTTAACTAATTAGTAGGTCCTACGACATTTGTAGGTCTTACGTTTTTCGTAACAGGCATCGAAATCTTAGTCTACAACTGTCACAGCTGAACCGTATCCAAAAGGTCCCAATTTTCGATGGGTGAGACATATAGTCCGTAGATATGAAAATTTCCTCCACAAATTACTTTTTTTTTATGGAGAGCACTGTATTTATCAAAGCGCTTACAGTTGGGGGGGGGGGGGGGGGGGAAGGTCAACATAAGTGTTTAAAAGACCTGTTATAGTTCCCCGAACATAGGCGTAGCTAGGGTGGGGGGAGGGAGGGGGAGAATTTAAAAACTTGATGGGGGCCCCAAATGAATGTATTTTACATTAAATATTACGCAAAATGGAGGGGACTCTAAACATGTCAGCCCCCCCCCCTCCCCGGCCCCCAAATGATTGCGAATTCCTAGCTACGCCATTGTCCCTTAGGGATTGAGAGATTGAAATTCGCGGTTGGAAAACTCCCGTGAGTTTTGGAGTTTCAATTTACGAAGCAAGAAGATCAGCCATCTGGGCCGGCTTTAAGCAAAGACAAACAAGGCAGTCGATTTTTGACAGCCTCAAACAGGACTTAAATTTGTTTTAGAGAAAAAGAAATTGCGAAACATTGGAACAAATATCAAGCCTCTACGTCTACTGGCCTCTCATCTCTAAGTCTCTGCTACGAGTCAAGTTTTATTTGCAAATATTTATATCTACTTGTTAGACTATATATGTCAGTTGACCATTGACTCTTTGTTTTGGTGAAACGTCAAAACGTTACTTCTAGTCCATGAAGCCCATTCGCGCTATCGGGCGCTATATGAATATAATTTTTGTGTGTGTTAATTTAGATATAGGTAGGCTTACTGGGCCGTTTATGAGACTAAGACTAAAACTAAGACTGCTTTATAGAACTTTATGGCAATTTGATGTGATTCCAAGGACTTTTTTCTCATATAAAGGCAACACAACAGAAACATACACATAAATAGAACAGACACAACATAAAGAGTTCATTCAGCGACTACACATCTTGCTCTCGTTCATGTTTCCTGGTCGAAGGGTGGCAATGATATAGTCTGAACCGAGTGAGGTACGAATTCAGTGCGTACTTTTCAGTCTTAATTGTTTGTTTTTCTATTTCGATTTTGGGGGCCACCCTATTCACCTCGCCTGGGGCCTTCTATTACTTAATGCCGGCACTGCAGACAACAGCAAAGAAAGCTGATCTAAAAAAAAAATGGCGTATCTAAGGCAGACCAAACCTACCCTCGTCATAGTAAAGGTTTTTAATTAGTTACTCTTTTTTTTTTTCAGGATAATTATGAATTTCGATACGACATGAAAATAAATGGGCAGAACTATTACGCGCAGTACAACCACTTTAAGGTGTTTGATGAAAATCACTCTTACCAGCTGGAGATCGGTCAATACATCGGGGGCAATACTACGACTGACCTAAAGAAACACAATGGCGCGGCGTTCAGCACCAGGGATAGGGATAATGATAATTCAGAAGGGTCTTGCGCTGATACGTACCAAGCTGGTTGGTGGTACACTGATTGCGGTCCACTGATCCTGAATTCGCCGCAGGCAGAAGACAATGAAACTAGGTCTGTCGTGTTCCTGAAAATGCGCCTTCATTTAGATGATTAAATGTTTTAAATGATCCTGGATAATTACAAACAAGTGTATTTATATTAACTCCAAAAAAAAAAAGTGTTCATTTGTCTTATTATTCAAATAAAAAGTTTTGTATTATTTTCTTAATTGTAAGACTCTGTTTTGCTTGTTTTGTTGTTTTATTTTGAAGAGGGACAAACTCTAGGGATTCTGACACCTAAAGTTAATCTAGCCATCTGCTCTCCGTTTTTCATTTTGAGTTTCAAAATCACGTTTACCTACTTTAAGCATGAATCACTGATTTTGGTTTAGTCTTGAGACGGGGAAGAATCGGGTGTGGCTCTCGGCAAGGATCGTATCAGCGCGCAGAGTCTGTCTCCATGGTGTCCGGTCTTGGGCTTTTTCCTCCCACATATTTTCTTTGTATATGTACTAGATCTATCTAGAGATGGCTTCTATACAATCAGGCAGTTTACTAGATGTATCTAGCTGTGGCTTCTATACAATCAGGCAGTTTACTAGATGTTTCTAGCTGTGACTTCTATACAATCAGGCAGTTTACTAGATGTATCTAGCTGTGGCTCCTATACAAATCAGACAGTTTACTAGATTTATCTAGCTGTGGCTTCTATATAAATCATACAGTTTACTAGATGTATATAGCTGTGATTTCTATATAAATCAGACAGTTTACTAGATGTATATAGCTGTGGCTTCTATACAAATCAGGCAGTTTACTAGATGTTTCTAGCTGTGGCTTCTATACAAATCAGACAGTTTACTAGATGTATCTAGCTGTGACTTCTATACAAATCAGACAGTTTACTAGATTTATCTAGCTGTGGCTTCTATACAAATCAGACAGTTTACTAGATAGTTTACTAGATGTATCTAGCTGTGACTTCTATACAAATCAGACAGTTTACTAGATTTATCTAGCTGTGGCTTCTATACAAATCATACAGTTTACTAGATGTAACGAGCTGTGTCTTCTATACTATTAGGCAGTCAAACTATTATATCTATCCACGACGTGTACGCTACTCATCAACTGATTCAACTTGTCTTTTTGTTTGGTGATTCTGGAGGCCCGACTGTTGACGCAAGAACTGTGTCTTGATCTTTAGTGATTTAACCATGCCATGTATGTAAATCACGTATATATTTATCACAGGACACCAGAACTTTATTATTAACAATATAAAATCATCCCAGATATATATATATATATATATATAAATATATACACCAATAAAACTGGCAAAAAAACAAACAAAAAAAAAAACAAC
Organism: Biomphalaria pfeifferi; assembly: GCA_030265305.1. NCBI lineage: Eukaryota > Metazoa > Mollusca > Gastropoda > Planorbidae > Biomphalaria > Biomphalaria pfeifferi. Next base: position 1,443,768 of record JASAOG010000119.1, on the reverse strand, counting down.
AAACTAATCCACATGACAAGCTGCTAGTTAAATGTTAACCGAAGAAACAGATAGAAGGTCTGAGAAGGGAACTGTGTATTTCTGTACGAAGCTCGATCCTGGCAGTGCGGAGAATGAAAATTAATTCATCCTCACTTATCCCTTAGTCTGTTGGACCATTGGGGCACCATACAGGATCTGATGACCTTCTTCAAGTTAGCTTATGCACTGTGAATTTGACGATGTGGAAGACAACACAGTCTAGGGCTCACGTCTAGGGCTCACGTCTAGGGCTCACGTCTAGGGCTAATGTCTAGGGCTCGTGTCTAGGGCCTATGTGCAAGCTGTGCTCAAGGCAGACATTGTTGTTATGTATTTGTGATATTCTGAAAATTAACACCCGTCCTCTTTGGGCTGCCTTCCTTATATTTATTTAGCCTTGTTAAAATATTAGTCTTTCTTGATCGCAAACCTGTTTATTGATATGCCCCATATGGTAGAATCTTGCGGTGGCGAAGTGGTAAAGTTTCCGGGGGTCCCCAAGTTCGAATCCTGGTGAAGACTGGGATTTTTTATTTTGTTATCAATAGGGCGCCTCTGATGGGTGGACCTGACATTAGTTGTGGATAAATAAATGCGTTCTTCGTTGTGCTGGCCACATGGCACCCTCTTTAACCGTGAGCACAGAAACAGATGACCTGAAGTGGGAAAATTTTTTAACACACCAGGTCGTATCAAAGCACTATGAGCATATAAAGACATGTATGGCGTATTCAGTAATTTGGTTTAACACCATATTTAACATCCTATTTAACATCCTATTTAACATCCTATTTAACAGCCTATTTAACAGCCTATTTCCAAAAACAACAACAACAGTAACGTGACCCTGAATTACATAATATGCTATCAGACTTTAAGCCAAGCTTCAATGTATTCAGAACAACGCCGTACGAATAGTCGTAAGAAAAACACGACGAGATTCCGTTACTACGCCCTTGCGCACGGTCCATTGGCTTCCTGTGAAAGCGAGAATCGACTACAAGGTGGCCACACTTTGTCATAAGTGTATCTATAATTAAAAAAATGCCCTTGTACTTTAGCGAACTGATCACTCCACATGTCCCTCAGAGAGCCCTGCGCTCAATTGACTCAACACTTGTAGTGGTGCCACGTTTCTCCCTCATTAGCTACGGTCTGCGGGCTTTTACAGTATTGATCTCAGACATGCTAGACTACTTTCAAGAAGTACATTCAGACCTATCGGTTTAAAATTTTTTTAGATTAATTTGTCATTTTAGCTGTCGAGTTTGTGTTTGTTAGTTATCACAGCGCCTTGAAGTCTACATTTTGTTTGTTAACAGTGCTTTATACCTTTAGAAAATTATTCTTTTCATTATTATACATATGACTAAGACTGATAGAACTGACATGAGGTCTAAAAATACTTGGTAGTGTTCTTGATAGACTTCGACTTTGTAAATTTGGAAAGATAATGATTTTTTAACATTTCCAAGATGGCATCGGCTGCTAAAACGTTGTTTGCTATTCCTGCCTCAAGACTATTGTCAGTGTGACAAACAGTGATACTAGGACCTGGCTAAACCCAGAAACATTAGAAATGCTGATATGTCTCAAATACAACAAGGAGCCCTAATCCTCAAAATGACGGTTACATAGGAAATACACGACCCGTGTCCAACGTCAGATCATCGGTCATCACATTTACTGCTTCAATGTTTTTGTGAACCTGGACTGCAGCTATTCGTAATTTGAAATAGTACGTTGCACATTTTTTTTCTGTGAAAATACAAATCCCAGCGTTTTTATTGACCTATAAAAATGATCTTATCTTATGTTATCTATAATAAATGAAATTAAATCTTATTACATGTACTTAGCTATGTTATGACCTAATTTCATAACATAAACTGAACACGAGAGTTAGATCTAATAGAATCGAACCAAAACCATACTCGTTATTGAACCGAACCAAACTCGAATGTAAATTTAAACTCACCGAATCCGAACTACATAAGACTGTTTTTGCCCTGGATGTGGCAAAATTTGTTAGTCACTGCTCAGGCTGCGTAGCCACGGGTGTTTACCATGTAACTTCGGACGCGAAGAAAAGCCACATTATCAATCCCATCTCTAGTTTTATTTTAACTTTCAAAGTATAACAATCAGGGCTTTTTTTGTGACGGTACGTACCGGTACTGCGTACCGGCACCTTTTTGAAAAAGTTATTATTTTTCTTGTATTTTAACGTATATTATTAATTTTTAGTAGTTAAAAGTTAGGCATTCAACTACTGAGTACCGGCACCTATTTTTTTTTAAAAAAAGCACTGATAACAATGATGAATTCCGCTTACTCATAGAATTAGAACCCTTGTTTCCCAGATTATATCCTAACCAGCTATTCTGTTGTAGAGAACTTCCATTCAAATAGATTTAATAGAATATGTATTATGCTGTCATGTGTATTACATGAAAGACAACTCATTTTTTACTTTTGCTACCATTGGTAGATCTAGTGACCTCCCTTGTTTCAATCCAATGTTAGGCTTTGAGTCCCCGTGATAGTCGCCGATTTCCGCATCGCAGACTGTCTCGATAGGTCTCTGGCAATGTTTACAGCCTTTCTTATCTTATCTTATATAATACAGACGTTACTTCAAAAAAGAAGATGATTACGTCCTAAGCGTCATGCATTTAGTCATGCATATTAACCAATGACTTAAACTCTGCCTAGTCACTGGTTTTCCTGGCTAGTTCAGGCAACCCATTCCATGCTCTAATAGCACTAGGGAAGAAGGAGCATTTGTACAAATTTGTCCTAGCATATGGGACGAGGAATGTGCCTTTATCTTTGTGTCTTTCAGAGTATTTTATTAAATTCTGTTTTTGTATTTGAAGATTATTGTTCAGTGTTTTATGTATAATTGCTACTTTACTTTTGAGTCTTCTGTCCTGAAGGCTTTCTAAATTAAGTGTTTTTACTAAAGGTGTTAGTCTAGTCAAATGTGAATATTTGTTTGTTATGAATCTCACTGCTCTATTTTGTGTCTGTTCCAGTTCCTAATGTTTTCTTGAGTTGAGGGGTCCCAAACGGAGGATGCATATTCTATTATTAACCTAACCAAGGTTAAATAACATTTTAGTTTTATGTTCTTTTTTGATTTATAGAAATTTCTTGTAATAAATCCTAATATTTTGTTTGACTTTTTTGATAGTTTCATCAATATGTGGATTCCATGACAGTTTTTCATTTATTATAACACCTAGGTATTTTGCGTTTTTAGTTTGTGTTACTGGTTTGCCATGAATAAGATAAGTGGAATTAATTTGTTGTAGTTTTTTGTTACTCTTAACAACTGACATTTTTCTGGGTGGAAAGACATGCTCCAATTTGATTCCCATTTCCGTAATTCATCTAATTCTCTTTGTAAAATATCTGTGTCTTGTGTTGTTTTTATTGTTCTATATATTATGCAATCGTCTGCAAATAATCTGACTTTTGTTCCTGAACTAATGCAATTTGGTAAATCATTTATGTAAATTAAAAATAGTAGTGGACCCAAGACTGTTCCTTGAGGTACACCTGAGTTTACTATTATTGGTGTTGATTTAGAGCCATTGATTATTAGTTTGTTCTCTCCCTATCAGAAAATCTTTAATCCACTGATGCAGAGGACCATTAATGCCGAAATTTTTTAAGCAAACTATGGTGGTGAACTTTGTCAAAAGCCTTGGAAAAATCTAGTAAGATAGCATCTATTTGTTTAATATTATCTAAACCTTTTATAAAAATCATCAATTAGTCCTATTAGTTGTGTTTCACATGATCTATATTTCCTAAAGCCATGTAGGTATGGTGTGAGGACATTATGTTTGTCTATGTGATTTATGATGTTGCTACATATTATGTGTTCTAGGATTTTACATTGGATGCTGGTAAGTGATACTGGTCTGTAGTTTCCTGGGTCAGATTTTTCTCCATTAGCTTCTTTCCAATCCTTTGGTACTCTGCCCTGGTTAAGCGAAGCCTAAGAATTTTGAACACTTGGGCTAGCTCATTGCTTAGTTCTTTGAGTAATCTAGCTGGAATACCATCCAGACGCTTTATTTGGTTTGGTGTTGGCTAATAGTTTTTGGATTCCACTTTCTTGTACTACTATATCTTCTATGTTGTCTACTTGGTTCAAATTCAGTCTGGGGCTGAGAATGCTGATTCAAAGTATTTGTTTAGGATGTTTGCTTTAGTTTCATTATCATTATGAATTATGTTATGTTCATCTTTTAATGGCCCTATGACTGTTGTTTCCATTTTCTTAGATTTAATGTATGACCATAGGTTTTCCCAACTGTTTTCGACTGTTTAGCATATGGCAGCGGTTGTCAACCTTTTTTTTCTCGGCGACCCCTTATTATAATCCCCCAATCTGCCGCGACCCCCACCCACACAGCAATAGAAGAATAGACAATTACAGTCCATATTTTCGATGGTCTTAGGCGACCCCTGACAAATCGTCAATCGACCCCCAAGGGGGTCGCGACCCACAGGTTGAGAACCCCTGGCATATGGTATCTAAAAACAACTATAAGAAGATATATTAAAAGTATGTTTTATTTTAATAACAAGGATTTAATAACAAGAAAAACAATGTTACAAAAGAAAGTTTGTGTGGAAACACAAACTCAAAATCGGCCCCCGAAAAGGTCAACACAGGCAGGCTTCAATATTTTGAGAAAGAACATCGAAATGAAATTATATCAAAGACAAATGAGAGATAAGAATGGAGAAAGAAGGTTAACAGATCTTGTGTAGTGCCCCAACGGTCCCGCAGATCAAAGGATAGGTGTAAGTGAATGTAAAGTTAGATGTGAACATGGCATAACTAGTTCCCCTTTTAGACCTTGTGGTTTATAGGGCAGATGATGTAAAGCTAATCTGAATTTGTGGACTACGGTTAGCGAGGGTGTCATGTAGCCAGCACAACGACCAACCGCCTATACTTTCCCCCAACTAATGTCAGGTACCCATTAGAGCTGAGTGGACTCAGAGGGACCCCGGTTCGGAAGCCAAGCGCTTTACCGCTCAGCCACCGCGCCCCCCCTCCCACATGGCCTAACTGATGTCTTATAATTGATCTAATTGTTTTTAAAAGGCTCAATCTCTTATTCGAATCCTCAAAAAATAAAAAAAAAATTTCCGCAATAAAAAAAATGTTTAGAAAAATGAAGTTTAGAAGATTACTATTTATTTTAAATTAGATCTAACTTTTAATGCATACTAATTAGCTTTTTCTCTTTAAAAAACAGCTTGCATAACTGATTATAAAAATTAGATTTTTCGCTTTCAGAAAAAAAAAAGTAGCCGTTGCATCAGAACTTTGAATGGTCTAAAATATTGCGATGTCGGATTTTCAATATCTTTTCTAGTTTAGGAGATCAGGTTATATTACCACCTCAGTCAAGTAACATGTCTTTGCCTTGTTCGAGATACCAAACAAAATATTTCAATTAGCAATATTTAATTAACTATTTGGTTATCTTTTTTTTTATTGATTCTTGTGTTGTCAGGTAAAAGAAATAATTTTATCAAATTTCAGCTGGATCTGAGATTGGGTGTCCCAGAAATAACGTGTAAATTATTTTTTTTTACCAGACAGAATGACAGACAGACAGAGTGAGTTGATATAAGCTTTGTAAAAACAGATTGAGAGATACATATTAAATATAAACAAGAGCAAAAGTGTTTCCTATCAACGTTATAGGGAACAATTAATTAGCCTCGTCAAAACTGAGCCTCTATCAGCTTATGTATTCTAGATAAAACGTGAATTGAAATTACCTTGTTTAATAGAATAAATATTTTCGAATACAGTAGATTAGTAAACTATTAACTAATGTTCTACTTTATTTTTTAAAAATAATTTCATATGCAAAAGAATGACTGATTGGCCGTACGTCTGCCCAACAAAACTAAAGTGTTGAATGTCTATGCATATCGTTAAAGATTTACTTTGGGTTCCCACCTTTCTGAAATATTTTTTGCTTTAATATTTTAAAAACGCTTTTTGAGACTTTTTCATTGGTTGACTTAATTTGATCATTTTTGAGTTTTTTCACTTTTTCACCAACTGTTTTCAGTTTCTCTTGTTCAGTCTGCCGCACTTTTTGGGCTTTCGACTTCATTTCCTTATCTTGATTGCTCCAGAGCTCTTTGGTCTTTGCGATCTGCTCAATTTGTTCTTGTAACAGTTTGATTCTGTTTTCTTCTAGAGCTTTGCCTTCAAGGTAGCATTTGTTGAACTCCTCTCTTTGCCGTTTCAACTCTTCGGCATGAGCTTTGGCCTCTTCTTCTCTTTTCTGTCGTAGCAATTTCGTTTCATTAAGGATGTTTTCCGAAAACTTGATCTGGTCTCGTATTGAGTTTATGATTGACTCTACGTGTTGAGACAAAGTGCTGAGGACGCCTGTGCCTTTGTCTTTCTGTTTGAGTTTGAGGTAAAGAGACTCCGCTCGTGCGTTTAAGTCTTGTAAGAATGGAGTACTCTTATGGCATTGGATGTCAGTTAAAATGAGTTGAAGCCTTTGTAAAATGAGGCTAGCGTCGTTCATTATCTCCTCCTCAATAAAATCTTTCTCAGCCTCAACCAACAGAGCTGCCCTAGATGCGGCGGCAGTTTTAAAATGCTCGTCACAATAGCGACAGTTCTGTTCTTTGAGAGTTTGAATTACATCAAAAAGATTCTTTACTTGCTGGTTTCGTTTGGCTTCATCTTTGGTTCTGTTATCAAATAAAACTGCCCTGTTGTTACATGCCATTAAAAGCTCTTTAAATTCTCTACTGTTTTGCTGTTGTAACCAGCTGTTAAAATCTGTATTTAGCTCTTCTTCAAACTTATCCCCATGAGTCATAATTATAATGAAAAAGTTCCTGAAAAACATGTCTCCGAAAACTTTTTTCAAAGTTTCAACTGTCCGAATTTCTTCTTTTGTGAAACGACTTCCATACTTGACAACAAGCAGAAAGGCGTGATAGCCTTTAGGACTCAGAGTAATGGCCTTAGATACAGCAGCCAGAAGATCTTTCGTGGCCTCAGATTCATTCATTCTTGTGTCTTGAACACCAGGACCATCCACCACTTTTATTTTGGCTCCGTTCCATTCACTGATTTCATAAGTGACGTCTGTGGTGACAGAAACTAAAGATGGCTTACTTTCAAACGCTTCGCTTCTTAGGATGGAATTCCCAGTGGCACTTTTTCCGTTTCCAGTTTTTCCAATAAGCAGAAGATCGAGAGTTTCCACGGCCACATTTCTGAAATAAAAAGTTGTATCGAATAGTAAGAATCAAAAACAAATATTTTTTTTTCAAAGGACAAAGAATTACAATTTTATATTATTTATTACAAAACAACGGAGACGATAAAATACTTGCTTTTTAAGATTTTTCATACTAATGTGTACGTTGTCGAATGTTTCTGGCTGAATATTGGAATAAAAAAAAATATTTTTAAATAATTTAAATGTTATTTATATTGTAAGTTGCTTAGAAACATGTTTTAGTATAATTTCACCTTTACCTAATATATAAAACAAATTGTTGGGTATGTTTATGTATGTATGTAAGTATGTTTGTGCGTGTATATGTCCTGAATAGAAATCAAAACCAGTTGACCAATCTTGATAAAATTTGACATAAACGTTTCTTAAATACTAGCGGTGAACCTAAGGTATGTTAAGTGGCCCATTTCCTAGATGAAGACCCTAAAAATAAAAAAAATAATTAAATACCTCAATTTGTCAATAGTGAAGAAGGAAACTTTTTAACAAACCCGCTTAACCCATTATCACAGTATTTATAGTTTTTATGAACATGGTGGGTAAACTGTTAAAATGTAATGTCATAGTCTACTTTCATTTTCGTGCGAAAATCCAAAAGTTTTAAGGGAGCATCTCGTCATGTTTGACATAGATCTAAATCCAATGCACTAGATCACTGATGCACAAACTAAGGCCGGCGGGCCACGAGGTCATATCCGGCTAGTGTGAAATATCTGTTTTGTATTTTATGAAATATAAATTAAATTCTACATAGTACTACTAAAGATAGTTACATGCGTGCGGTACCTCAGGATTGAAAAATCTAGCGCTATATAGTAACAATTCTTCTTCCTCTGAGCGGACCTTCTCTTCCAGTTCCGATATTCTGCATCTACTTTGGTCATCATTTTGACTTGTAACACTATTTCTAGAGGATGATCTCGGAAGAGGTTTAGGAGTTTCTGAATTCATTGATTGTTGGATGAACAATTGGTATTGTGAGAAGTATTTAGCTTCAGTAACTGTTGATAAGACAAAAACATACACGAATTGTTTAAATCCAAAGAATGATCTTATATAGTTAAAGCATTGTAGTTTTAAAAGTAGTAAAAAAGCTCTCCTTTCAGACTTTGTAATCTATAGGGCAGATGATGTAAAGGTCATCTATTTCTGTGGCCCACGGTTAACGAGGGTGTCATATGGCCAGCACAACGACAAACCATCTTTACTTTTCCCCAACTAATGCCCATTAGAACTGGGAGGAATCAGAGGCATTTAAAGATCTCGGAATTAATAATCCCAGTCTTCATCAGGATTCGAACCCGGGACCCTCGGTTCGGAAGCCAAGCGCTTTACTGCTCAGGCACCGCGCCTCTTAGTTTTAATAGTATTTGCGAAATTAATTATATTAACACTTCGACATTGACACATGATAAAGATGAAAACAGTGCATCTGCTTAAAATAAATATTCACTAGCAAAGGTTCTGAAGTCAACTAGTTACCTACTAAACTGGAATAAACACATTTTAACTCTCAAGTGGATTTTAATCGACTAGATTTAGGTTAAACAGAGGAAAATAAACTGCAATGGTCAAGTCAGAGTACCATTTCATGAGTGCAAAGCCTTCACTAATTGGAGGCCCTATGCCTAAGACCGGCCCTGATAGAGACAGCTGATCTCGCAGATGCCTTCTAGGCCTCTAACATCCCTAGAAGATTATTGTTACCTATAAGAGGGTAGTTATATGAGAGACCTCCCACATCTCTAGAAAATTCCTCAGTAAACAATGCTAAGGAGTCTACAATGAATCTTGTTTCTCTGTGACGAATTTTAAATCTGGCAGCGCCATAGTATAAATTCTCGGTTATGCCTTTAATAATAATACTCTATACAAATCATAGTTATAATGATAAAAGTTTCCAATGAGAAGTGGCGATTGGGTAGGCAAAGATGCTGTCTCGGCATGTCCCTCTACTCTTGAAGGGACTTCGCGCTTTAGCCTCGGAGTCATTGTTTGAAGTTTGTCTACATAAATAATACTCTAGTTTAAGGGAAAATTATGTAACACAAATAGCTGGTATTCAAATTTTATAATTGTATATAACATAACTCTTTCACGATTCGTAGAGGATTAGGAAGCCTTTTTAAAGACATTAACGTTCGTTAAATTCCCAGGTCAAAGACAGTCTTCTGCTAAGTACTACTTTTCCTGCAAATTTCAGACATAAAAACAACGGACAGAAGCAAACGACTTCTATTATAAATACTCAATCTGTGAAGATTTAAAAAAAAATATATGATTTATAACAGGTTATTAAAACTAGAATACAGATCTAACAACACCGGCCACTCCTACTTTTCGTTATCTGTCTCTATGTCTCATTCTCCCCCCCCCCCCCCCCACCTCTCTCTCTCTCTCTGAATTCTTAAGCAACGCTAGGACATCACGTTCATTCAAACAATCTTATCGGTCTGATCCATTGAATGAAAAGAACCAAAGCAATATGCAAAGGTATGCGTTTGACTTTGCGATCGAACAGAATCAAACTCATACATTATGTCAGGATACTAATCCACTGGAGAGAAAGAAAAGTTTGTAGCTTATCTTTTGTAAATGTTTGTGTCTTTATCTTTAATCAATATTCGAAGCTCTTGATTTGTAAACTTCTAGGAGAGATATTTGAAGTCTTGATGGTGAATGTATTTTGGTCGATTACAAATTTCTCAGTTTAAATACCACATATAGTTTTACACCATTGAGCTTATAGAGTTTTTCCTTTAAATGTATATTTATATAGTTACAATAGCAGTTACAATTGAATTGAATACCAATCTATTTGTAAAGCTGCCTGGCCAGGTGATATGCTTCCTGTCTTATCTTATATATTTACAATAAGTAAAAAAAAAAAGTTCCCCTATAAGATGGTCTATAGGGCAGATGATGTAAAGTTCATCTCTTTCTATGGCCTAACATCTGCCAAAAGCTAGCTTCAAGTAGACAAATCAGTTGTAAGTAAAGCATAGTACCCATTTCAGGTTTTGCGATCTACAGGGCAGATGATGTAAAGGTCATCTGTATGATCTGTTTCTGTGGCTCGCGGTTAACGAGGTTGTCACGTGGCCAGCACAACGACGAACCGCCTTTACTTTTCCACAACTAATGTCAGGTACCCATTAGAGCTGCGTGGATTCAGGGATGCCCTAAAAGTCCCAGTCTTCACCAAGATTCGAATCCGGTTCCCCCAATTCGGAAACCAAGCGCTTTAACGCTCAACAACCGCGCCTCCCGTATAGTTACAATGCTCCCGTATGAAAACACAGCTCGCGCAGTATTCTGTCGTCCTGCAGAAGATTGAAGCCAGGGCGTAATAATGGTCTTGTGAGAGGGCGTACAATAAAATCTGCAAATACTAACACGTCTTTCTTTAATACAAGGTACACACTTGACCTTTGCGCACATACGATAAAGAAATGAGCACACGAGATAAAGGAATGGACACACGAGATAAAGGAATGGACACACGAGATAAAGGAAGGACACACCAGATAAAGAAATAAACAGACGAGATAAAGAAATGAGCAAATGGTATATAAACTCATGAGATTAATAAATGAACCCATGAGATAAAAAAGATAAAGAAATTAACACACGACAGGAAGAAATAAACACATGGTATAAAGAAACGAGCTCATGAGATAAAGGAATGAACACATGAGATAAAGGAATGAACACATGAGAACAAGAAAAAAATAACACATGAACTTCACAAAGACAGCCGAGCCCTACTTCATTGCAGCCTGGGTTGAATGGAAACAATATACACATTGTTCACGTGCCCGATCAAAGCCCGCCCCCCCCCCCCTCCCAAAAAAAAAGTCCAATGAAGCCGATCTACTGAGATAACAATCTAAACTATGGGCATTACTTTCGATGGGCTGAAAAACACTGTTTCACGGGCCGAGTGTGGCACGCTGGTAGTAGTTTGAGCCTCACTGCTGTTAGGCACCTAGTTTATATTAGTTAGCTAGAGACGCACCATAGGAGACGTACATTGAAAGGGACTAGTGACGCTTGGGATATTTTGGGTTAGAGACTGGCGATAGGATTCTCTTGCGTAACGTGTTTTATTTGACAAGAGACTTTGACTGTGGCCTTTTAGTGGGTTAAACGTATTATTCATTGTTCATCAGTGTTGACCACATCTTTGCACTAGTTAAAACAGATGTGTGTTATCTTTGTGGTGTTGTTCAACTACGTTGAATACACCCGAACAACAAACCCTAACGCTTGCTGAGTAATTCATTAAAATCTAACAAACATCTACAGTTGACTTCAGAACAGGATAAACATCCATCACACTGCCTCATAGTTGTGCATCGCTTAATAGCCCTTGCCTGTATGACGTATACACGGGATTTTCCCCCAAAAAGGCACAAAACCCCAGTGCAACGCCCTCAGCCCCTTGGATGACAAAAGTGCTAATCATCGAACCACGATGGACGAGCGACATATTATTATATTAATGAATAATTGTGCGAAGCTTTGTAAAAAAAAACAACATAAAATAAAATGATATAGGTATTACCTTATTGCTAAACAAAGATTTGACCCAGCCATAAGTGATATGCCAACATCGGTTCACCTATAAACATACATAGTGTGTAAGGGATTGCTGTAGATATAACTGTCAACAGACTTGCTTAACTCTCTTATGTTCGCTTAACTTACTGAAAGGCTATGCACACAGACACACAAAAAGAAACGGAAAATCTGAATATTATAAATCAATAACAGGAAACCGTAAAGAAACTAGAAACTCCATACATCCTAAAATAAAAAGACAGGGAAGAAGAATAAAATACATTGAAAATCCGTAAGGTGGGTCTGAATATAAGAAATTGACCTATTGTTTGACAGCGTAGTGCCCCTTAATTTAGGAGAGAGAGAGAGAGAGAGAAAGCGAGGGATAGAGAAAGCGAGAGAGAGAGAAAAATAACGAGAGAAAAAGCGAAAGAGAGAGAGAGAAAGAGAGAGAGAGAAAACAAGAGAAAAAGCGAAAGAGAGAGAGAGACAGAGAGAGAGAGAGAAAAAACAAGAGAAAAAGCGAAAGAGACAGAGAGACAGAGAGAGAGAGAGAGAGAGAGAGAAAACGCAAAAAAAAGAGAGAGAGAAAGAGAAAGAGAGAGAGAGAGAAAGAGAGAGAGATTTGTCCTAGCATATGGAATGAGGAATGTGCCTTTATCTTTATGTCTTTCTGAGTATTTTATTAGTTCTTGTTTTTGTATTCGAAGATTATGGCTGTGCGTTTGTACTCTATTTCAAAATAGAATAATGTGACCTTTCTCGGTTCTTGATTTAACAATAAAATATATCTTTATACTGATAAAACAACAGATATGGTATACATATATTATTTTAATAGTTTGTGTATGATTTAGAAATGCAAAGTTCTAACGAAAGCTGAAAGTAAATGTTTTTATAATTTTCATTGAAATGACTCCGAACGGATATTCTTCTGTTGGCCAACATTTTCTATTGTCCTATAATCAAGTCCTACGACAACTACAAAATCGAAATGGCTCTAATTTTTTTAAAGTTCCAGGTCATATAATATCTTACAAAGATATTTGCTTATAACAAATAGTACCATGTGCTAATATTCCCCTAATCCATATTTTGATAAAGCGTCAATTGTTTCGGAGAACATTGAGATTTTATTCGACCTTTTGTAAACGGTTACTTTTAAAAATACTTTGGAATGTCTATGGCTCCTGTCTCGGAAGACAATGGATGCTCTCAGATGAGTTACTGGCTTTGGTTTTGTCTTGAGATGGAGCAGAACCTGGATTGAATTAGTATGCATTTGAAGCATTTGAATGTAACTTCGGAAATATTTTATACACTAGAAACAGTTACTACTTCCGCGTTGGCCACTTGTATTTTGCAGAATAAAAAAAAAAGTTTTCAGAATTAATTTAAGTGTCACTTTGCAGACAAGCTGCATCTAAGTACCGGCAGTAACCTTAGCAACTAGCTCCGCCTTTCCTCCAGAAAGTTCTAACGGAAGTGCTATGGCGTCATTGGGAGCGTAGCTTGCAGGGAAATAGTTAAGCGCTCGTCAGTTGTAGAGAAGATTTCTTAGGGGAAGGTTGTAGACAGGATTTCGTACAGGAAGGTTGTTAAATGGAACTTAAAGAGACAAGTCACATACATTTTAGTTGTACAATTCATATATTTGTTTGAATTTATTTGTCAACGAGCTCTGAAGGAGTTATTGAATTAATACTGTTTTATTTGTACATTTTGTATATTGTGAGTGAAATTAGTTCCTGAATGGAATTTTTGTATTTTTGAACTAAAGGATCTTCATTAATTGAATTTCTAGAGATATTTAATATCTGCATAATAATCTACGGCGTTGCAGAAAGAGAAACCATATTGTGATATTTGTTAGCACCTTCGACAAAGAAATACATCCTATGATATTAAAAAGGGGGTTCGGCTTATGTAAAAAGCACTTCCTTTAGACACACATTTAACACATTATAAAAGTTTGTCAAATATGGTATTTATTTACTCTTTCATACAGAATGTGACAAACAGGCAGTACAAATAATATCAGTCTCTCCCTTCACTAACTAAGAAGACGCAAAGAGAAAAATAATTCTTCCATGATGTTAACAATGTGCTTCACTGTCATTTATTCCCTGTAACATAGTTTTACATTACGTGCCACGATTATAGTCTATGAAAGGTGCGGTTTTACCTGCATATATTATAAATAATATAATGTATAATATTCACCAAAATATAAGATATATACAGGTATATACAAAGTTTAAAATGAAAATAATAATAATACAATTATACAAAGCTATATTGAAATTGTAAACTCATTTAGTCTTGTGCATTTATATCATAGATGATGAAATAAGAATGTAAATACATTTTTTTTATCACTTTAACAAAATTTACTCATTTTACTCTTCATTCTAAAATAATAGCCCCCCCCCCCCCAGAAAAAAAAATTAACACGTAAATTCCCCACAGATATAACGCAAAGGTTTCTTTGCTATAAATAGGACTTTATAACAAGGACGATTTGGCATAGGTGACACAGAGATAAAGCAGACAAAACATAGGTGACAGAGAGATAAAGCAGACACAAACTTAAAGACAAAACATAGGTAACACAGAGATAAAGCAGACACAAGTTTAATGACAAAACATAGGTGACACAGAGATAAAGCAGACACAAATTTAAAGACAAAACATAGGTAACACAGAGATAAAGCAGACACAAGTTTAATGATAAAACATAGGTGACACAGAGATAAAGCAGACACAAATTTAAAGACAAAACATAGGTAACACAGAGATAAAGCAGACACAAATTTAAAGACAAAACATAGGTGACACAGAGATAAAGTAGACACAAATTTAAAGACAAAACATAGGTAACACAGAGATAAAGCAGACACAAGTTTAATGACAAAACATAGGTGACACAGAGATAAATTAGACTAACTAAAAGACAAAACATGGGTGATAAAGATATTAAGTATACTAATTTAAATATATAGCTGACACAGATAAATTAGACTAATTTAAAGACAAAACATAGGTGACGCTGATATAAAGTAGACTAATTTATAGGTAAAAATGACACATAGATAAAGTAGACTAATTTATAGTTATAGTTAAAACAGCGATAAAGTAGACAAGTTTAAAGACATAGGTGGCACAGACCAAAAGCAGACTAATTTAAAGACAAAGCATACATTATACGTAAATAATGTCATTAAGACAAAACACAGACATTACACAGAGAAGACAAAAGATATTTTAGAGACCAAAAAACATTGATACATTGATGAGCCAAAGATAGAACGAAAAAACAAAGAGATCTCATCAAATAGTTGCAGGTCGTTCTCTCGTAAAATAAAACACTGAATCGTAGTTAAAAATCAAACTATAGTGTAGAATTAGAAAATCATCTCTCTGTAACCATTGGCTCATGCTTAAAATTGTAATTATTATAATGATAAGTATTTTGCTACTTCTTTTGGAAATGTATTTGAAGCAAGCAGCATGATGGTTGAATCATTGTAGAGACAACAAAGCATGAGTTGTAAGAAGCTTAAAACTATGCACTTTTTCATTTCGCCTTGTAACATTCACAATGAAATGCGACTCGTAAATATGTTACAAAACTAAAGACACATGTATTTTTGCAAAGTTTCTTTAACAAACCATCGATATGTGCGATAACTAGTGTGAATGCGTTACATTTGGTTTATTTTATTGTACCTTTCTCGTTAGACTTTAAAAGTTTCGATCTAAGTTTTGCAATAATTCCACCTTTGATCTTTGTGCTCATCTTCTTCACTTGTGCTGCTTTCAGATTCTGTATTTCGTTCCCTAGAGCTTGCAAATCTCTATGCCCTAAAATCCATTGAGCTTTCAGACTTTCTTCTAGCTTTTGAACCTCTTTTCGCCAGGTCTCTTCTTTTTCTTTCATTTCCGCTAACCTATGCTCCAAAATTTTTGCATGTTCTTCATCTCGAGCTCGACCTGTCATGAACTCTTCCTGCTCCATCTTTAAAACAAGAGCATGGGACAACGCCTCGTCCTCTATGACTTGTCTCAATCTGGCTCTTTCTTCTTCTAGTTTAGCCGATAGTTTGATTTCGTCATTGATTGTTGTGTCCAGAGAAACCACATGACTCACAAGCTCATGCAACACGCCCAGACTTTTATCTTTCTCTTTTATCTTTGAGATTAGGGCGTTAGCTCTGTCTGACAATTCCCTGAGAGATTCTGCGCAGAGAGCGGGCTCTACGGTGTTTATTATTTGCTGAAATTTTAAAAAGATCATGTTAGCTTCTGACATTACATCTTCAGAAATCAAATCTTTTTCAGCTTTAAGAAGTATAACCTCCCTGGCCGTTTGGGCTGATTGAAAGTGCTCATCAGCATAACGACAATTGTCTTTTTTAAGTGTATGAATCATTGTGATTAGTTTCTTCAGTTGCGTCTGCTTTTTGGACTCGTCAGTAGTTCTGTTGTCAAAAAGAACTATTCTGTTATCACATTGTTTTAACAGCTCTCTAAAAATACCACAATCTTGATCTGCGACCCATTTTTCAAAAGTCGAGCTTGATGCATGATCAAAGAGATCCCCGTAGGTCATGACGATTATACAGAATTTGCCAAAGAAAAGGTCACCAAATATTGTCCTTAAGAGCTGTATTGCTTCCTGTTCTTCGCCTGTCATGCGAGTTCCGTACTTTAGTACAAGCAGAAAGGCATGATATCCTTTGGAATTGATGGAAATAGTCTTGGCTATTTTCTCTAGAATATCTTTGACTGCCTCTTCCTTGTCAAGTCTGGTGTCGCCAACACCAGGGCCGTCAACGACTTTAATCTTAACTCCGTTGCACTCGTCTTCATCATAGGTTACATCCACCGTCACAGACGCCATTGAAGATTTGCTCTCAAAGACATTCCTTCTTAAGATAGAGTTTCCCAGAGCGCTTTTTCCATTTCCGGTTTTGCCTAAGAGCAGCAGATCTATTTCTTGATCTGGATTACGCCTACAGTTAGATTTAAAAAAAAACAGAGAGCTGTAAGCAGGTAACGTCTTATTATAGGTTGTATTTATCTGTGCTAAAATTCGCTTTATTTTCAGATAGTTAATTAACTATATTAGAAGAAAACCATCGCGTATGCTAAGCACTTTGTAGACCAGTGGATGCTAAGTTAATCAGGTTAATAGCTGACAATAGTGTCGTGTGGCCAACACAAAAAAGTAGATAACCAACAGACCAGGCTCGAAACCCGAATTCAGACTCGAAAAACTTTTTTTTCTTATGAAGGGCAGCACGGATACCTTCTCCTAAGTCGTGTGGCCCCACTCGCCTCACCCTATGGTGATCTCTGCACTCTGCCATCTATTTATTGATTATGGTTAGATTGATGTTCCCTCTAAGCGTTTGTTGGGTTTAAATGAAAGCAATAACTGATTCAGTTTGGGACCAGGAACTCGAAGGATTGTAATCACTGAGTGGTTCAAGCTACTTAAGGGTCACCAGTTCCTGAATTTTCTCAGGGTTGATTCTCAAAGCATTTTCTGTGTTCGGGTTTAGCAGCATGGAATCGAATTAGAATTCCTTCTATGACAATAGCATGCCCTCTCATCCAGAGGCCTTTAAGTTTAAGCGTCTTAGCCCCTTCTGTCGGAGACAACAGTACCACCGGACCCAATATCAGAGCACACGTTTAGCCCTAACCAATTGGAGCCCAATGCGGTTGCCTAGTTTGCGTATGCCTAAGACCGGCCCTGCAGGGATAATTTAAGAAGTGTTTTATAAATAGTTAAGTTTTTCTTTCTATTTCTACTTATAATAAAAACCTGATGTCAATACTAACATGGTACTAAATATATAAAGAAAATTCTTACACAGAGAGGTCAGAGTTTGAGGAGATTTTCTGTGAAAGAAAAAAAAAACAACATATATGTATATATTCTGTTTGTAAATTCTTTGTAAAAATATTGCACGTGTTTCGGATGTTCCTTCAGAGCTGAAGACAATCTACTTTTTAGTCCAAACCTCCCGCATGATGACGGGAGATGGCGGCGCGGAGGGTATGAACCAGGGAACACCGAGACAACCGAACAAACGGGTCCAGCCCAACCAGGCAACCATTTTGGTTTATCCCTTTTTAACTTAAACGTTGGGAAAAAAGGGCGAAAGTCTATAGATTTGAGGATCAAAGAAAAGTGCAATATTTCACGTGGCTATGAGACCTAGCATTAGCCTATATAGTTTTCTCTTTTCCAATATGGACGCTGTTGAAATGAAATCTAATATATATTTACTTATAACATTATTATTTCGTTTAATTGTTTACCAACCACTCTCAGTGACTCATCGACAGTTATACGCAAACAAAAAACCCGCGGGTAATATATATCTAGTATAGTGATAAGAGCAACAATTTTACATGTTGGTGTGAGCATCTGTATTCGCTGTCTTCATGTCAACCGATATTACAATATTCGATCTTCTCTTTAAGCTACTTATTGACTAAGGCAGCGGTTCCCAAACATTTCCTTTACGGAACATTTCGCACATTTTAAATATTTACCGAAACACTTTGCTTTTTTTTTTTTTAGAGAGGTTAAATCACGTGGCGGCTTATTAGTTAATTATTTCAAAAGTTCGCGGAACACCTATTCAGGCTTCGCGAAACACTAGGGTACCGCGGAACGCAGTTCGGGTAACACTGAAGAGACTCGACTTGGAATCTCCCCTTTTTTTTTTTTTTAACCACTTGGCCAACATCCCTAGGGATAAAAACAATTAAGATAACTTAAAAGCTTTATTGTGGTTCTTGAGTGTCTGTCATAACGCAGCATAGAAACCTTCTCCCAGATACCCCCTTCCCCCCCCCCCCCCCCCCCCACCATTTCCTACATATGTCATAAAATTAAATGGACCTCTGAGAAACGTTAACATAACAAGGAAACATACTAAATAATATGAACTCATAACTCATTTATTTATTTAGGGCCTATTAATTTTGTATTCAATTGTTTACTTTGGTTTTGAAACCGTCGACAGAGTGAGATTTTACAGGGTGGGGCATAACATTTAGAGTGGGCTCCGTATGGGCTGTAGTGACATTAAAGACGTGGGACAGGCTTTATTCGGTAGGCTGGTCTCTACCATTTTCAATCATCATTATAACAATTTTTCTTTCTTTTTTTTTCACAACCCATCATGAATCGGACAGATGAACATAATGGCTTTGTTGAAAGGTATAATGAAAAGAACCTATCTGTAATTGCTTGAGCAAAATGCAACAGTACCAGACCGGATAGCAATCTTTAAAATCCATAAAACAAAACTGTTTTTATGTAGTTTTCAGAAATATAATCTTTTTTCTTGTCTAGATGTGCTCTTTTTTTAAATCCATTCAAAATGTTGCAGATCTTTATACCCCCACCCTGTACAAAAAACAGAAAAACACTACTTGATAACATCTTATGTGTATTTTTATTAGTAAAAACTTAAGAAGGGAATGATATCTCTATCTAATAGATGTTTTATTCTATCAATATGATTCTGTGGTTCTTGCTTACCTTAGTCTTTGAGAAACTCGAATAGAAGTCAAACATTTGCTGTTGCATTCTTAAAATTAGGTCATTGGATGGATTGTCCACGTGACTAGCGAACAAGGATGTCATTGGTTGTTCTTTCGGTTTACGTTTGGCAGGAAGCGGGGGTGGATTTGGAGCTGCCATAATGTGTGAACATAGTTAGACCAAAAGTCTAAGTAGATATAAACATTGGAATTAAACAATGTAGTCTATCTACAGTGAAAATCGTTCAAAAAAAAAAAACATATTGAATCGCAGTTAGACCTATACCAGAGTGTGTGTTCCCTGTCTGGGACGTCTCGTGCTAGCTAAATAAAAATATTACAAAAATATTACAGACTCGAAATAGTGTAGTGAGATTTATAACAAAAGATTCTTCATATTTGACAACAGTAAAATCATTAAATCTGGAGAGACAAATAAATAAATATAATATCAAATATACATAAAAACACATGACCAGCGGTTCCCAGAATTTTTCGATGTCCATCAAATAATATACAATGTATGGGCCGGATGAGATAGAAATGCCATGACCAATTGTGACACACAGTCCGCCCCAGTTTAGCATCCAAGAAATCAGAGATTGTCAACAATAAAATCAAATCTTGTCAAAGAAAACATTTTCGACCATCAAAGAACTTCCGTGTGAAGGAGCAATTGATGAACATTGTGGTCATTTTCTGAACATATTTGAGCAAGTTATCGTGTAGCTCATGAGTGGTTTAGTGTAAGTTCCGTTGATAACTGATTGAAATAGAACTATTACACTACTATGCAATCTACCACTTTTTAGCTGTCAATAGATAACTAGATGATTTACTAACACTCCAGTTACATTATCCACTGTAGGACCCCAACCTTGTCAGGTGTTCCATTCGTCGCTACTGATATTATAGTCAAAGTCATTTTGTTTATAGTTGTTTTTCGAAACATTAAACATTGAATCGCCTTTATTTTCAGTTATCAGTTTTCGCAAAAAATAATAGTTGTGGATTTTTTTGATCCATAATAAAACGAACATATACCGATAAAAAGAAAAATGTTTGTTTCTTGTAAAATGTTTTACATATTTCGGATGTTCCTTCAGAGTTGAGGATAGTTTACTTCCTATTCCAAACCTCCCGCAGGACAACGGGAGATGGGAGCGGGCAGGATTTGAACTCTCGACCATCGATAAATCCGCGACAGTCCAGCGCGCAAACCGCACGACCAGGCAGCCATCCTAAAAGTGCTTCATAACTAGTCAAAAATCACATCTTTTTTATGTCAAAGTAAAGATTTTGTCCACTGTAGGTCTTTTCTCAACTTTATAAATGATTGTTCAAAAGTATTTCAAACATTAACCCATTTTATTAAGATGGAATCGTCTCAAATGAACCTCCAGTTTAGGGGGTTTCATATTGTCAATATTTACAAATTTGTTAGATAGAAGACATATAAGCATTTTAAGTTTGACACGGAAAGAAGCCAAATAAAAAAAATCCACTACTGTCTACATTTCATGTTTAAATTCGTTCATGTTAAATATGAGTTCTCTGTAGATTTAATTATGTTTTTTTTAAACGAGATATTAATATTTAAAATATGTTTTCATTTGAATAATATGATTAAATTTGAAAGGATTAACCATAAAAAGGTAAAAATGTTTTATATTTGAATGAGATCATTGTTTATTTCTATATTGTGAGATTGAAATTAAAATCACGACCTTCTTCAATTAGATCCACTATCGTGGACCCCCGTTTACATCTCATAGACCCCCATTAATTTTTTTTCACTTTTGTAGACCCTTTTAAAGCCGTTGTAGACCCCTTGGGGTCTATTTAGAGTTTAAAGCATGCTGGGAATTACTGCTCTCAACCATTGTTTATAAATACAGAAACAAAACCTGATAAAATACTCAGACAGAAAAAGATATAAAGGAACAGTTCTTATTCCA
Organism: Biomphalaria pfeifferi; assembly: GCA_030265305.1. Lineage (NCBI taxonomy): Eukaryota > Metazoa > Mollusca > Gastropoda > Planorbidae > Biomphalaria > Biomphalaria pfeifferi. The sequence continues at coordinate 1,422,341 of JASAOG010000119.1, read as the reverse complement.
CATGCTATGGCATATCCATAGAAGTACTTCATATTCCATAATGCCACTAGAGCAGGGTTGCCTCAATCAACCAAAAAGAGAAGGAATTAACAAATAGCTCGTCACTAATTATAAGATACGCGTTGGACGTAATGCCTTTAATTATGTAGGAACGACTTTAATGTATAAGATAACCAAATCTATGTTTTAAACACATATTATGCAAAAATATAAGATTATACTACTTATAACAATTATTTAAAATAAAAACAGAAATTATATAAAACATACCTTTTTTACTGAGAGCAACAGTTTGCCAGATTAATAAAAGAAATGTATTTGCCTTTAAATCTTCTTTAACAGCAGACGTACTTAAGCTCCTGTCTGGCAGAGCGACTGTATGTAGTGTAGAAGGATACCTATCACACGCGTGACGTTATCTAGTTCTGTGCATATTTTTAATCACATGTACATATGGGCCAGTGGTCCTTACTGTGGCGTCGATTCGGTGGGACCGGGGGGCTTGACTTTTTTAAGGGCCCCTGCATTTTAACATTCGACATCATGACATGAGATTAAGTACAAGTCTAAATTTCAATTAGAACAATATAAAAGTAAAATTTTAAAAAAATTAAAATGCCGTTGTTTATTGGCGAGATAAAGCGCAAGTGACAAATCTCAATATCGCATCAAGTCGAGCTTTCTGTTCAGCAAGGGTGTCTATAACATTATCTAGATCAATGCTGTCTAGTATTTTTTGTTCTTCCAAAATAATAGCAGGCTACATTACAATGTAGTTCTGTGCTATAGGACAATTTGGTGGCGTGGCTGATTAGTAAAGCGCTTGGATTCCGAATCAAGAGGTCCCGGGTTTGAATTTCAATGAAGACTGGATTTTTAGCAAACTTACTTATTCAGTAACCTAAATTTAGATAATGAAAGTTAAGGCGACTGGTCGTTGTGCTGGCCATATGACACCCTCGTTAAACCTGGGATTAAACAGATGATTTTTACAACATCTGCAGTATGGATGGCAAGGTCTTTACTTTTCACTTTGTATGGACCAATCAGAACCTAGCCAGTCATGGGCCAACTAAAGAAAGCGAAAACTTTGCCTAGCATATACACACCTTAAAAACTAACTTGTTTGGACAAAGTTGAATCTACCTTGCCTAACATGGGCCAATGAAATATTGCCCACATTCGGCCTACTTCATTGCGTGGTAACTAAGCGTAGAAAAGTGTTAGGCCTAAGGATGAGCGAAAGTATTGAACGTCACCACGTAAGCCCGTAGTTGCACTGCATCGAAAGCACATAAACCAGCTGTCCGCCGGGGGTCATCTGTCTTCGGCAAGTGTTTTTATTTGGGTCTCAAATATATGTCCCCGCAGTCTTCGTGAGCGTTGTTAAACTCTAACTTTGAATACACCAATGTATTGCTAATGTTATAGGTCTATATGTAGATATAAGCAGGGCCGGCCCTAACGATTGCGGGGCCCAGTCTTTGTAGGGATAAGCATAATGTCAAAATTTAAGATTTTGTATTTGAAAATACATTTGTCTTTGCAATAGATTTTTATTAAATGAAAGATGACAATGCCGTTTTTTTTTTATCGGACATTGGATTGCACCGCAAAATGAAAATTTTGTTTATTTTTCAGGAGATTTTTTATAAATTTTCAGGACATTTTAATAATTTTAGGAGATATCTCGGACTTTTTAATATATGTTTCAATTATAGAAGATTTACAGGAGGCCCTGGAAAATCAGGAGGTCGCAGATACTCTAATATTATATATCATTTATAATGGTTTAATTTAAGAACCTAGAATTATCGCGGGACTATGAAAGTGCGCGGCATAGGTTGCAGGGAGCTAAGTCCGGCACTGGATATAAGAAGCCATAAACAAATGTTCTGGTAAACAGTTTGTTAAAGATTTACATTGGCTTGGCTAGTCAGAGTTTCCCAAGGGCGCTGTCCTCCCCCCCCCCTCCAGAAGTAACATTAACCTTATTTGACTGAGTTGATATTCCAATCAATATATAGGTCACAGTGTATTCTCTTTAGGTGCATGTGTTTGTTCGTCTGAGAATGTTCATAAGAGGTCCCGGGTTCGAATCCTTGAGAAGACTGGTATTTTTAATTTTGATATCTTTAAGGCCAGAATGCCAGAAGGTCGACTTCCCCAGGACATCCTGTATGGCGATCTAATAGAAGGCAGGAGAGCCGCTGGTCGCCCACTTTTACGTTATACGGATGTATGCAAACGCGACATGAAGCTCTTCAAAATCGACACTGGCAACTGGGAAGAGGTTGCACTGGACAGATCCTCATGGAGAGAGAGCATAAAGGAAGGGTCAAAGATTGCAGATGTCATACACAACAGAAGCAGAAAGAAGGGTGAAAATGCAACGGCGCCTGGTGATTATATATGCCCAACCTGCGATCGCAGCTGTGTATCAAGGATTGGCCTCTTTAGTCACACAAGAAGTTGCAAAGGGAAAAGATCGTCTCTCGAGACGAAAAATGCCACAGATCTTTAAGGCGCCTCTAAGTTCACCCAGCTGTAGTTGTCAATTTAGACTTAATTGGTGAAAAGTAAAGGCGATTGGTTGTTATTCTGGCCACATGACACCCTCATTAAGTGTGGGCCACATAAACAGATAACCTTTACATCATCTGCCCTACAGCCTCTAAGTCCACCCAGCTGTAATTGGGTAACTGACATTAGTTGGTTTGAGGTAAAGGCGATTGGTCATTGTGCTGGCCACATGACACCCTCGTTGACTGTGGGCCACATTAACAGATGATCTTCACATCAACTGCCCTATAAATCGCAAAGTTTGAAAGGGATACTTTATTTAGTTTAATTTGTAACAGAAATTGTTTGAAAATCTACATATCATGAAGCGGCAATATATTGTAGAGATAAGAGATTACATGTCAGGGCATTAATTATACAGTCTTTGAATTCCATATCGTGTTGAATTTTATTCCAGTATTACACAAGCAGATACTCAGCAGAAGTTGACCAAAACTATTTTTACATTTCTAACTATGAAATTATATGTAGTGATAAGAAAAGAGTTAGTGGTAATTTAGGCCTAGATTCATAAAAATTGATATTTAGAGGCATGCAATTTTTTGACGTGGGTGTGCCAACAGATCAATTGGTAAATATTTCGTATCTATCAATGCAGACAGATCTAATTTGTTTTTTTTTAAATTGCAGTGCAGTTGATCTACTTTTGAATTCTTGGATTGCGCCATTGAAGCGCAGATCTATGAATCAACCCTGCAACTGACAGGTTTATAGTGCTGGTGTTACTGATAAAACAAATCTGCTTTTTACATACATACAACAAGGAAGTAAATATATATTAAATCCTCTCTGGAGGATTTTATTTAAAGGGTCATAAACTATTTGGGCGTTTGCATGAATCCCCCCCCCCCCAAAGTTTTTCTCTGAAACACAATTCATAAAAATAAACTGTATGCAATAGTATTATCCTATTCTCTTAAACGAGCAATTCTTGTATGTATTTAGTATTTATATATAGTACCATGTGACCGAGCCTCGCTCGTTTGAATAATTTGTTGAGGAAATATATTGACTTATTTTGGATCGGGTAAAGTCTCCCAATTCAAAAAGTTGCTTTCGTGTTCTTTTGGTTTTAAATGTCACCGTACGTGGCGATTAGAAAAGAAAGTCTCTTTAAGTCCCCATACAGTACACGTCGCTATGGACAGTATAGAAGGACTTCTTATGGTCTGACAGTTACGCTGGAGAAAACAACATCCCGTATGGAGGGACGAACGTTTGCAAAAGTCAGTCTTTTTTTTGTGAGCTGAACGGTGGTAGACGTAACAGAAATGTCCCACAGAAACGATTTAAAGATTTTAAAGACCAGCTTAGGTACCAACTTGCTTTAACTGAAAAAAGAAATTTCATAAGACGTAAAATGCCTCCCAATCATTTTTGCTAAGTATTTATCTCTCTCCTTCTGTCTTATTATATCTTTATTCTTTCTTTCACTTTTTCTGTTGTTCTCTCTCTCTCTCTCTCTCTCTCTTTTCTATCCTTTACCAATTAGAGATAGGTGGTCTCAGGGGGCATCATACATTCAAAATCCGATTTTACAACGAGATTTGAAAGTAAGTGTTTTTTTAAAGCTAAGGGCTTTACCACTTATCCATCACAACCTTAATGTGGAGTTAACATTTACTGACATGTTTTAATAATTATTGTACGGGCTAGTTCTACAATGTGCTTTTGTCTTTTGTTGTCCTTCTTAGCAAGGCTTTGTCCTCCTTTGAATGGATTTGTTCTATTTCGCATGGCTTGACCACTTTTGCAAGGCTTTTACCTCCTTTAGATCATCCTTTAATATTTTCTATCCTCCTGACTGGCTTTGTCCTCCATTGAAAGATTTTGTCCTACTTTAAAATATAATAATTATAATAAAAATAAATAATAAGGCCAGTCTTCGATTCCGAAGATAAATGAGGAATGCTGTATTTCCCGTGGCAACGCAGTCCCAGCTGTGACCTACTTTTATTTTGCCACATCGTAATTTATAGGATGCAAGGATTATCTATGAAGAATTTATTTTTTTAATTTCTCTTCTTAGAAATGTTAGGTAGCTCTTTCAGACCTAGCGATCCATAGTGAAGAAAATCTAAAATCGTCTGGTTCTTAGAAATAATATATATATAACAAAATATAATATATCTATTTGAAGAACGTTTCCATTTAAAGTCAATAGCAAGGGTAGACAACTTGACATTGGACGAAAAAAGACCCAAACTTCGACCTATTTTCAATGTAAACTTTTTTTTCTTTCTTTCTTTTGTTATAAATAAATACATATGTAGTGAATCTAGTTCAGCTGTGACGGACTCAACACATAAAGGAAACAAAAATTCTTTAATATGTCTCTCTTAAAATAGTTCGCTTTTGAATGGTATGAAATAGTTCTGGTTTTATTCGTTAAACCTTGAAGGTCATACAAGGATCTTGTAGAGGTACACAGTAGTTCAAACTATACATATAAACATTATACTGTCGTTTTTCAAGGCTCATATGAACTCTGTCTGGTAAAAAGATTTTACATGCTATTTCTGCCACACCTAATCTCGAATCAAGCTAAAATTGTGTACAACTGTTCCTCTTTAACTGACAACACAAGAATTAATAAAAGAAAACAATGAGTCAACTATCTATTGCTAATATATTATTTTGTTAGGTTTCTCAACTAGGTAAAAAAAATTGTTATTGGCTGAAGTGGAAGTGGTGGTAAGCTGAATTAGTGCTCTTTATAAATTGTCGTCTGAGTCTTAGTGTGCACAAACCTGAAAAATAGGATGAGACTATAGAAACAATAGATAACTATACAATCTTCCATGTTCATAAGCGCTCCACTAGCACAGTGGTTACCGTGTTGGCTTGAGAATTCTAAGAAGGCTTGAACCATAAGTTCGAAATTCACATCGTTCCCTTTGTTTTTTTTATGTTTATCAAAAAGCTTTTTAAAAAATTATTTGTATTGTCTAGATCTATTACAAATTTAATTACATGACTCTTCCAAAATACTTTGATTACAAATATTTTAAAAACATTTTCTTGTTTTTGTTTTTTTTTATTTTAAAGCATATATCAACTCCGTCTGTCTGTCTAATACAAAACTTGAGCTCGATATTACGTAATACATTCCCTAATAACAATTAAAATCGATATAATTATCATTATAAGATTTTTTTTATTATTATAAAATGTATATCTATATCCCTAGAAATCAAAATGTGGGCTTCTATGTGTGAGAGGGAATCCTCAAACTCTAAACGTCATGTCACCAAGTAGGCCAAAATAAAATATTGTCTACCTGCCATCTTTTTTAAAAGCTTTCATAGCTCCACCATTTTATGTTTCAATTACGTTCTCTGATAACTGTGTCTACAATCGTAACTTAAAGCTAGGAATATTTACCCTTATTATTACCTCCAAATACTACAGGTGCACATTTTATGGCAATGGTTCTCAAACTTTTTGACACAGAGACCATTATATAATCAAAAATTGCCCAGTTACTTCTAGGGAACACAAAACTCATCATTTGTGGATATTGCAATAAGCTGCGCTTGCAGTGATATGGAATCACGTTAGCTTAAACTCTGACTTTGTCCGCTCACAAAAGAGTTACACATTCAGGAATATCCAATTAAATAATGTCTTCAAAACTTTAATAGTTAATAATTAATTGAATAGTACGTAATAGACGTAATAGTGGGGGCGCGGTGGCTGAGTGGTTAAGCGCTTGGCTTCCGAACCTGGAGTCCTGGGTTCGAATCTCTGTGAAGACTGGGATTTTGAATTTTGGGATTTTAAGGGCGCCCCTGAGTCCACCCAGCTCTAAAGGTTACCTGACTTTAGTTGGGGAAAAGTAAAGGCGGTTGGTCGTCGTGCTGGCCACATGACACCCTGCTCGTTAACCGTTGGCCAAAGAAACAGATGACCTTAACATCATCAGCCCTATAGACCGCAAGGTCCGAAATGGGAACTTTACTTTCTCTTCTTTTACGTAATAGACATATGAAACAGTACTAAAAAGTACTGATGGGGTAATTGGGACATATGAAACAGTACTAAAAAGTACTGATGGGGTAATTGGGACATATGAAACAGTACTAAAAAGTACTGATGGGGTAATTGGGACATATGAAACAGTTCTAAAAAGTACTGATGGGGTAATTGGGACATATGAAACAGTACTAAAAAGTACTGATGGGGTAATTGGGACATATGAAACAGTACTAAAAAGTACTGATGGGGTAATTGGGAAATATGAAACAGTACTAAAATGTACTGATGTGGTAATTGGGACATATGAAACAGTACTAAAAAGTACTGATGGGGTAATTGGGACATATGAAACAGTACTAAAAAGTACTGATGGGGTAATTGGGACATATGAAACAGTACTAAAATGTACTGATGTGGTAATTGGGACATATGAAACAGTACTAAAAAGTACTGATGGGGTAATTGGGACATATGAAACAGTACTAAAAAGTACTGATGGGGTAATTGGGACATATGAAACAGTACTAAAAAGTACTGATGGGGTAATTGGGACATATGAAACAGTTCTAAAAAGTACTGATGGGGTAATTGGGACATATGAAACAGTACTAAAAAGTACTGATGGGGTAATTGGGACATATGAAACAGTACTAAAAAGTACTGATGGGGTAATTGGGAAATATGAAACAGTACTAAAATGTACTGATGTGGTAATTGGGACATATGAAACAGTACTAAAAAGTACTGATGGGGTAATTGGGACATATGAAACAGTACTAAAAAGTACTGATGGGGTAATTGGGACATATGAAACAGTACTAAAATGTACTGATGTGGTAATTGGGACATATGAAACAGTACTAAAAAGTACTGATGGGGTAATTGGGACATATGAAACAGTACTAAAAAGTACTGATGGGGTAATTGGGACATATGAAACAGTACTAAAAAGTACTGATGGGGTAATTGGGACATATGAAACAGTACTAAAAAGTACTGATGTGGTAATTGATTATTATTCAAATTATCTGATAGTATAAGCTGGCTTTTATCGAAGAAATTTTCTTCGATGTATAATTTCATCTTTCTAAGGACCTCATACTTTCGTCTAACTGATATTTGGGGCTCGCGGATCACAGTTTAAGAATCACTGTTCTATAGAATAGTCACTTATTGAAGGTGGCAGAACAACCATGGCATAGACAAGACATGAATACAAAAATAACTTCTACTTTATTGAGAGATGTTTGTAAGTGCGTACTTCTTTACATTACATAAGATTTTTTAAAAATTATATATATTTTTATTTTGCTTGTTTTGTAAATGTACTGGTATTTAACATAGTAAGCGATTCAAATTTTATTGCACTTAGCCTAAAAAGGTGGGAAGCCGTTGATGATATATTTGAGCTCGGGCCTACGTATTACTAATTAAGAACAAATATCACACAATATAACAAATCATTTTATTTTTTTTGTTCATTTGTCATTTGACCAATTGATCAGCTATCATTGTGTTGTCTGCCGTTTGTCTTATCTTATCTTATATAATACAGACGTTACTTCAAAAAAGAATAAAATTACATCCTACGCGTCATGCCTCTAGTCATGTATGTTAATTTCTGCCACGTCATTGGTTTACCTGGCTCGCTCTGGTAACCCATTCCTATGTCCTAGCATATGGAACGAGAAAAATATTTTATTTTTTTTCATGGTTTTGTATCATATGTAATGATAGTTTTTCCTTAAAGTAATTTTTTATAATCTGCATAATTTTAATTAAAAAATGAAGAGTCACTCGTAGACCTCGGAATCTTTAAAGATGTAGAGGTCATCCTTTTTCAATTGCCTACTTTTAACGAAGGTGTCATGTAGCTAGCACAAGGACAAAATTGATTCATGTGTTGCAATCCTCATGAGCTTCTATTTAAAATTTGATGATGATCAAATAAATAGTATTGATAAACTGATCAATCAAAAAAATAAATCTAAACAGCTTCGAAGAAAGATCTAAAGCGAGTAAATGTAGGCGTTGTAAGAAAATGCAATCATAGTGTTTGTACAAATTATCTGATAGCACCCGTTTTTACCAGTTTTATACAAGATTGTATTTTAGTTTGAACTTTTTCTCTTCCAGCAGACGATCTTGGAATAAATTGTTCGCTACATTCCAATTTCTATCGCAAAAGGTGTGCTTACAAAAGATGGGCAATTGGTTCGAATGCTACGAAAATCAAATACAAACAAATAATATGTAATAAAAAAAAGGGAAATATTTTTTGACAAAAATAAATTTACCGCTGCATTGCACTAAGTTTTCTTCCTCAGTGCAGACATTATGCATCACCTCAAAGACGGTGCATTTACTGTGGTAATCGCATTGACTTGAAACTCCATCTCCATGAAAAGTGGGTGCTATCGGAAGAAGCTTTGGACTTCCAGAATCTATTGAATACTGTATGTTTCATCATTCGTTAGGGTTGAAAACAAATTACAAAAAAACGGAGATATATCTAATATCTATAAAACTAACTAAAATTAGATAAAAGTTAGTAGCCATGTTTGGTTGAGGAAAACGGGAAAGCCATCCAGTTTGTGCATTAGAAGTCTCCTTCGTTTAACAAGTAAATTGTTGTCGTTGTAAATGTTTTTAAATGTCTTACATTTTTTTCCAGATATTGAAACAAATAGATAATTTTATAATAATAATAATAATAATAATAATGTTATTTATAAAGCGCTGTTAACAAACAAAATGCAGGCTCAAGGCGCTGTTATAACATTAGAAATACAAACAAAAAGAGCTAACATGACAAACTAATCTAAAATGTTTTAAACAGTTAGGCATTTTAAATCACAATTTTATATAATGGCTAATAGAATTTCACGTTTGACTACGAATTTAAAGGTTAGCTGTAAAAGTCTTTTTGTAAGCTATATCTTTGTTATAAAGCTTAGAGAAAAGAAAACATTTAGTAGATGAAAATATCTGGGTTGGATTGAATGTTGACCAAGAGAGAAATCAAGAATGCCTGACTTTTTTTCTGGCAAATGAGGACATTTTTGTATCTTCGTTTCATATTTTGGAGCACAGTGTCCAATAAAGAAATAGACAACCGTCTGCTACGGGCAAAACGCTTTTGGTCCTCATCAAAAGAGACATTGGTGGAATAGGTCTCTAGTTGACCAACTAAAATGAATGCTTACAAAGCACTGGCTGCTACAATTTTGTATGGCTCAATAGGAGGCATCTAGAGCTACGCGAACCATTCCACCTTAATGGGCATTCCATTACAGACCAACGTTTCAGACAACCATCTTCTGCTGGAGATTGGAATGTAAATTGAATATATATATATATATATATATATATATACAGAGAGAGAGAGAGAGGGAGATAATATAAATCATTAAGGTCTATGTATGAATCAGTGCTGGACAAAGATACATTTTTATGAGTAAGTAGAAAATAACTGCAATGTATACTGCCACAAACCTCCTCTATATATTAGGAGTTGCCTAGTGCGGTTTTCAGGTCGTAGTTAAAGGGTTAAATCGCCGGCGAGCAACTCTACACCCTAGTCCAGCTAGAAACAGGAAAAATCTATCTAGCGCTGGGTTACTCGTGCAGAAGCCTCAATTCAAACACATGGTTTATTAAATTATTAAAGTACTTAACATATATGTATATGAAATTCAAGAATGTCCTGCACCGCATATCAAGCTACCTATCCCAAAAAAGGAAAAAAAAGTATCCTACTTTCAAACAACCTCACCAACTCCAACTCTCCAACACAAAATATTCGCTGCAATTCTCTCCTAACGCTCTCTCAAACTAACTAAATTATTGACTTGTCGCAATCAACAATCTATTTACCTCTGCTAACATTCACGCACCCTTGTTGATTGTATTTCACCTCCTTGTGGTTGCCATGGTTACACTATGCTAATCTGATTTAAAGTAAGACTCAAAATTTTTCTTACTATTCTATAAAAAAAAACATGGTTTATGACATTACACGTAAAGGAAGTGCAAGATCAGACCTTCAATGGACCTCATTCACCAAGCGTAAACAAACAACATTTAGTCACGTGATCTTAATGGTAAAACAACGGGAAAAACTGTCACGTGACAACCATCATGAATTAAACATGAGACCGTAAATTATATAGAAGAGATAGAGCACCACGTGGCTCAATGTTGTTTGTTTACGATTGGTGAATGAGGTCCATTTTTTTTTCCTTTAACATATGTCATGTCCGTCCATGTATGCGAACTATATGTATCTACAGGATTAACCGATGTGAAACTATGTTTTTCCTTATTAATTATAATGATTGATGTAACTTATATATATATTTATTCTTACCGGGTATTTCTCTTCTTTTTCTAATGACATTATTTCTTCAGAATAAAAACAGCTTTGGCTACTCTTGTCCGTAGTTAGAGAGTCATGTGATTGCCGTGTCAAATTCCTAAAAATATATGTTTGTGGTAATTCCATCTTTTTATTTAGGATTCCACAAAGTTTCTGACTTATTTCAAAGACGATTCTTTCAATGGCCTCTATTCTGTCTGCATTCTTTGATTGTTGAGCCTTACAATCCAATATTGTTTCTTGAATGTTTTTAATTTCATTTGGTTTTGCGCTATTTAATGTTATCCACATTTCATCTAAAGCTTTTTCAATGTTCTCTTCATGATACAAATATTCATCACAAACGCCATATTGAGCTTTTGCTTGACTACTTGACCCTGGCAGAATCGTAACGCTCCATTTAAATAATGCCACATTTTTATTAACAAGGTGGTCAATGTTCAACAAAGGAAAAGTAAATTGAGAAACTACATTATAAGAGTCGACGTCCATTTCTAACAAACGCACTAGTGAAAATTGATCAGTGTTGTCATTATACACAAAGAACTCCCACCTGACATGGAAGTTTATTTGTTCTTCAGACAAGCGAAAACATTCTAATCCAATTTTTAAATTTTCTTGCTCAGGTTTCTGTATAAGGCCTCTAAAAGAGAAAATTGTTGTCCCTGATGTGGTTTTATATGATGGTGTAACCCTGAGACATTGGTCGTTGACTAAAAGCTCGGAAAAATTTGTTTCGTTGTAGAAAATGTCGAGCGTTATCTTCTTTTTACTTTTCCAAACCTCTTTAAACATCAAGAAGTCATCTTTTAGTTTTTGTAAATCCATCACCACTAAAATTGTATCTCGATTTATCTGAAATAGAAAGACCATTTTGTAGTTAACTAGAGTCATTTTACTTTGTTAAAATATAAATTATAATGCTAATACTCCTTTATGCGTGAAACTTCCATAGGATAGGATTAAGTATAAATATATATATATGTTATTAGTAATTAATCATTTTTTGCATTCTGACCCTTCAATCTTTTGGACGTTTTTTATTTGTACCCTAGAGAAGTTATGCCTGGAGTTAGTGGAAACCGCCCTCTTCCCAGCCCAGGCGCAAAGGATTATTTCCGGTATTTCAAATCTTTTTTAAAAAAATGCATATTCTGAGCTTTTAATAGTGCATTATTCTGTTACTATCCTATTAAAAATGCAAGTCATTTACTGCGCTTTATTGGTTGAAATTGGTGTCTATATTTGTGGTTTAGTTTGTTATTGGGGGGGGGGGGAGGGGAAATAACCACAAAACCCCTTTTAGCTACTCTCAAAGAATTCAATGACTATAGCTTCTTGTCTTGTATTGGAAGAGGGGTTTTAACCTGAAACCCTTGGCTGCGCTCATTAAATTTCTTGAATGTATTTTTTCTTTACATTTTTAATGGAGAGGTTATAACTTTGAAACTCACTTGGCTACTCTCATACATTATTTCCGTTATTTAAAGCTAAACAAATGCAATTTTTGAAGTATCTGCAGTGCATTATCCTGCTACTCTTATAATAAAAAAAAAAAAAAAAAAGTTAAAAACTAAATCTACCATTCACAGTCCAGAGACTGGTAGAAATTGATAATTATAGTTTTGCTGTACTTTTTTTTATTGGAGGAGGAAGAGGTATAACCTCAAACCCATTTTGACTAGACTCATAAAATTGAGTAATTGTAGATTTGGTTTTCCTTTCGTTTAGGTAAGTCAAACATTGCATTGCGGGCAGCATTCGGCCATGGCCGCCTCCAGGGGAAGCAAGGTGGTGCACTTGCACCCCGTTGGAATCTAAGTAGCCAAATTTTAGACTATTTTTTTGCACCGTCGAATCAATTAAAATTTAGCTAGCAACTGAAAGAGTAGTGCTTTCACTGGTGACTAAAACACAGGTATAAGCGTATCAATGGCTGAAGAGCGGCCCTCTGAATTCTGCGTAGCCATATTTCAGCCATTTGTTACCTTTTCAAATCAATTAACGTCTTCTAAGTATAAACGTAACAAGTAGTGCTTCCACTGTAGTACGAAAGAAACTAAGAACAAGAAAATCTGTAGTCCTGTACGATTTATTGTAAACTTGCAATTCTTTGCACTATAAAGGGTGTCAAATATTTCATAGCACGTTAGTCGTGACGATTTGTTTTCATTTGCACATATATATATATAGTTATTATTATATTTAGTTAAGTTCTAGAATATAATTTTTTTTTACGCCTGAGAGGAGAAATCGTTGCCAGTTATTTTTGATGTGATAAATGTTCTAGTTTCTTTTCAACAAAGTAAAGATCGTAATTGTATTTACGTGTTGCAAAGTTGAGTTAGGTGTCAGCCCTCGATAAAGTAGCAGGTTAAACGAGTCCATCAGTTTACGATAGAAGAGATACGGGAAAGTTCTTCACTTGCCATCGTCCGAGTCAAAACGTTGATTAGTATAAACGGAGCACTGGCAGCTAAAAAATACGAACAGCAGCATCCTGAATTAACTGTTTCCGTTGGGTATTTTAGTAAAGAAACTGCAGATATCTCAGGCACTGAGCAGATGTCTTATAAAAGTTCGGTTTGTTGATGCGATTGTATTCGACTTAATTGGTTAAGTTGTTCAGCGAGACGCACTGCAAGTGTCTAACGTCATTGTACAGTCTGGACATGGACAAACTACTCGGCCAAGGCTGCCCCCAGATGGCTAGTATTTTTCTACTGTAACAGCCCATAGCGAGAGCGTTGGTGTTAAATTTATCTCTTTTGTGCGAGACACATTTGTTGAACTTATTTAGTATTCTTCAATGGTACAATTTTTTTACAACAAATAATTTTCGAAAATTTATTTAAAAGGGAATAAGCATTTAAGGAAATAGCCTTGACTATAAACACTCTGACAGATAGAAAAACGATATTTCAGTTAGCTTAGGTGAACAATTACAGAAAAAAAATAGCTGAGTTTGAATTCTTTTCACTTGCTCTCGATGAGTCAACTGATTTAACAGGTGTATTACAATTGGCTTATATTAGCTATATTCAGAAGGGCCTGTGACAGGAATGTTGAGATACATGAGGAACTTATTGAGCTCTGTTCTTTGCACAACACCGCAACAAGCGAGTATGTTTTTGAGAAATTACAGGAAGTGATATCACCGTACAATTGAACTTTGTTAAAGCTAGCTAGTCTAACAACGGATGGCGCACCAACCACGATTGGGCTTAGAAATGGTGTTGCTGCAAAGCTGCTTGCAGACGGATGCTAATTTTAAATTTGATAACTTATCATCTGACAGCTTGTGGGTGCAGATTTATTCACATGTATTATGTAAACAATAGTATCACATTAAAAAATGAATCGGATACGAACAGCATAGTACATCATTACCCGGTAACTAATGTTCTAGGCTACTATTCATGATCATAACAATGGCCTAGGTCTAGTAATTTAAAGATGATACTTTAAATTCATACGTGCTCTAGTCTAGATGTAGTAGATTCTCTATCAAAATTTTATATCTAGATCTAGTTCTAGATCTAGACTTAGATCTTTTTCTAGTTCTAGAGCTAGACTTAGATCTTTTTCTAGTTCTAGAGTTAGACTTAGATCTTCAATCTAGATTTCAATCTAAAACTAGGCCTAGATCTAGCTAGATCTAGGTCTAGTTTGTATGACAAATGACGATGAAGATATTAATTTTTATTTTGCGAGGGAATTGTCTGGTCTAAGTAGATCTACTTCAAGTCTTTCAAGTCATTTCTAGCTAACTCACTAAGTAACTAAAATTGGTCTTAATTTTTTTTTCGTATTGCCAATTTATCTAATATTGTAAGAAGAAGAAATCTTTTTAAGTTTCTCTTTATTACATGTAACATGTTATTAATTTTGAATGCATCGATAAGGTAAATAAGGTAAATAATTATTATTTTAAAAAAATATAAGTGTACGCTGTGGCTGAGGGGTAAAGCACATGGAACCGTAAGTCTTGTGATCGAATTCAGGTGAAGACTCTAGGTGGACCACTTCGGGGGCCGATTTTGAGTTTGTGTTTCGGCCCTACAGGTCATAGTAATTTTTTTTTATGTGGCCCATACATTTTAATTAGTTTGACACGCATGATTTAGTTGGAAAGGTGGTTAACTTCAGAACTCCCGTTGGTTACTCTCACAGAATTTTGTGACTAGTTTTCTGTAGTTCTGTATTGAAGAGGGTTTTTGAACGTCAAAAAACTTTGGAGAGGGTGGGGGGAGGTTAAACTCAAAAACCCACTTTTTACGCTCATGAAATTTGGTGACTGTCGGTTGTTTTTTTATGTTTTGTTTTATTGACGAGGGGTGTTTTAACCTCAAAACCAAACGGAGGGGGGATTTTAAATTCAAAACCCTCTTGGCTACCCTGCTGTAATTGATGGTTTAAAACTAAAATATCACCTACAATAAACAATATTAAAGAAAAAATTCGGATTGGGGTGGGGGGGTGGTAAAGTAAAAGAACATCAACAGAATTTAAAATGTTTAGTTCAAATGATGGTGAATAGATTTAATTATAGGGGACTACAGCTTACAAACAACGGACCATATTGGGTGCGTTAATTTATTACAAAACTTTATATAACAGAAACATTTAAAACCGAAAATATATGTATATTCTTATAATAAAATATAAAGTAACCTACCAGATGAAATCGTTAGATCAATAAAAAAATTCCTAAGAAATAACTACATAGTATTACCTTTTGCAGATAAAATGTGGACTGTGGTACAAATGGCATTATGTTAGAAGAAAAAAAAAGTCAGTGAAGGTGAGAAACAAACTGACAAAGCTGAATTGATATTTTTTTTAAAAGTAGGATTGCCTGTGGTCTCCCAATGCACAATCTTATACAGCCAGCATGTTTATTGCATGGTTTCCAGCATGTAAACAAAAAGACAAGCCCTGGTGAGTGTGTACTGTGTAGTAATTCAAAGTGGCACGAACCATTCTGTATGAAATATTGTTTCTTGCATTTTATCTGATTTGATACGGCTTGAAAAGTGTATCTGTAATGTAACTTCGACGTCTTAGAATGTGGTTATTTTCCCGGATTCGATCTCCCCACCAGAGGCCCTCGAAAGGCAGTGTTCAAGGCTCGGCAAGGTGGGGGAATTCCTCGCCGTCGTGGAACGTCTTCTACAACATGTTTTTTTCTTTATTTACTGTGGTCTGATCGGCCCAGAGTGAGTTGACATTTTAGTGAAAACCACGGTTCGATAGGCAATCGTGAATGATATACCGTGCACGAACGAGAGTGTACGATCCCTACCCAGCATTCGATTGTTGGCACTTTGGTATATAGCTGCACTCTTTGAATAAGGCAGAGGTTTTCGAACTTTTTTGACCCGATGACCCTTGCAACGAAGCCCGAAGTAGGAAAGCCACATTTGTTTTTTTTTTAAACCAGAATTTGTGGTATCTTTGGTTAAACATGGGTTTAGGTTCCTCGTTTGTGAATATTTCAATAAGCAGCTCCTGCATCAGTATGGATTTATCTGTGATCGCTCGATTTCAATTGGTGATCTTTTGGACAGCCACATTGCTAAAAAGAGGAGCACTAGAGCTAGAATCTACGACGTTAATATACTAGTCAAGCACGCCACCAGGGGCGTAGCTAGAAATTCGACATTATTTGGGGGCCGGGGGGGCTTGACCTTCTTCTGGGCCCCTGCAATTTTTCGTAATATTTTATATTTAATGCAAAAAATACTCATTTTGGGGGACCCCTTCAAGTGGTGGCCAGGGAAATTTTCAAATTATTCCCTTACTTTCCCAACCCTTGCTTAGCCAATGCAGGCTTCATTGAATTAGAAGGCAATGAAAAAGTAGACATATTAGGCCAAGATTGGAGAATAAATAAACAATCTGAAATCCCTCTCAACCCGGAAGAGATGAAAAAAATAGAGAGAGTTTAAAAAAAAAGAGAAATTGACCAGCTCTCACCAAAGATACCTATTACAAGTTGTCTCGACATGACCATATACTATTTCATCTCAGAACATGACACAGCAGAACGAGACAACACATGTTCCAAAAGCTAAAAATAGAGACTATTGAGGTTTGCCATTGTAGAACATCAACAAAGAATGTCGACCATGTCACTCAAATCTCCATACATTATCGAGAAGCCCGAACAAGAACAAAAACTCTTTGGAGAGCTGCTAGATCTTGAAACCAATGAGCACTTCATCGCAGATATAGGTGAACTTATCAGAACCTTCTAGAAAAAGGGAAGCAAGCTATATAGGCAGATGAGATAACCAGACCGAAAAGATGCGTGGTGGCAGCTTAAGCATGCTAAGTATGCCGTCCTAGCCAAGTCACGAGTCAGTCGCTGTCCAATTGGCGTTTTCTTCGGACGGTTTCGAGAACTCTTCGACACATGGTGTCGCCGCTGCACCGACGACGATGAAACAGTAAACCACATTCTTTATGAGTGTCAAGTAATTGGGACTAGAATATGAGAGAGAGAGAGAGAGAGAGAGAGAGAGAGAGAGAGAGAGAGAGAGAGAGAGAGATGGTCCATATGCGGCAACGGATGTCTTTTTACGGGGATAAGGCGACCTTAAAACTCACTGGCCAATCTTTTTAATGCTCTAAGAAAGTAAATCTCAGCACGATCTTTTACTAGAGGTATTTCTGATACGGTGTATATTATACTTTCACGCATCACATCAGTTAAGTACGATTTCTTTCCCTTGTTCAAAATACCAAAAAAACAAGATAATGAATTACCAATAGTTTTTTTTAAATGTTGTTTTTTGTGCTGTCACTTAAAAGAAATAATGGCGCGAAATTTCAGCTGAATCCGAGATTTGGTGTGGGAGACATAACGTGGGAAAATTTTTTACCATAAAGACAGACAGAGTGAGTTGATATAAGCTTGGTAAAAAGAAGATAATCACGTCATATGCTTTTCGTGTGTTAATAGCAATATCCATCTTAATCAGTGGATCAAATTCAGGTAAGTCGTTGGTTCTCCTGGCTGATTCATGCAACCCATTCCATTCTCTTATGTCACTAGGGAAGAAAGAGCACTTGTACGAATTTGTCCTAGCATATGGGATAAGAAAGGTGCCTCTATCTTTATGTCTCAGTATTTTATTAGTTTTTGTTTTTCAATTGGTAAATTATGTTTTATTGTTTTATGTATTAAAGTTACTGTACTTTTTATTATTCTGTCTTTGAAGTGTCTCTAAATTTAATGATTTTACTAATGGTGTTATTCTAATAAATCTAATCCAATGTAAACATTCCTTTTTTTTAATATTAATCTCACTGCTATAATTTGTTTTCTTGAGTTGAGGGATCTCAAACAGAGGAAGTATATTCTAATATTGACCTATCTTACCAAACTCTCAAGATGTAAAAGGAACCTTTGTAAAAAATTTCAAGCATTATATTACGTCAGTTATAAGGTCTATTTTTTATAACACTTTAAGTGAGTGGTATTTTGCGCTTCTAAGATGGATTGCATTCCAATATTTAGAAATAACTTAGAATACACTTCAGAAGGTTTCGAATTTTGTAATTGTAATGACATACAATTTTTTAAATTAGGTTTTTATCTTCTTCTGTCTTTTCAATATTATAAGATGCTTTAATACAATATGCTTCATATTTATAACTTTCATATAACTTTCATGTAACAAAAATCAATTTCTTTAACATGGATAGATACACTAGCAATGTACAATTTAATTCATTTTTTCCTTCTTTCCCTACACGAGTGATGTACAATGGTAATCAATTTATTCATCATCATCAGATAAAAGCGTTTCATATTGTTTCTTCGCTTTTAATTTCCTGTCCCGTTTTTTAAAAGTTTGTTTAATTTTGGAAAAAATGCCGCCTTTGATTTTTTCTTTGATCTGTTCAGCTTGTTTGACTTTAATATTCTGCAGGCCTTCCCCTAGATTTTGTAAAGTAGTGTCCTGGTGTTCTAAAGCCCACTGTGCCTTGACTTTATCTTGCAGTTCTTCTAATTCTCTTTGCCATCTCGCCTCCATCTCTTTCATGGTCTCTACTTGCTCTTCTAGCAAGCGGTTTTTTTCTTCTTCTCGTCGGTTACCTCGGATATACTCTTCTCTTTCCATTTGTAGAATCATCGCATGAGATAAGGCGTCCTCTTCTATTCTCCGCTGGAACTTCTCTCTCTCTTCTTCTAGCTTTATTGACAGTCTGATCTCGTCGTTGATAGAGCTTCCCAGAGACACCACGTGACTGACTAATTCATGCAATACCCCTAGACCTTTATCTTGGTCTTTTATCTTCGTGAGCAAATCGTTCGTCCTTTCATACAATTCTGTCAGATAATGATTGCAAAGAGATGGCTCTATGCTGTTTATAATTTCCTGGAATTTGAGAAAGATCAAATTGGCTTCTGTCATTATATCTTCAGAGATGATCTCTTTCTCAGACTCTAAAAGTAAAACGTCTCGCGCAGTCTGCGCAGACTGAAAATGCTCATCAGAATATCGGCAATTGTCTTTCTGAAGTTTATAAATAATCTGAAGTAATTGATTGAGCTGGTCCTGTTTGATGATGTCATCTTTCGTTTTGTTGTCGAAGAGAATTATTCTGCTGTTGCAGTCTTTCAGCAGTGCTTGAAATTTGGCACACGTTTGAGCAGCCACCCATTTCCCGAAGTCCTTTACGTCGTCATCCCGAAAGTTATCGCCACAGGTCATTACAATAACACAAAACTTGTTAAAAAAATGCTCACCAAATATTTTCTTTAAGAACTGAATTGCATCCTGTTCTTCTTCTGTAAGGCGAGCTCCATACTTCAGAACAAGCAGGAATGCGTGATAGCCTTGTGGGTTGGTAGAGATAGCCGTGGCTACCTTAAGTAAAATGTCTTTGACTGCCTCTTTCTTGTCCAGTCTTGTGTCTCCAACTCCAGGCCCATCGACGACTTTGATTTTTACTCCATTGCGCTCATCGACGTCGTACGTAACATTTACCGTGACTGAGTCTAACGATGCTCTGCTGACAAAAGCGTTGCGTCCGAGGATAGAATTCCCGAGAGCACTTTTTCCGTTTCCGGTTTTGCCGAGCAGAAGTAAGTCAATTTCTTGCTTCGGTGTTTTCCTACATTGATTAGAATCATATTTTTATTAATAATTAGTCATACATTAAAGGTTTTACAGTAAGATAAACTATAGACTATTATTTTTTGTATCAGTACAAAGCAATACAACTGATTTTGTGTTCGAGTTTTAACAAAAAAAAACAAAAACGTTAAAACTTTGTTAGTTCCACTTACATAGATAGATCAGTGTTAGAGATACTTTTCTGGGGATAATAAATACAAAAGTCTAAATTAAATAACATTTATATAATAAGTCATTGGACTAACAGAGACAATAGTAATTTTCATATTCTTTGTATATCAATTTTAAAAAGTTGCAATGCTCGTCTCTATCTTTACAAAAATATAACAAAGAGTCTGTGTTTTTACACAAACTTGGACGCGGCCCCCCCGATAGGTTAACGCTTGCGTAATCTGTTTGTAATCGATATTGCACTCTTCCTTAATAAAAAGAGAGAAAAAAAATCTATTTATCTAATTTGTACCTTATTCTTTGAAAAACCAGATAACATTTCTCTTTGTAATTTTACCACCAGGTCATTTTGGGTTATCTCTTTGATTGAGGTCAAGGACAACTCCCTCTCTGTATCTGGCAGTGTGGTTATTTTATTTGAATCCATTGTGTAAGCTCTGCCTAGACTAAAAACAAACAAAAGCAGATCAGATTTTTTTTGGTATAGAAGCTTGTAAAAGTATTTAAGTAATCAGTTCGTGATGCTGGTCTTAATTTATTAGATGAATAAACAGATAATTGATGATGTCGTTAAAAAGCTTATGTGTAACAGATGATACGGTTAACAGGACAGGCCTTGGATAATTGGTGGACCTAGGCGAAATGAATTTAATGGCCACCAATGAAAAAAAACTATGAAAAAATACAATTATGCAATTAGTTAAAAACCTGCACGCCTTTACTTCAATTAACAAATTAATAAGATTTATATTTCGTATATTTATTACCAATCATTATATTTATATATATATTTGACAATACGTCACTATGGTTTATTTATCGATATCAAATTGTTTCGTATTTTCAACTTAAAACAAAATTATGTCAAAAGACTTAATTTTTTTAAAAAATATCGACAAAACGTTGTCAGGATTTAACAATAAGAAAGTAGTTTACTAGAAACGATTATTCAAAATCACTTTTTAGACTTATTTAACAGTTCATTTTCTTGCCGAAACATAACAAAAGTTGTTTAATCGATCAAGAATGTTCCAGATTTTGTTTTGAAAAGGAAATCGACTTACATTACTTACATTTTCTTACAAATCGACCACCTGCGGACAATTGTTAGGCTTGCCCTGGATGTGGCAAAATATGTGGGTTACAGCTGGGGCTGCGCAGCCACGGGAAATACTGCAATCCTCACTAATTTTCGGACTCGAAGACAAGCCCTATTATTATTATATATATATATATTGAATATTTATATTTCATAATTCAAGATTTATAATTTAGGCCTTTTCTTGTAGAGATAATATATAGACCGTGGGTATCAGCGGTACTTGAAGTTTCGGAATTTTCCCGCGACCCCCTTCCTTAATTTTTTTTATACCTGTTTTTCCACCAGTTGGTGTTTAGCCTGGGATCCATCAATAAAATTCAAATGAAAGCTAGTTAAACTAAACAAAACTACATTATCAAAAAGGGCCTAACATTAGAACAAACTCAATGTATCACTATTGTTGATTGTCTCAATCATCAGATTCTTAAACACGTCCAATTTAACATTATCATTTATGAAATAAAACAGGTTTAGTGTAACATTGTCACAAATGACCTAAAATCGAGTCTAAAACACATTCAATATAATACGAATATCTATAAACTAAGAAAGTCTAGCTGCTGCAGTGTCTACTCACATGGTATTAAGGAGAGGCTTTCATTCAGGACAATTCGTTTCCGTTAGTTTTATAAATAGCTAGGTGAAAAAAAAAATAATCGGAAAATACCAAAGTTCAACAACGTCTGCTTCTAGACAATATCTATTTGTATCTGCTTAGAAACAATATCTATTTGTATCTGCTTCTAGACAATATAAATTTGTATCTGCTTAGAAACAATATCTATTTGCATCTGCTTCTTATAGTCAATATCTATATGAATCTTATATTTATATGTTTCCCGTCATGTGGAACTACCTTTAAATACTTTACTTATTATATCACTCCTATTTTAGACTCAGAATTGTGTGTATGTGTGTGTGTGTGTCAATGTGTGGAGGGCTGAATTTCCCTGCTGACAACACAAGCTGTGGTTCAGTGCCCTAAAGAAATATTTAGCACTGGCATATAAAAGAGTAATATTATAAAGTAATAGATTATAAAGACCCTTCAAAAGGGCCCCTTATCTGAAAAAGACTGAATCATTGAAACTGTTTTTTTTTCTAAGCTGGTTATTTGTACCACACAATGTGGATATTATGTTGCCTAAACTTAGCTCTCTCCCAGAGCCGGAGTTTAGGGAGGGCAGTCGATACACCGGGAAATCCACACAAGAGCGGCTCCCACAATAGAGAAAAAAAACGACAAATATCCGAATTGCAATGGGTCATAAACTTTAAAATTGGTCTGTATTTATATAGTATTGATTTTTCGATTTTTACCGACACTACTTAAAATCGTACGTTTGGTAACACTGTCGTGTTTTAGAAGTGTCGGCTTGAAGCCTGCTCGTAATAGGCCTATACAAACGCGGCCCGCGGTAGTACGTCAGTGCATCGACCCAGGGCCTTTACCCTCGTTAATCTCTAAAATAAAAAAAAAAATGCATATTAAATAATTGAAAGCTTTTATGTGCGATGAGTCTCATGATACACTAGTCTGTCTCATGATACACTAGTCTGTCTCATGATACACTATACAGTGTATGTTAATGCATGTCACATTAGCTTTAACCAAAAAAACACACGAAAAAATACATTAATCAAAGTAAATATGCATATAAGACTTACTTTCATTGAACAGGGGAAGCTACACGTCATTCATATATAAACAATAACGTACCAATACGATCTCTGCAATGCACATTGACACACAATTGCAAGTAGTGTATTAATTTTAAAAAAAAGTAAAATGGAGTATTATCCTGTTTCCTATTGGCGTCACTAATTTGGATCACCTGAACGTGATCATAAAAAAATAAAAACAACTCGTAGGTGACGTTAAAAATCGGGATTTATCATTTGTAATCAAAAGTCTTTGTAGATTCTTTTCTGTTTCATTTACTTAGAAAAACAGTGCAGATTTATTGCAGTTTTATTGAAGCTGTAATACCCATTAAAGTCGAAGTCTGGGAGATTGGAGTTCATTTAATTTTTCCGTTTTCAGGCTGACTATGATGTCGCTATAGCTCCCTCAATAAAGTACTTAGATAGGCATAAAGATAAATGCCCCCCCCCCCTTTTTATATATATATATTTCGCTTTGTCGTTTTCAGACCAGGATGTTGATACATCTTTTCTTAGACTTCCTAAATTAAATACTTAGAACAAAAATAGAGCTCAAGACCTCGCTTAATCTATATATTAGGATAACGGCCTTGAATGCATTAGATTTGGAAAAATATACAGGTCACAAATGGGTTTTCGTGGCCAAGTAAATCACTGCATTCATCATTTATCTTAGGAATCGATGACATTGCATTTATTTTGCTTGGACCTAATATACCTTCTTCCTTATTGCAATTGGAGCATTAGAGCATGCAGAGTTTAAGTCACTAATTAACATGCACGACTAGGTCCAGATATGGATATACCTAGGATGCAGTTATCTTCTATTGTAAGGACGTCTGTTACTTATAAGAAAAAGAAACCTGTCGTTTCGCCCAGTCAACACCATACTGTTGAAACTTCATCAGTCGAAATAATTGCTGTCCTGGTCCAATCGAAGGGGTCAAGGAATAATACACACTAGTTCGCTTTATAAACAGAAACTCTGAATCGGCCTCCCAAAGTGGTCAACTCAGGCAGGTAAAAAATTCATATTTCAATATTTTTAGCATGACCATCAGAAACTATGACTTACAAACCATGAACATAACTTATCTCCATCTATACACACAAGAAAAGGCGTGTACGTATCGAAATGTATGTCGTTATAATTGTACAGTTAGTCTGAATGACGACATTATAGATCAGGGTACGACATTCAGTAATGGTACAATGTCGCAAGGTCTGAAAGGGGGGTTACTTTTCTTTTTGTAGTTACTGTTTTTAGGATCAAAAATGAAGTGCCTTCTAACGTCATCTCTTTTTACTCAGACTTAGACTAGACTTGACTCTCTGAGTTCTTTGTGGACGTTTCACTGTGTGACATTTTTCCTAGAAGAGAAATTATGATCTGGGCCTGCGTAAGGCATAGGTAAACTGGGCAGCCGCCTAGGGCTTCTGACTGTCGAGAGGGGGGGGGGAGGGGCGCTCGCTCAGAACTTTAAACAATTTTTGAAGAGAAGAAATAGCAAAACTTGTCTTCAATATTATTATTGGAGGACACTAGTTTGTTTTTTTAATATAAAATACGGAATTTTTGTTTTTTCGTTGTTGTTTTTTTCAATAAAAAAACCCACATTATTTGGGTGCTTCCGAATTCACCTCGCATAGGGCCTTAAATCTGATGAAATTTTTAGGACATTATCAGGAACTAATGACACTAACGCTGGGGTTAGCTTTCGTCTATAATGTAAACTTGCTACATGGCTTCTACACAACAGAACAAGCAAATAATTTACTTCAGTTGCTATCAATGCGCTTCAGTTCTAGTCTGCAAAATTTAACTAGATTGTTGACTTATAAACAAGTGATACAAAAACTCAATGTGATTATTCATGTCAAAACTATGTGCCGGGACAAATGCCAACTTTTCTTCTCCCTTTACGAATCTATTTATAGACATTCTAAGAAACTTTTTTTTTGTATATATTTCGCTTTGTCGTTTTTAAACCAGGATGTTGATACATCTTTTCTTAGACTTCCTAAATTAAATACTTAGAACAAAATAGAGCTCAAGACCTCGCTTAATCTATATATTAGGATAACGGCCTTGAATGCATTAGATTTGGAAAAATATACAGGTCACAAATGGGTTTTCGTGGCCAAGTAAATCACTGCATTCATCATTTATCTTAGGAATCGATGACATTGCATTTATTTTGCTTGGACCTAATATACCTTCTTCCTTATTGCAATTGGAGCATTAGAGCATGCAGAGTTTAAGTCACTAATTAACATGCACGACTAGGTCCAGATATGGATATACCTAGGATGCAGTTATCTTCTATTGTAAGGACGTCTGTTACTTATAAGAAAAAGAAACCTGTCGTTTCGCCCAGTCAACACCATACTGTTGAAACTTCATCAGTCGAAATAATTGCTGTCCTGGTCCAATCGAAGGGGTCAAGGAATAATACACACTAGTTCGCTTTATAAACAGAAACTCTGAATCGGCCTCCCAAAGTGGTCAACTCAGGCAGGTAAAAAATTCATATTTCAATATTTTTAGCATGACCATCAGAAACTATGACTTACAAACCATGAACATAACTTATCTCCATCTATACACACAAGAAAAGGCGTGTACGTATCGAAATGTATGTCGTTATAATTGTACAGTTAGTCTGAATGACGACATTATAGATCAGGGTACGACATTCAGTAATGGTACAATGTCGCAAGGTCTGAAAGGGGGGTTACTTTTCTTTTTGTAGTTACTGTTTTTAGGATCAAAAATGAAGTGCCTTCTAACGTCATCTCTTTTTACTCAGACTTAGACTAGACTTGACTCTCTGAGTTCTTTGTGGACGTTTCACTGTGTGACATTTTTCCTAGAAGAGAAATTATGATCTGGGCCTGCGTAAGGCATAGGTAAACTGGGCAGCCGCCTAGGGCTTCTGACTGTCGAGAGGGGGGGGGGGGAGGGGCGCTCGATCAGAACTTTAAACAATTTTTGAAGAGAAGAAATAGCAAAACTTGTCTTCAATATTATTATTGGAGGACACTAGTTTGTTTTTTTAATATAAAATACGGAATTTTTGTTTTTTCGTTGTTGTTTTTTTCAATAAAAAAACCCACATTATTTGGGTGCTTCCGAATTCACCTCGCATAGGGCCTTAAATCTGATGAAATTTTTAGGACATTATCAGGAACTAATGACACTAACGCTGGGGTTAGCTTTCGTCTATAATGTAAACTTGCTACATGGCTTCTACACAACAGAACAAGCAAATAATTTACTTCAGTTGCTATCAATGCGCTTCAGTTCTAGTCTGCAAAATTTAACTAGATTGTTGACTTATAAACAAGTGATACAAAAACTCAATGTGATTATTCATGTCAAAACTATGTGCCGGGACAAATGCCAACTTTTCTTCTCCCTTTACGAATCTATTTATAGACATTCTAAGAAACTTTTTTTTTGTATATATTTCGCTTTGTCGTTTTTAAACCAGGATGTTGATACATCTTTTCTTAGACTTCCTAAATTAAATACTTAGAACAAAATAGAGCTCAAGACCTCGCTTAATCTATATATTAGGATAACGGCCTTGAATGCATTAGATTTGGAAAAATATACAGGTCACAAATGGGTTTTCGTGGCCAAGTAAATCACTGCATTCATCATTTATCTTAGGAATCGATGACATTGCATTTATTTTGCTTGGACCTAATATACCTTCTTCCTTATGGCAATTGGAGCATTAGAGCATGCAGAGTTTAAGTCACTAATTAACATGCACGACTAGGTCCAGATATGGATATACCTAGGATGCAGTTATCTTCTATTGTAAGGACGTCTGTTACTTATAAGAAAAAGAAACCTGTCGTTTCGCCCAGTCAACACCATACTGTTGAAACTTCATCAGTCGAAATAATTGCTGTCCTGGTCCAATCGAAGGGGTCAAGGAATAATACAAACTAGTTCGCTTTATAAACAGAAACTCTGAATCGGCCTCCCGAAGTGGACAACTCAGGCAGGTAAAAAATTCATATTTCAATATTTTTAGCATGACCATCAGAAACTATGACTTACAAACCATGAACATAACTTATCTCCATCTATACACACAAGAAAAGGCGTGTACGTATCGAAATGTATGTCGTTATAATTGTACAGTTAGTCTGAATGACGACATTATAGATCAGGGTACGACATTCAGTAATGGTACAATGTCGCAAGGTCTGAAAGGGGGGTTACTTTTCTTTTTGTAGTTACTGTTTTTAGGATCAAAAATGAAGTGCCTTCTAACGTCATCTCTTTTTACTCAGACTTAGACTAGACTTGACTCTCTGAGTTCTTTGTGGACGTTTCACTGTGTGACATTTTTCCTAGAAGAGAAATTATGATCTGGGCCTGCGTAAGGCATAGGTAAACTGGGCAGCCGCCTAGGGCTTCTGACTGTCGAGAGGGGGGGGGAGGGGCGCTCGCTCAGAACTTTAAACAATTTTTGAAGAGAAGAAATAGCAAAACTTGTCTTCAATATTATTATTGGAGGACACTAGTTTGTTTTTTTAATATAAAATACGGAATTTTTGTTTTTTCGTTGTTGTTTTTTTCAATAAAAAAACCCACATTATTTGGGTGCTTCCGAATTCACCTCGCATAGGGCCTTAAATCTGATGAAATTTTTAGGACATTATCAGAAACTAATGACACTAACGCTGGGGTTAGCTTTCGTCTATAATGTAAACTTGCTACATGGCTTCTACACAACAGAACAAGCAAATAATTTACTTCAGTTGCTATCAATGCGCTTCAGTTCTAGTCTGCAAAATTTAACTAGATTGTTGACTTATAAACAAGTGATACAAAAACTCAATGTGATTATTCATGTCAAAACTATGTGCCGGGACAAATGCCAACTTTTCTTCTCCCTTTACGAATCTATTTATAGACATTCTAAGAAACTTTTTTTTTGTATATATTTCGCTTTGTCGTTTTTAAACCAGGATGTTGATACATCTTTTCTTAGACTTCCTAAATTAAATACTTAGAACAAAATAGAGCTCAAGACCTCGCTTAATCTATATATTAGGATAACGGCCTTGAATGCATTAGATTTGGAAAAATATACAGGTCACAAATGGGTTTTCGTGGCCAAGTAAATCACTGCATTCATCATTTATCTTAGGAATCGATGACATTGCATTTATTTTGCTTGGACCTAATATACCTTCTTCCTTATGGCAATTGGAGCATTAGAGCATGCAGAGTTTAAGTCACTAATTAACATGCACGACTAGGTCCAGATATGGATATACCTAGGATGCAGTTATCTTCTATTGTAAGGACGTCTGTTACTTATAAGAAAAAGAAACCTGTCGTTTCGCCCAGTCAACACCATACTGTTGAAACTTCATCAGTCGAAATAATTGCTGTCCTGGTCCAATCGAAGGGGTCAAGGAATAATACACACTAGTTCGCTTTATAAACAGAAACTCTGAATCGGCCTCCCAAAGTGGTCAACTCAGGCAGGTAAAAAATTCATATTTCAATATTTTTAGCATGACCATCAGAAACTATGACTTACAAACCATGAACATAACTTATCTCCATCTATACACACAAGAAAAGGCGTGTACGTATCAAAATGTATGTCGTTATAATTGTACAGTTAGTCTGAATGACGACATTATAGATCAGGGTACGACATTCAGTAATGGTACAATGTCGCAAGGTCTGAAAGGGGGGTTACTTTTCTTTTTGTAGTTACTGTTTTTAGGATCAAAAATGAAGTGCCTTCTAACGTCATCTCTTTTTACTCAGACTTAGACTAGACTTGACTCTCTGAGTTCTTTGTGGACGTTTCACTGTGTGACATTTTTCCTAGAAGAGAAATTATGATCTGGGCCTGCGTAAGGCATAGGTAAACTGGGCAGCCGCCTAGGGCTTCTGACTGTCGAGAGGGGGGGGGGGAGGGGCGCTCGCTCAGAACTTTAAACAATTTTTGAAGAGAAGAAATAGCAAAACTTGTCTTCAATATTATTATTGGAGGACACTAGTTTGTTTTTTTAATATAAAATACGGAATTTTTGTTTTTTCGTTGTTGTTTTTTTCAATAAAAAAAACACATTATTTGGGTGCTTCCGAATTCACCTCGCATAGGGCCTTAAATCTGATAAAATTTTCAGGACATTATCAGGAAATAATGACACTAATGCTGAGGTTAGCTTCCGTCTATAATGTAAACTTGCTACATGGCTTCTACACAACAGAACAAGCAAATAATTTACTTCAGTTGCTATCAATGCGCTTCAGTTCTAGTCTGCAAAATTTAACTAGATTGTTGACTTATAAACAAGTGATACAAAAACTCAATGTGTTTATTCATGTCAAAACTATGTGCCGGGACAAATGTCAACTTTTCTTCTCCCTTTACGAATCTATTTATAGACATTCTAATAAACTTTTTTTTTTTTTATTGTTTCGGTTCTGTTCTGCGATTTATAATAGCATGTCGCTTTCATGTCTGTTTAACACTGTGTTCTCTAGTTCTAGTTACAAAGTCAGCCCACAAAGATAACTGCAATACAACATCCAATGTACACATTTTATAAAAGCTTATCAATGGCAATAAGTTGTGCATGCCAGGAACAGTTTTGTATACCAGCAACATTTTAAAATCGATATAGTTAAATAGTACGTTTAAGTACAGGAGACTATTTTTTTTTGAAAGCTACAATGTGGGTGAACATATATCAATTCTTTCTTTAACTTCCTCTAACCTTTAGTGTGTTGGATCTTTGGTGTTGGCCTACCACTTATAATTCCTTTCTGTCATTTTTTTTAAAAAGACTTTAGGGACAGGCCCGTCTCTTCCTTGCTGTTTACCTACTGACTTTTTTGTCTGCCTGTGTATTCTCTATTAAAGCTTCCTGAAAAAAGGTCACTGTGGACCCTGATGATCTCAAGACATGACCGTAAATTCTTATGTTGAGTATTTGACTGCAGTTAGAAGGTGCTTTTAGCACCAAATTGCCATTCTGATCCTGTCCTGCGTTTCGTTATTTGTTTTGCGTTTTTTTTGTTGTTTTGTATGTGCTAGCTAGTATCCTCCTATACAATGGGCATACTTTTCCTATACCAGGGGCAACATTTTTCTACCGAGGGCCGCATTAAAAAATAATTGGGAAAGGGGGGCCGAATATATATATATATATTAATGTGTATGGGTTCCCTTTCTTGAGCGAGACTTGAAAAGAGACCGTGAACGGAATTTTAGAAAAAGAAAACTCGCTTATATTTAAGTGAAATTTTGAATCATGTCATTAATTTTTAAGGACTCTAAATATAACCATATGTATATAGTTTTATGCAGTGGGTACCGAGTCACATAGGTGTGATTGGCAACACTGTTGCAGACTCCTTGGCCCACCAGGGAGGGCAAATTCCACCCACTGAACAGGCTGTAAGTTTTCATCATGCTCTGGCTACAATTCAAAAAACAGAAATGGAAAAGTGGTTCGAGTGTTGGGACAATTTCCCAAAAGCCCGTGGAGTCTGGGAGCGCATGAGGCGCCCTGACCGCATTTCCCCGTGGTGGAGGCTGTCCAGGCCTGAGCAAGCTATTATAGCACAGTGCAGGACAGGCCATTGTCCTGTTGGCTCATATTTCTCACGGCTATGGCCAAATTTCGATTCACGGTGCCCCGCTGCGGGGAGGAAGAGGAAACCGTGCCTCATATTCTGTTTGACTGCCCCAGACTTGTTGATCTCCGTCTCGACAGGTCTGGGAAACCATAAATTCTCGACCTGTATGGCGACATTTATGCACTACGCAAGACAGCAGGGTTTCTGTCCAGGGCTTTTGCAAGATAGGATTTGAGCCTCTCAAGCCCTCACTCAAATGGAGTTTGATGGTGATGATGATGATATACTTTTATTGTCCAAAAAGATTAACACTCTATTTTATCAGTGGACCTTACCTTTGTGAGTGTGATCTGAGAGTTGAAAGACAAAAAGATAAATGCACATTTCTCGTTCCATATGCTAGGACAAATTTGTACAAATATTCCTTCTTTCCTAGAGCATGGAATGGGTTGCCTGAGTCATCCAGGAAAACCAACGAATTGGTACAGTTTAAGTCATTGATTAACATGCATGACCACATTGACCTAGGGACATATCCAGAACGTAATTATCTTTTTTTTGTAAGTAACGTCTGTATTACATAAGATAAGTGAATGTATTTTGTCATCTAATTGATCATTTTGGTTGACCTTTATTCTGGATGGAACTGGATGGAACCTGTTTAGCGCAACTTTCAGACTTATAGTATTCGTAGCTCGCTATGTTCCAATTACTCTTGTTAAGCAGTTCTTATCATGTTATAAATAACAGACGTTACTTCAAGGGAGAGCTTCTCCGTGCTGCCTTTTCAAAAGCAATAAAGATTTCTTAATTAAAATGTATTATTAGTTAATTGATTTACGGATGGGTGGGTACGAATTGACAACAATACTGCCGATGTTCCAAAGAATTAAGCTAAATAATAAAAAAAATAAAGTTTAAATTTGGATAAATTATTTAATGCATGTCAGTGGCGTCACTAAAGGTGTGCGAGAGGTGCACCGGGTGATACCCTTTTGGATTGAACAAAATGGATCTTGGCAAAAGCAGGCAAATCGGAAAAGATAATAATAAGATCACTAGATATAGGCCCAAGTATGCCTAGCCACATCTAGATGGTAGTTTAAATTTAAATGACACAGTAAAACGTTATACCATTTCTGTCTTAAAGTATAACAAAGGAAACTTGTTCAGGTGATGTTAATTGTGTTCCTAATTTTAGTTAAATTTTAATGTAAAAATGTCAATAACATTTGAATAAACAGTGGGATTTTATAATAGAATTGACAATCATATTACATTTGAGTAAACAATCAATAACAGTGGGTAATCAGCTCACTGTATTGGTTCAACAAAAAGAACTAACTAACAATACTGTTTATTGGGACATATTTGAAGGGAGTTGATGGGCAGGAGGGGGAGAGGGCGTCCCCTTGAGCTAACCGCACCAGGTGACACCGAAGGGAGTGACGCCACTGTTAAATGTGGCAACGTTAAGCCAAGCAACAGAACAAAGCACAGAACAAAATTGTGTTTTAGGCATTTTATTCAATGATTACACGTTTGTTTATTACTTAATTTAGAACCTCAATATCGGGGATTCATAGCTCATATATTGTGTACCCTTGTAATGAAGTCACATTAACAAGGTGAAGATATTGTGCGTATTTAAGACATATGTTTAGGATGAGTTGATTCTATTTAATCTAAAGAAAAATGTTTTCAAAAATAATACTCCATGTACTTTAGGTATATACGACATATCTTATGTTTTTTAATATATATTTATATAATTTAATCATTATATTACAATATAGAGAAAACAAAACATTTTCAAACTAAGATAATAAATTAAGACAGATATACAGAACATTATCATAGTAGACTGATCGCTTGCCAACTCTTTTTAGTATTGCACGAGCCTTTACATAAAATGGCTACCTCTTCTAGTTATACATCATTTCCTTCTTAAGAAAGTCCCCCTCCTTTCAGACCCTACACTCTATGGGACAGATGATGTGCAGTTAGTCTCTATCTGCATTTCAGATCCCAGTGGTCATCAGGACTCTTACCAGCTACAACCCTTCATCTTATTCTTGTTCGGATAGATGAACATGTCGACGAAGTTTACGTTTCGACTCCATTTCTTGGTGTAAAGTTTTCCCGATTGACAGCAAATTATGTTCAGATTTGGGTATTCTATTCACTATTTCACTAATTTCCTGAATTAAATTGTTCAAAACCGTCTCACAATTTGGATCTGTTTCTTGAAGCTCTAGCCATTTGTGATATCTGATACGGATAGAGCCAATTTTACGACGAATTGTTTTTGTTCTTTCTGGCCTAGATATGTGTGAAATAAATGTCAATCTCATTTCTTCATTTCTTTTGAAATCTTCCATTGTATATCTTTTAACTGTTTCTCTATACTTTAAAAGTTGATCTACCTGTGTCTTTAAAACAGCTGCATCTTTAGTCACGTTATTAAAAAGAATGAATCTGTTACCGCATTCACGAAACAATTCTTTTATTTCCCCCGTCTCTGATTCACACCACTGCGTAAAAGTTAACGGTTGTTCTTCCTTCTGCTGTTCCTTTTCGAAAAGATCTCCATGTGTAAAAATGCAGAATCCACATTTCGCCATGACGTCGTCACCAAGATATCCTTTAAAGTATTTAATAGAAAACTTCTGTTCTTCAGTGAATCTTGATCCAAATTTTAACACGAACAGAAGTCCATCAATACAGCAATTACACGATTCAAAAGCTGTTTCTATATAACGTTTTACATATTCCAAAACTAGTTCATCTCCATCGAGATTCCAGCCAGGACAGTCTACAACAGAAATTGCCACGTCATCTAATTCAACTGAGTGACAATTGAAATCAGAAATATTAGTAATTTGATTGCTAGTTTTAAAAAAGTCTCCTCCCAGTATTGAGTTTCCGGTTGCACTTTTACCATTTCCACTTGCTCCAAACAAAATAAAGTTGACAGATTTGGCGCTTTCCTAAAAAACAGATAACCAGACAAACTATGATCAAATATCAAAGAAAAAATTCTATTTTAACATATTTTATGTTTTTCTAATCGGTTTCGAACAAAAATGGTGTTAAATAATTATCTCTTAAAGTGTAACTTCAATAAGTGCTATGTTTGTAATGTTATATTGTTATTGACTACCTAAGCTGTTAATGAAAATACTTACCGAGATTAATTTTTGAGACATATTATATTCCATTGAAGCAGTTGAACTTAAATGTTCACAGCTTGAATGCAAAGCTAAGAAGTCACTTAAATTGGAACAAGATGATGTTGACGCGACTACTGGGCTGACAGTAAATTCATCGTTCTGTGGTGTTGTAATACTATCATTTAATTTAGTTTGACAGCATGCCAAAGTTTGAGAAGTACCTGGCAAAAGAGATGGAGTAAGTTCTTGAAGGCCCGCACCTTGCTCATTAGTTAGTACAAACTGATTGTCATTGATGTTATGTTGGTGAATGACATTTTGGAACATTTCTCCGACAGTTAAACAGTTATCGTTGAGACTAGTGAAGGACAAACTATCGTCTTTTTCTGTTATCTCAGCTGATGTAAACATTTTTGACTGAGAATTGTTGGCCGGTAGATTTGTGACAGAGTCTATATCAACATTGTCAACAACAGGACCAGCTAAATGCCACTGTGAAGGAGTTAAACTTGCAGACGACAAAACTTTTTTCACTTCTCCGCGAAAACTTGAAGCGAAGCTTGTCACTGACATTTTTGCCCTTTTCAATTTTTTTGAAAGTGATGAATCTTTTTTCTTTTTTGTTGTAACTTGAGTAGATGAATCTTTAGTAAGTATTGTCTTTTTAGCTGAGCTGTTGTCATATGATGTTTCTAACAATTTTGGAGGCAAGAGATCGTCTTTCATAGACGCTGATTTGCCATTATTCATTACCATTATTGCTTGATCCTCATTGGAATTCCCTTGCGTAAAAGATTCCTCTTCGAATATATCTTGACGGTCTTGAACTTTAACAGTTGACCTCGGATTGGACTGACAACTTGATGTGCTTTTTAAATCTGTACAACTGTTTCCGGGAATGACAGTGTTGTCATATATGTCTCTATCGTTGTTATTTATTAGAGATGTAGATGGATCGTATTGATTTAAACTTAATTGAACATTTTCAAGACATTTCTTTGCTTGTTTTACATACACAAACACTTTTTTGTCCTGGCCGTTGTTTGCGTGTTTGTCAAAGTATCTGTTTAAAAAATCTGTGTAAAACTTGAGCAAACTGTCCTCATGGCTTCTTACGTGATCCTCCAAAGTGATAGCACTGGTCATTTTCAATTTAAGGTTACTAAGCGACTGAAAAGGTACAGAAAAAAATACGTGGTCAGAATAAGATTAAAGAGCATGAATATTTTCTAGCCAATAGTATTATAAACAAAATCTAACATATTGGTTTTTTTGGACATCCATTCTATATCTTGCTATGATATTGTTACGATCTCTCATAATCAGGCGTTCTGTAAACACTGCTAAACACGCAACACATCAAACCATAAGAACATGACAACAAGAGCTCCAAATAATCTGGTGCTTTAATAATGGTCAATTAAAATAGCCAATATGACATAATTGGCAATACATCAACTAATAAAATGCAATACTGTACATCACCGTACTAAACTAATAAACTCTACTGTCTCTATCTCTTTCTGGACTCGTACATTCACTTGAGGACTTCACCAGGACCGACTTCATGGCAGACTAACAGTCCCGGTCTACTCGCTGTACTGTCTTGAACTGCCCTGCCTTACTCACTCTGTGTCTCTGGTCCACGCAGGCTTATGATCAGATGACCATAACCCGGGTCCTATTCACGTGCAAAGTTCATGCCAGTACTGTCCCTTGCCCTTCAATATAGCACGCTAACCTGTATTACTGGCCTGTGTCACATAGGTCAGCTGATCACACACAGTCAACCCTATTGCGTCGCAAATAGGGTTACAACAATATCTAAAAACTTAACTTTGCCAAAAAATCAGGGGACGATTATACATTTCCATGATTCCATCACACATGCAAACCTAATGTCCCATTCGTGGGACAATGAAACCAAGACGTTCATACATGGTGTATTCCTTAACAACGACCTAATAGACTAAACGTCACCAACACGGAACGTTCGAATAGATTTTCAGGAAAGAAAATTAGAACTAAAAGACGATTACACCCAAACCCAAAGCTCTTACAGATCGGCACGACAAGTCGGCAGGTAAGGTTCGAACCCAAGAACAGTGTTAAGACAGTGTGAAGCGTACGCCACACGACCAGACAGTTATTAGATTTGTAGTTTGCAACTTTAGATAGTTTTTTTTTTTTAAATTAAAATTTAACGTCCCATGACTGTAAGACTTTGTCCAATATGTACGCTCCTCTCATCTCGTCCTGTATGCCGCCGCTGCCATAATCATTTGTACCTGAATCAAGTATGGCCTTTTTGTAATTGAAAAGAATGACTAGTATCATGGTTAGCATTCAATCGATAAGTTTGTAGGTTTACTATTTACTAATCTATATTAGCTTAGCTCTGGTTTAAAAAAAAGAAGATTGCTACTTTGAAAAATACATGTATCATTTTATACAGAAAACATTTTAAAAATCGTCTACATTGTATTTGGAATCTATAACTATAAACGTAAAAAAAAAACAAGGTTACAGAGACAGTTTGTGTGAAATCACAAACTCAAAATAGGCCCCCGAAGTGGTCCACCCAGGCAGGTAAAAAGACAGGATTTTCAGAAAGAATATCAGAATGAAATTCTAGCAAAGCCAAATGACAGAGAAGAATGGAGAAAGTAAGGCTGACAGATCCTGTGTAGTGCCCCAACTGTCCAGCAAACCAAAGTGGAGTGAAGGTGAAATGAGATGTCATATAATGATTATCTAATTGATATAAATGTTTTGAAAAGGGTTAATCTGTCATGTAAAGTCTCAAGAAAAAAACATTTCCGTAAAAAAGTAATATTGTTTATAATGTGTACGAGCGATAATATAAAAAACTACTTATTAATTGTTGTTTTAAATTATGTTCCACTTATATGCATATTAAATAGATTTTTTTCTCTTTAAAAACAAGAGTAAACATATTTGGGCTAATGTAATAGTTAGTATGACAGAACGTACTTACAACTTAGCAATACATTCGTACGTTTGCATAAATGTGTTAAAAATATGGTAAATAGTCATCTCCATTACTAATAGACCAAAGTGTTTGTTACTATTAATAGTGAATAGTTGTAAACAAGGTGTATTTTAATGAAAAAAAAAACTGCTTGCATAGTTGATTTTAAAAAATAATTTTAATTTTGCTTTCAGAAAAGAAAAAAGTAGCTGTTGAATCAAAACTTTGCAATGACTAAAATATCATGATGTCGGATTTTCAATATCTTTTCTAGTTTACGAGATCTAAACGGGACCTACGGCTGGACAGACAGACCGCACAAAACTAATAACGTTGTTTCCCCTTGCCACTAAAAATGTAAAAATAGCGTTCCTTTTTTTTGGTTCATTATCATTTAGCTTATTTTCTGCGTGCGGCGCCCCTCCCCCCGAGAGTAGCGCCCTGGGAATCGTGACCTCTGTCTGGTATCCACTGTAGTTAAGGTTTAGAAAACACTGCGTAGGCATCCGTTTATAGATAAATATTATAACAACCTTAAACCTTGTGATCAGTTTAAATCGTAAATATCTACAGAAGTCAGTATTACGAACCACTATAAATTAACCAAGATCTATTCAAAACTTTTAAATATAACTTATTTTCTTACCTATTAAACAGATTTCTTCTAAGTTTAAAAAAAAAAACACAGCTATAAACGAAACATTATTATAAGCTTCAGTTAAGTTCTAAACGTGTGTCTTGGTCTCCAGGCATGAGATCTTTGTCAGCAGACAGTCTTGATATATTTAAACTCTGACCTATGACATGTCTATACTAGGCGGTGTCAGTAAAAAAAAAAAAAAAAAAACAATTGTCGAAGTGTCAATTTTAACTTGAAGAATTTTTTGTTTACAATCATTTTTTTTTTGGCTAGTGTGAATATTTTATTTCCTAAGAAGAGTGTCTCTGTACAACCTCTGCTAACAATTGTTTACTTCAAATTTTAATCTTGATAACCTACAATGTTTTAAAGTGTTGCTGGAGCGAAATAATGCTAGAAATATACTATCTATAATAGGACAATAATAACGAAATGGCAGACTGTTCAATTGTCGAAAAGAAATAACACATTTATGAACACATAGACCGATCGGTCAATGCTAGTGTGAACTAACAGATACACAGACAGGCGGACATACAGTCAAAAAGAAATATAAATTGAAACACACACAGATAAATAAAACAGACAGAGACAGGCAGATAGACAGACATCACAAACACACACAAACACATACATATTTATATGTATTTATATATTATATTATTATATTATATTTTATATATATATATCTGTGGCATTTTACATCTCGGATAGGTATAGTTACCCTTTGTAACTTCTTGTGTGACTAAAGAAGCTAATCCTTCATACACAACTGCGGTCGCAGGTTGGGCATATGTAATCACCAGCCGCCGTAGCATTTTGACCCTTGTTTCTGCTTCTGTTGTGTATGGCATCTGGAATTCGAGACCCTTCCTTTATGCTCTCTCTCCATGTGGATCTATGCAGTGCCACTTTTTCCCAGCTGCTAGTGTGGTTTTTAAAGAGCTTCTTGTCGCGTTTGTATACATTCGTATACCGTAGAAGTGGGTGACCAGCGGCCCTCCTGCCTTCTATTAGATCGCCATACAGAATGTCTTGTGGATCTAGATCTAGATAGATAGATAGGCAAACAGTCATATAGATAGATAGATAGCGCAAAGCTCTAGCTAGGCTGTGTAAAAACAAATTCTTGGAAAACGCTATACCAGGTGGAGGTAAAAAGCCCACACTATTTGTCATTCGCCTGTAAAAACCACACACCTGACGTGGTTATCAAACTTCTAGAAGTGTGTCGTGTCAAGGTTTTATTTATATCAGGGTAGATCACCCAGGCCATTAAATAATCGCTACACTGTACTGTAATATACAGACATTGTGAACTGAATAGTGTGTGCTATTGTATATTTGATTTAAAACCTGGCTGTGTTTATGTCTTGTGTGTTTATTTCAATCTATAAGTATACTTAGAACAGTAAATAAATGCATGGTTTAGTGTGTTCATTCTTAGGCTTAACCCTAGCAAGGCAGTGAGGTAAGTGTTTTTTTTGTTTGTTAGGTGTTTTGTTTCTGCACTTACTTTGAAAATAAACCCAGGTTGTTATTAAAACTAAGGCACGGTCTTATTGATCTAGTTATTTTTAGTATGTGCTAAATTATAATATATACACAAATATATATATATATAGTGCTTTTTGTATTTACAAAAAATAGGTGCCGGTACTTAGTGAAAAGAAATCATTTTCCCCACATTGAAAAAGGTGCCGGTACGCACATAAAAAGGACTGTATATATCTAAATATATATATATATAACACAGCTGTTACGGAAGGTACAAAAAATCAAATTAAAGGTTATTAATACAAGTGATACTTGAATTACAATCCGCAGGCCATTTCTCGGAGCTAGCTCGATGCTATCGAGCTCCAATAGCATAATGTTATGTTGTTTGTTAATTGAATATTGATTAGACAAACATGGATACTAAAGGTAGAGATATAGCAAACAGGCTCAACCCATCTTTACATGACGTGATAGACTATATAGTGCTGTACTTGGACTTAAACGAGACCTGGTCCTTTTTATGTTCAGATATTATTTGTGAGTGCTAACATTCCTGGGGGGAGGGGGGGGGGGGGTCTTGTGTTGTCTATAGGTAGATCCGGCCTTGATGGTTTGTTACGTTAATAGAAAAAAAATAAATCAGAAATGTTTAGAAGTCGCTATATGTTACACCAATCTGTGTTAATAAACAATGACCTTTAAACAGAAGTCTTATAACGCATGTACATCTTTTATTTTCTTGCATTATTAGTGCACAACATTAAACACAAACAGCAAGAGCCTAGAAATAATGATACCACAAATGTATGGCTCCCTGGACTATTTAACATTCGTTAGGGCCAATAATAGAATATGTAGCTTATGTTTTAAAAACGTCAAAAAGACATAAAGAAACTAGACCAAGCGTAAAATAGAGCAGTGAGATGTATAACAAACGAATATTGACATGTGACTACTTTAGCACCATTATTAAAATCACTCAATTTAGAGACTCTTCATAACAGAAGATTAATATATAGAACACTGAACCATAATTTACAAATAGAAAAACAAAACCTAAAAAAATACTCAGAAAGACACAAACATTGAGGCGTATTTCCAATTCCATATGTTGGTACCATTGGTACGAGTGCTCCTTATTTCCTAGTGTCATTAGAGAATGGAATGCGTTGCCTTAGTCAGACAGGAAAACCAACAACGTAGCTGGGTTCCAGTCACTGATTAACATGAATGAATAGATAGACACATCAATTGTGTAGGACGCAATTACCTTCTCTTTCGAAGTTAAGTCTGTCATTTAACTCTTTAGCTTCGTAATTATGTTTCCATGTTCTGACAGAATAGTTCATTTTCACATTAGTACAATCTACCCTGATTAAAATTCAATAAAATTTTTGTTTGTAATCAGAAAACGTTACTTTTGGTAAAGAATTATAGAAAAATGCACGCGCTTTAAATATAACACAAATTAAATTGTATAAAACCCGAAATTAATTAAATTTAACGAGGTCAAATCAACGATGGTATCGTTAATTAGGAGAGAAAGAGTTAAAAATAGAATTTCAGCATATTTACAAAGCATTTTTCATGTTGTAAGACAATGTCTTCGATTTCGAAGTTTGAGGATGAGTGCAGTATTTCACGTGACCTTTTTCAACCTGCATATTTTGCCAAATCGTATACAGACAAAGCTGTGTTACACATTATGAAAAGATTGGGTATCACAAATCAATACTACAAAATGTGATAAGGACATACTTATTTAAAATGACAATACTGCAAGACATCTCTGTGAGTAAATCTCATTAGCATTATAATGTAAGAGTATACTCTAACAGATTGCTATTTCTAAACTTCCGAGAATCTACTCAGACCAAAATTTTAATTTATTTATCCTGTTTTAATACATATTTTTTTTTTACTTTTCTTTATAGGGAGGCTGAAAATGAGCAAAACGATTAATTTACTTTTGATCGGTACAGCTGGCAACGGTAAAAGTGCCACCGGCAACTCAATCCTTGGCCAGGAGAAATTTGCCACGTCTGCTGACTTTACAGATGCCGAGAAATTCGTCAAGAAAGGTTCCAGTGTTTTTGAAGGCTCCTCCATCAACGTCGTGGATGTCCCCGGCATCGATACAGACAACAAGAACGAAGATGTGTTCCGAAAATTCCAGACTTTGGTCAAAAAAGCCTTCGACATATGTCAAGATGGCTTCTCTGCTTTTATTTTAGTTCTGAAATACGGAAATCGATTCACGCGGCAGGAGCACGAGACGCTGAAACTGATCAGGTCAACCTTCGGCGATGACGTCATCAAAAATCAAGTCATCTGTGTGCTGACCCACGGCGACATGTTCAAATCGGATATGGAGCAAGAGGGTAACGAGGTCGAGTTCGAGATTTGGTCAAAGAAACAGGACGGGGCAATCCAGAAACTTTTTCAGGAATGCAACTATAGATGCATTCTCTTCGATAACAAGTCTAAAGATAAGAGTACAACCTATGAGCAACTGAGAAAACTTATCGCACTAACTTGTGAGACTCTAACATACACTGATGCTCTGTACCATTCATCAGAGTCTGGTCGATCTGATTTATTGGAAGAAATCAAAGCCCCTGAAAAAAACAGACAGATCATGGCAATCATCGATACTTTTAGATCAGAAATGAAACAAATAGAGCAAGAATGTAAGGACGACTCCATCGCTCAGATTGAGCGTTTAAAGAATCTATTAGCCAGAGTTCGAGACTATGAAAATTGTCTTGATTTACCGAAAGCGCTGTCCACAAAATCTCTCAATCCTAGAAGCATGCTGGCTGTGTTAGTGAGTGAGCTTCAGTCGAGAATAAAATTGTTAGAGTTAGATCGTAATTCAGCAACAGAGCCAACGAAGGATGGCAAGACAACGAATACAGACGACATTCCTTTTAATAGACATGACAGTAGTAGAATCCCAATTAGGCCTACTCAAAAAAAAGGTAAAAACAAGTAAAGTTTAAAAAAATATTCCACTAAAAAAAAATAAAAAATATCTTATATATATGGGGGGCGAACTACACATTTACAGTCACACATCTCAATAGAGTAAGATGCATTTCCCTTTTTCGATAACAAAAAAAAAGTTGTTAATAACCATGATTAAATTAACTCAGTGTTTCCCAAACTTGTTCCGTAATGGTACAATGGTACACTCTACACATGTACAGTATTTGGCTGAGCACTGCTTACTTTCTTAGATTAATTTACGTGGTGGCCTTCTAGTTAATTATTCCAGTAGTTCGAGGACAGGATTAAAAATTTTTTTTATTGATTCACTTTTCGTTAGGGACATTAAATTACTGCAAGGTGTCACCTTGAACCGAGAATGGGTGTGGGAGAAATAACGTGTTCAAACTGTGTACCAGGCAGACAGTGAGTCGAATTAAGCTTTGAAAAAAAAAAAGTAAATGTAGTCAGTTTTAGATCATCAGACAGCAGCTGCCTTATTTCCCACTTTCTGATATTTGAAATAAAATCTACAATAAACTTTTACTAATGAATTAACTAAGATGTTATAATTTTTTTTATTGATTCCTTTATTGTCATCATCTATGAACAATTGTGCAAAATTTCAACTTGATCCGAAGTGACAGGACAAATATTTTTAAATTTTTTACCAGACTGAGTTCATATATATATATATTTATTTATAAAAAAAAAAGTATTTAACAGATGTTGATCCTCATGTAAAGGTTGTATTTTTTTTCAATCGAGAATTGTAACTTGGATTATTTTTCTCTTCTCCATTAATACTGGGTTTTTTTTCTAGACACCATCATGACAGAACCTGATACCATTGGCACAGATCCTGATACAACAGAACTTAAGGTAGATGGGCTTTTTATTCTTCGCATTTTGTAAGAAGTTTAGGTTTAACGTTTTTAATAATAAAAGTTTATATGATATAATTTTGTAAAAAAGTAAAAAAAAAAAGTTCCCCTTTCAGAACTTGCGATGTATAGGGCAGATGATGTTAAGGCCAACGGTTAGGGTGTTAGGGTGCCATGTGACAAGCACAACGACCAACCGCCTTTACTTTACCAACTTTAATTAGGTACCAAATAGAGTTGGGGCGCCCTAAAAATCCCGAAATTCAAACTCAGGACCCCAGGTTGGGACGCCAAGCGCTTAACCAGTCAGCCAAAGCGCCTCCCATATAAATTTGTGGTGTAATAATTTTACTGCTAAGATATATTTTATTTTTTATTGTCTTATTTAAAAGATGTTATTATATTCGTTTAAGAAGTATACAGAATTTCACGTGGCTGTGATCTACATATTTTGCCACAACGCAGACATAACTGTTTTAATTATCTCCTTCAGAGATAAAGATAATCTACATCCTAGTCCAAACCTCCGATGGTGGGAAGCGTGGTCGAGAGGCCAAGTGCGCTTGAACTTGGCTTGTCTTGGCTACCTAGATGGAGGGGCTCGAGGTTCGACACCCGACTCGGGCAGAGTTGTGTTTACTGAGCAGCATGGAAAACCAACTCCTAGATACCCTCTCCCCCCCCAATGGTCCACAAATGAGATTGGACCAAAGCGCATATATAAAAGCTATAATAATAAAGCCAAGACCATCGAGAAGTCCAAACGATAGTTCAGCACGCATACCGCGCTATCAGACTGCCATTTAAACCGCTTTCTGTCGGTGTTTGGTTGAGTTTCTCTTTCCGTGGTCTAAGTATGTCTTCGACAGAAGATTCCCTTTTCCGACACGAACGAAAAAAAAGGGGGGGGGGGTAATATTACTGTTTACATATTTCGTATGTTTAATAGGTGTGCTTATGAAATGACAAAATAGGTAACTGTTAATGCAAATCCAAGTTATACATTTTGGTAACCATTTAAGAAGAGTAAGAGAATCAATACCTAAACCTTTCTGTTCCAAGTAACAGATAATTCTTGAATCTGCGCAGATGGCAGTGTGCAGCTCCGAGTTTTAACAATATACAGAATATTTATCTTATCTTATATACTTTACTTCAAACAAGAAGATAATTACATCCTACGCATTTCATGTGTTAATCTAGTCATGCGTGCTAATCAATGACTTAAACTCTGCTAGGTATTTGGTTTTCCTGGCTGATTCACGCAACTCATTCCAATTCTCTAGTGGTACTAGGGAAGAAATTGTGAATTTTGTTATTTACTTTATCAATACAAGTTGTCTGACTTTCTGTGTTATGTCACACTCTCAGTGTCATTGCCTTGACACTATAATTAATTGAAGTCAGATATGCAGACTTAAATTAACACGATACTATTTGCACACACTTACACGTTAGTGCTCGGCCCATTATGATTGTTAAACACACACACACATTATCCCAGAATGCAATGCAAAGCTACTGTGATGATTGTGTTTGTATGTAGTATAGCAAATAGCACTTGATATATCAAAAGTCTTGGTTGTAAGGTATAACGAATTCTAGGTTTATTTGGTGTGATTTCATTGGTCTATTAGTTAAAGTAGAGTTACGATCCTTAGGATTGTCAGAGGTTTGACATTTTAGACTAATAGCAGAGGTATTGTAGAAGGCAGTCTTCATAGTATGTTATGCATTTAATAGTCCAACATTTGATGGCGTTAAAGTTTATTCTGATTGCTTTAATAAGTTTTTTTTTAATTGTTGAAAAACATAATATATGTGTC
Organism: Biomphalaria pfeifferi; assembly: GCA_030265305.1. Taxonomy (NCBI): domain Eukaryota; kingdom Metazoa; phylum Mollusca; class Gastropoda; family Planorbidae; genus Biomphalaria; species Biomphalaria pfeifferi. Next base: position 1,377,676 of record JASAOG010000119.1, on the reverse strand, counting down.
CATGTCAAAGGTCATGACTGGAGATCACAAAATCTTCCATTATTATCATACATGTGACTGTATCTGACACATCTTCCTTTTCTCTTGGACACATACGCTTGGAAATTATGTAATATATTGTATAGTGACTAAAGCATTACATGATTATACATATGATTCTATGAATAGAATATAGTTGGATATAAATATAATTGAAAATCACATATGATAAGTTACACATTAACTTTTTTTTTTCTTCTGCCATTGTTTAGGTTTCCGACACTGCAGAACGTCAGTGCATAAGTCTCCTATTGCTGGGAACAACCGGAAATGGGATAAGCTCTATTGGCAACGCTATTCTAGGGAAACCAAGATTCCCTGTCTCATCCAACAGTAAAAGCAGTGCAGCCGAGGTAGCTCTAGATTCAAGAGACTTTGATACATGCACAGTAAGGGTCATCGATGTCCCAGGTATCGATACAGACAACAGCTCCGTTGACGACTTTAACCAATTCCAGCGAAACGTCGATGAAGCGTTTAGGAAATGTAAAGATGGCTTCAACGCCGTCGTCCTGGTTTTAAAATACGGAAACAGATTTTCAGGTCAAGACAGTCACACGGTGAAACTCGTAACTGGGACTTTGGGAAAATCTATCCTACAGAAAAATATAATTTGTGTCTTCTCTTACGGAGACATGTATAAAGTAGATGAAATAATCACTTTTAAAGATTGGTGCAAAAATCAAGGCGGGGAGCTGCGTGATGTGTTTAAAAAGTGTCAATACAGATGTGTCTTGTTCAACAGCAAAACCAAATCGGAGAACAAAGTAAACGAGCAGTTAGAAAATCTTGTATCTCTCACAAAACAAACACAGAAGTACTCATACCGTGACTACAAAGCAGCAAACAGGGAGCGAAAAGATTTTGAAAATAATCTATTTACTAAAGATCGCATTCAGGAATCTCTAGAATCTTTCCTACAAATCATGATCGAGTATGAAGAAATACTGAATCAATCGCAAGAGGTCGATAGTCAAATAGCGTTGTTGAAAAGGAAACTCCAAACGCTAAAGAGTCACGAGAAAAAGATTTCTGGTTACGGGGAACAATGTCAACAAGTCCTACTTCCGTTATTGAGACAGCTGACGGAAACAATACAGAGAACTATAGAGGAGATTGACTCAGAGAGACCGACGGTGTTTATTCGAAACTATGGGAATAGAAGAACCAATGATAGTAATGTATCCAGATATTCTACCACCACAGACACAAGAGCTTTAATTAGACAACCTCCTAATGAGTCTCAAAGACAGAAGAGCACAAAATGTTGTTCTTTGTGTGTTATTTTATAAACTAGACAGTTTTGAAATATCACTTAAAGAAGGTTATACAGCAATCTACACTAGCATTTGTTATATTTGTTCATTATTAAATAATAACTTTGAATGATTGTTGAAATGTAATGCAATATTGTAACGTACATTCTATTTCTGTGTGTGTGATTGAATATAAAGTAGTGTGTGTGTGTATGTTAATATTTCTTATTGTATTCAGACATTTGTATTCTGTAATTAGTACAATTTCGCTCTAGTTTATAGAAATCTTAATAAACTTATTTAAAACTTTACAAAAAGGAATTTAATGAAATGGATTGATTGATTTGAATGGATTGTATTAGTAAACACTTTTTTTTTTCTTGGACTGTATATTAGTACAATGTTTCAAGTTATAATATTCATATAAATAGATGGCTCAATTTTCGTATGCATGTGCTCTGAACTGTCGTCTTGTTCGTCAGGGGTACTAAACCTGGCCCTCAACATCCTTTGAAGACCAACGGGAGGTTTGTGTAGAAGTATACGAAACATACAAACAACAATTATAAAAGTATAAAAGTATAAAACCATTCCCTTGTCCTTGCTGTCATTAAGTTATGTCGTCTGCTGAAGAATTGAATAGAAATAAAATAGTAATAAATACATTTCTCAGAGTTCTTATTTTAAGATGTTTCATACGTTTTTGACAATTTTTTTTTTATTTCGTTTTAAATGGTTAAGATTTTTAAAAAGCCGTATAGGAGATTCTAACAAAAAAAAAATGTTTAACACTGTAATCTCATCTTTGTTTGAATGTTAATTCTGACGCACTTTTTAAAAGACTTTCCCTTGTCTGCTGTGATATAATGCCGTCTGCTGGAAGATGTCATTGAATGGAAATAAAATACTAACAATAACTTCAGAGTTCTTATTTTCAAATGTTAAATACATTTTTGAACAATATAAGTATCTTATTAAAAAGTAATTTATGCAACAAAATAAAGTAAGAAAAAAGAACATAAAGTGAAATAAAGAAACGCCGAGACAATTTACGGAAATCTAAAACAACAAAATATTTTAAAATCTTTTTGTGTGTGTGTGTGTAAAGTTTCAACTTTATCTATGGGTGTGGGAGAAATAACGTGTACAAACTTTTTCCAGACAGACAGACAGACAGAGTGACTTGATAACATCTTTGTTTAAAAAACAATGAAGATGAGTAAAAGAAATTTAAATATTTAAATAAATAGATCAAACAATGTCAAGGACGTCATATATACTACATACGTCAGCCAATTAAATAATAACTAATTTCGGTTCAAAACAAAAGAGCTAGGAAATTGTATTTGCATTTCTAAAAAAAAAAAAGGTCAAATATTACCGCAAAACATTTGAAAATACATCAATCATCAGCATTTACTATACTCTGTTTGCTGGATACATCAAATAACTAGCTAGGACTACTGGTATGACCCCGCAATGGACACCACCATACAAGACAGTGCAGAAGGTGCGCACTTTTAATGACTAGACTAGGAAGGACGTTGACATTAGAAGGAGAGAAAGATTTCCGCCCAAGTCTAGAGCTAGTGACGATGCTGTGCTCAAGGCAGACGTTGTCTTATGCATATGCGATGTCTTCGTGTAAATAAACATCTATACCTGGTTGAGTTGCCTCCCTTCAGTTATTACAATACGTTATAGAAACTTTACAATACTTGCATATATGACTTTTGATGGCATAGGAAAAGCACAATGACCTTATTATAGAGACGAAACAATAATTAAACAAAATGTGTATTTTTTTTTAATTCTAAGTATTGTTACCAATATGGGGCGTGGAAAATAACCGACTATGTGTAATAGACTAGACTTGTAAATGCATGTCTGGTTTTGACAATTACTGAAATGTGTTAGTGCCTTGTACGTTAGTATTTGATAAATTAGGAACAAAAGAAGACTATCACAAGAACAGAGGAAGAACTAAGTCCAGACATTTAAATATCTTCAGCAATATTTAATACGTAGGAGGCCACTGTCGAGTCTCTATCAATAATAGAGGTTGTTACCTGAATAAGTGACATATAATCAAACTAAAACCCACTATCTGTGACGTCACAATCTTAAACCCGTCTACTATGGTGCGTCTAACTAGCACATGATCTTTACAAAACACTAGTTTCGCCAACGGAATAGTTCTCTGCCGAACTGGTAACTAGCCCCTGAAAGCGAAGTAGTGTCCAGTCAGGTTCCTTAGACAAAACACGAACCCGTAGACAACTAAAACATGCAGGCCGAAAAGATGAAAAAAAGACCACAACAATGTAGCAGTTTGTACCTCATTGGAAGACAAACAAAACTGTGGGCACAAGAAAGAGGCTGTGGACGTCGCATATAACTGAAATCTCTACATACACCATACGACGCGGGAGGACCCAAGTATCAAGTCAAAACCTATTCAGTAGAGTCTGAAACACAATAATTAAAAAGCTCACATATCGATAGTAATAATAAGACTTTTCTTTGACTCAGAAGACTGTAGAGGAGTACAGCATCTCACGTGGCTACGCAGAACCAGATTGCACCTACATATTTTGACATGCTCAAATTTAAAAGGCATATTTACGTTTTAAAAAAGTTAATTTTGGAGTTTGTGTAGTGTAAGTTCATGGGGTTACTCACTGCCGTAACAAAATTGAATACATATAACTGCTAACTGACAATATGTGTGGGAAAAAGTCAGGAAACCCTGGTTTAAATGTCTATAAAAAATTGTATATACCATTTTTCTTGAAAGTTAGTGTTGTATTGTGAAACATGTTGAAATTTCATTAAAGATTTCATAACTAACATTACCTTTACAACAAGTCAGTACATTAAGACTTTGTTTCTATTTTTAGAATTAAATTGTGTTTATCGTTTTATTTCTAGCAGGTTGAAAATATTGTATCCATAAATCTACACTTTTCAGACGTATCATTACGTCCATACCTACTGTAGTGTCTTATCTCTGGTATTTTTATTACGTTCGACAATATGCGTTTTGCTATAAACTAAGTATTTTATTTGAAGTAATGATAAGTGTTTCTCAAACTGTTGTTAATAACATTCACTAAACTGAAAAAAAAAAATTGCATCCAATCAGTTATGAATATGGGATTTTCAATTTTGTTTTCTTCAGGCGCCATCGAGTTCACCCACATCTAATGGGTATCTGACATTTGTTGGGATAGGGTTGGGGTTGTTTAAGGCGGTCGTTCGTTGTGCTGGTCACATGACACCCACGTTAACAGTAGGCCACTGAAAAGGATGGCCTTTACATTATCTGCCCTATAGACCATAAGGCCTGAAAGGGGAACTTTATTTTACTTTTTCTAGTTAGGAATTTGGGGAAGAGCTTAGAGAACCAGCGCCAAACATTTGTACTGTATTCTGAGCTTCAGAAAGTGATTCTCCTGCTGTCTACAGTGCAACATTTTTCCCTGTAGTAAGACAAAAGTAAAGTATCTCTTTCAGACCCAACCAATGTATAGGGCAGATGCGTTAACGATCATCTGTGTTTACAGCCGACTGTTAAATTGCCCAGCACGACAACTAACAGTTTTTATATTTCCCAAGTAATATCAGGTAACCATTAGAGTTTAGCGTCCTAAAAATCCCGAAATTTAAAATCACAGTCTTCGCCAACCTTTCGGTTTGAAAGCAAAGCGCTGTATCCCTCGACCACCACTGTCCAGGAGGAGGATTGCAGAAATAAGACAAATTAGCAGGTGGGTCGGACGGACCACTGAATACCAAAGAATGAGAAACATTCAAGACAGTATATCTTAGTCACTTGAATTGGGCCGTTAGACAATCTTTAGATCAGTGGTTCGCAAAACTTTTTGTCTTGTAGAGCCCTCACCATGTTTTCCAGTTTTCGGTAGACCCCTTTCTATTTTTTTTAGTGCATTAACTTCAAATATGTTTTTCTCACTAATTTCTAGTTCTTATATATTCATTGATGAAATTAAAATGAGATAAAATAACATTTCAATATTGGGCTACAATTTAATATTATAACTTCTCGATTAGATAACATTTTTCTGTTTTAAATTTGAAAATTGGGGAAATTCATCCCATCCATTGTATATTTCATTACTTTAATTCTCACAAAAAAACATTAAGATTTTGCATTCATTCGGATACAATTCACCTCGTAGCTGCAAGTTAATCTCATTAAATGTATGAAACAAGTCTGTTAAATAGTCCTATTCCTGTTTAATTTTTTTTCTTTTAAAATTGTATCTTAATCACCCAAGAACTAAAAAAAAATATTTTCACACATAACCTTTTTTTTTAATTATCATGCTTCAGTGTGAAGGAGCCATAGATAAAAAGATTTTTTAAAAATGGATTTCTTGATTTTTAGAAAACGAAAATATAATAATAGAATTATTTAACAGCCTAGATTAACAAGTCCAGCTTTCTTTAAGAAGTATGTAGTTAGCAAGTAGTTACATAAGAACCTTTCCTAATTTTCTTGACGATTATTTGTTCTATTCGAATAGGAAGGAATAAAGCCACATTTCTAATAACCAACAATTTACTTTCTACTAGTTTCTACAGTTCTTTTTAGACTCTGCAATGTACAATATTGTTTTCATGTAGACATAATTAAGATATTTAAAATAAGATGTTACAATTTTTAAATATAAAAACAACATACATTTGACTTACAGGGTTAAAATTCAAGGATTAAATAAGATACAAATCTTTAACTGTCAAACGTAATCATCTTCTTTTTTAAGTGACGCCTGTATTTTATAAGATAAGAAGATCATAGGCAATGAAATTTAAAGTCTCGACATGCTTAAATGAGATGCACTATCGTAGACCCCCATTTACAGGTCATAGACCCCCATTTACAGGTCATAGACCCCCATTTACAGGTCATAGACCCCCATTTACAGGTCATAGACCCCCAATTTATTTTTTCTCTTCCGCAGACCCCTTGAAAGTCCTCGTAGACCGCTAGGGGTCTATATAGACCACTTTGGGAATCACTGCATTAGATCATGATTGTATTTAGAAAGCCCGTTCTATTCACGCAAAAGATGACAACAGAATGATGGTATGTACCTCGAAAGCTCTGACGCAGACTCTTGAATCGCATTGGGAAAAACATATTAAAATGTCTTCTTTCCAAAAACTGTTTAAAGTGATTGAGTTCTCTAACGTCTTGTCACGTGACGAGACTTTAATTTAGCAATACACTAACACCAAACGTCACAACCATAGCCTTATAAATAATTTAATCTTATCTGAATAACTAATACTGTAAACACTATTTTTGCTTATATTCCTCTATTTTTTTTTTGGTTCTTCCCTCTCCATTCAACACGCATTCACACCATTCCACTTCCACACTACGATGCGCAAGTTTCAGACACTTCCGGTGAAAACACTACGAGAAACGTAACAAGGAAAACGTCATCAGATTTAAGAATTGCATTGGCAATAATGTCCTTGGCACTCGATTAATGCTCAAGTATGGATTCATAACTATTGGCAAATGCATTTTTTTTTCCTTAAAAAAAAAAAAAAAGATTAACTCCATGCCAACGTTGACTACCCGTCTCACGGTTTAAGAACCGCTGATTTAATAGTTACCGCATTCAGTCAGCATTTTTTATAGTAGATAGTAGAAGGCTTAGTTTGTTCCCTATAAGTAATTGAATGTACCATCTTCTCTCTGCCCCCTTTTTCTTTTACTATTTTTTAAATTTATTTTTGTTCTTCCTTTCTCTCTGTCACTATCTCGTTTTGTTTTTTCATTCTCTCTCTCTCTCTCTCTCTCTCTCCCTTTCTCCCTTATTCATATACTCTTCCCCAAGTTTAGTCCCTCGTTTAAAGTGCGCTATTACACATATTTGTATGTCAATATATTTTAGATATGCGAGTGTAAGGAATTCTCGCTTTGTCTATTTTATTCAAGCCAGTTTCTCTTATCAACAGGTAAGTTTTTTTTTTTTTGGCAGCAGTCTATTTTAATGCTCTATTTTTATGTTTACGAAAAAAAATGTATATAGCATATTGTGTAGTGTGTTTTGTATTGTAGAAAGTATTTGAATACCTAGGAATCGTTTTATGTTTTGGTATACTGAATTTGATTAACTCATATTAAACGTATTTAATTCATAATTGTCATACTTTTTTTAAAAATTGATTTGTTGTTGTTGTTTTTTTTTTGTATCTAACTCTGCAATCTACTTTTTTTTTCGTAATGGCAATAATTGACAGTGAAATGGCATCAACGTACTATCAGTATATTTATACATTTTTTTTAGTTTATTGAATGTGACGTTCTCAGCATGACTCTATTTGACCTTCGTTATGGGTGAGTCCTGAGCGATGTGAGTTTTAAAAAAATAACGAGTGTGTGGCTTTAATAAAGTGTTCAAGAAGCTTGGCATGCTTCAAAAGCATGTCACGTGATTTACAAAGTGTTCCCTTTTCAGACCTTGCGATCTATAGGTCGGATGATGTGATTGGCTTAATTATTATTCGATTTCACGTTTGTTGGCTGTTCTTTTATAAACCCTATCAGTTTGGTCTGGGGTGCAGTGGCTTAAGGATAAAGGGCTTGGCAGTACAGGGTTCGAAATCCTGGTGTAGACTGGGATTTTTAATTTCGGGATCTTCAGCATGTGTCTCCGAGTCCACCCAGCTCTCATGGGTACCTAACATAAGTTAGAGATAAATTAAACGCGGTGGTCGCTGTAGACTTATGAAACAGATAACCTTTATATCAAATGCCCTCTAGATCGAGGGTCTGAAGGGGGAAATTTGTATTAGTTTGTTTGCTATCCACATTGTGTCTTGTAATAGCGATACCTGAAATCAACTAGGGCTTTCGATTGGTGGGGGCCTTGCAAAAGGCTCATGGCAATTTTTAAGAGAAATGGCGAAACTTGCCCTAACATTTATTGTTGGAGCATAACAGGGTTTTATTAATTTTAGTTTGTTATTTTTAATTTCATTTTGGGCTCCAAAATATGTGAAGGCTGCCCTAACCTTAGAATTTAGATTTGTATATATATATATATTCATAACTTTGTTTACCATTAAAAAGCCTTCGGTAATGTCTAATTAAAGCTAGTCAGTTATGTTCTCATGTTAGAGAATATATTTCTGAGATATGTTTATTATTATTATTGTAAGTTATTACTGTTGTGCTATACGTGCAATTTAATGTTATATACATAAAAACACCACCATGTGTCAGTTTGTTCTTAAAGTAGTTTTTTTTTTTGTTCTTGACAGCATTCCATCCCTTGTCAACTTGCCACCCAGTTATACTCTGCCATACTGTCATCTCCTGACAAGCCATGCCATCTCTCGCCATCCACTATCAGGTCATTCCAAGCTATCGTGGCATCCCCTGCCATCATGTCATCCGTTGTCAACCTGCCATTCCCTGCCATTAGGCCATCCCCTACCCTCCTGTAACCCCCTGCTATCTTCTGCCAATCTGCCATCCTGCAAAACATTTGACCTAGTTCAAAGTAATCTTTAGTTCTGAAGGAACTTAATGAAACAAATAAAATAAACCTGCAAACTTTTAGAACTTATCCAACAGACTACTACATCAACACTTTATTCATTCATAACCATCATCTAATATTTCAAACGCGACAGATAATGGATGAAAAGCCCCCAAAACCTTCGCCCATGCCAAGGAAACAAAAAGATGTCCAAAGTTCACCAACAAGTTCAGAGGCTAAAGGTCAAGACAACTTGCCAAAAGAGGAAAACTCAAAAGTTAGAAATTTAGTTCTGATGATGGAAAAACAATTAGAAACTTTCGAAACAAATTGTTCTATAAACGAGGTAAGAAGAGAGAGTATTTCAGTTTTATGATTTTTCTGTTTCTATTTTTTTTTTACGATCTTAAAGAAGGACGCCGTAAAAGAATAAAAAAAAGGGGTGGGGGGGGGGGAGGAACAGCAGTGTTACAAAGATCAAATACATTAAAAAGGTTAGTTGTGTACATAGGATTAGGGCAGTGGTTCTCAAATTTTTTTCTATGACGGAACACTTAATACATTCTGAGTATTTAGCCGGACAATTTGCTTATTTTGTAAAGAGAGATTAATTAACGTGGTGGACTGCTTCTTAATTTTCCAAGTAGTTCATTGCACACCTATTCAGGCCTCGCAGAACACTATGGTTCCGCGAAACACAGTTTGGGAAACACTGGTTTAGAATTTTTGAGTTGCAGTGTAGTGATAGGGGGAAAATAAGAAACCATTAAGCAGATATTACTATTACACTTATACTCGTGTACTAATTTGTTATTATAAAAAAAGTACGAGAGACAAAACATTAATTGCTAATTGTATACGTTAAGCTTCCCATCTTTCAGGTCTTGCGATCTATATGGCAGATGATATAAATGTCCTCTGTTTCTGTGGCCCACAGTTAACGATGGTGTCATGTAACCAGCACAACGACTAACCGACTTTACTTTACCCCAAGTTATGTCAGGTACTCACTAGAGTTCTTGAAATTAAAAATTCCAGTCTTCACGAGAGTTCCTACCAAGGACCCTTCGGTTCGGAAGCCAAACGCTTTACCGCTCAGCCACCGCGCCTTCTGAATGTATTTCTTACTTTTAAACTATTTTTCGAGCATTGCAGATAAACAGAAAACCTCCAAAACCTTTGCCGAGGCAAAGAAAAGTTCAAAGTTCACCAACAAGTTCAGAGGCTAAAGGTCAAGGCAACTTGCCAAAAGATGAAAACTCAAATGTTCGAAATTTAGTTCTGATGATGGAGAAACAATTAGAATCATTCGAAATGAATTTTTCTGGAAATGAGGTAAACAATGTATACGTTAATGAATATAGCTCAAAATACCTTGACTGCTTTGTAACTATAAAATGAAGCATATTTTGTAGAAACACGTTGGCATTGTGCTTTCAAAAGCGTAGAGTTGCTAAAAAAAATTTTTTCTTAGCAAAAGCTAACAAATAAAAAAAAGAATTAAAGAAAGAAGAGGTGAATTTATTTTTAATTCATAATGTCATATCCATTTTGAACGCACACACACGATGCGGTGTAGACGTTTTCCAATATCCACTACAGTCGATGATACACAAACATGGCCAAGTCAAATTAAATTGTATTCCACCCCCTATTTCCAACACACCCACACATGATGGGATCAAGACATAGTCCACTTAACATATGCAAAACTGAAAGACAAGACATAAGATATTCTTTCACGTTTATATACAATAGTCATACTTATTTATAGAACTCTAAGAATTCAGATATATGAAAGGAAACTAATTCATTACAGTTGTTTTAAAAGAAGAAATGCTTCGTCTCATGTTAAAGAAGTGCAGTAGTTTCGCCCTTTCTCTCTCTCTCTCTCTCTCTCTGGTTACAACACTTTTCCTGGATATATACAAGGTCATACAGATGACTATCAACAAAGAACAGGACACACACCCCTGTTAAATTACCATCTTGACGAAATAAATTCCACACAACTCCCCCTTGCAGACACTGCGCCAGCCCTTATGAAACCATAAACCATATCGTCTTTGAATGCCCCTTCCATAGCCCATATCCACCGTAAGCAGGCCCTACTACCACCAAAGCCCAACATAATCAACACTGTGTACGGCAGCACTCATGAAATAGCTCACAGCTTAGCAGCAAACAGCTGGCCAGAAAAAAGAAGAATAGATGACTATGAGTTACCCTGTCTTCCCTAAGTATTGTTACAAATGAAGAGTGACAAATAGAGGTTAACGTGTGACCCCAGCGAGATGTCACAGCAGCCAGTGTTCTCTGGAATCTACGCGTATAAACAAAGACAGGATGTGACGTGACCTCACGTGTTGTTCCAGGGGACAAACAGATCTAAGGGGGGGGGGCAGTTACTAATGAACAGTGACAGATAGAGGTCAGTACGTGTGACCCCGGCTTGATGACACTGCAGCAGGTGTTCTCTGGAATCTACATGTAAAAACAAAGACAGGATGTGACGTTTCCGCACGTGCTATTCCAGTGGATACTAGCAGTGTTTGTGCAACTTTGGAGGATCGATTAGGGACTCTATATAAGCCAGAGAGTTATGTGAAAGTCAGTCGTGAGTGAGCCGTTACAGTCGATACAGACTATGTAAGACATGTGCGGCTTTAGTGAAAGAGAAATGTGTACGACTCGATGCAAGTTAACTAGGGTAGAGTTAACTGGAGTGGACTACTGTCGTTCAAGTCTATACAGCGAACTACAGTGGACTTGAGCCGTTACAGTCGATGTAAGACGTGTGCGGCTCTGATTCGGTAGACTTGAGTACGACTTGGTTCAGCTTTGGGAGACCTGGAGCGACACTGGGAAGTGTGTTGTTGGTCTGTTCTGTGGAATACGGCTCGATGCAAGTTAAGAAGAGATGAATTGCAACGAAGTATATTTAACTGTAAACTGACAGATATTGTACAGTCTTCTACGCTACATGTTACAGTAACGAATGGTTAGAATTAAAAGTCATTAAAGTTATATGAAACTGAAAGTTTTGTCGTCAAGTTCTTTGCAGTGTTTTTATTTGTGTGCCTACTAATACATTTAGCCAGAAGATTCTGAAATACGTAACAGTATGTACCCTTCCTATTTGACAATTCTTATGTGACTAAAGAATAACTATTGATGCACGTCAACAGTCCCAGACAAGACATTTATTATGTTCTGATCTTATCTTATCTTATAAAATACATACGTTACATAAAAAAGAAGAGGATTACGCCATGCATCTAGTCATACATATTAACCAATGACTTAAATTCTGCCAAGTCATTGGTTTTCCTGGCTAGCTCAGGCAACCCATTCCATGCTCTACTAGCACTAAGGAAGAAGGAGCATTCGTACACATTTGTCCTAGCATATGGGACGAGAAATGTGCCTTTATCTGTGTGTCTTTCTGAGTATTTTATTAGATTTTGTTTTTGTATTTGAAGATTATGGTTCAGTGTTTTATGTTTAATTGCTACTTTACTTTTGAGTCTTCTATTCTGAAGGCTTACTAAATTTAGTGATTTTATTAAAGGTGTTACTCTAGTCAACTGTAAATATTCCTTTGTTTGTTATCACCAGATGCTGCAGCGTTTTCAATCTTCTTCCTATTTCTACGATACATGACCCCCTCCTTTATGTTTGTCTTACATATGAATCTATCTTTTGCTTTCCTCTACAAACTGTTGGTGTATATCACAATTGAGAATATTGAGAGTTTCGCAAAACAAGTTAATCCCAGTAACATGCTTCTTGTTTGCATTTACGATATTTAAGAGAGAGAAATAGAAGACAAAACGCTAGACCTATAAAGACACATATTTGAACAATAAGCAAATAGGATCAATTTAAAAGTGAACGCCATATCGAAAATCGTTGTTGCCATTTTTGAAATGTTTTGAAATTGGATTCTACAGTGGTGAAATATTCTCAAGAATTGTAATAGTTTTATTCTTTTAATTCCTCACTTATCAGAACTTTCGTATACTGTACATTTGATATACCAAACAATTTGTCTCAATGTAGTAAAATCACCAATTATTGCTGTATTATAAATATCAACTCACTCTGTATGATAAAAAGTTTGTACACATTGTTTCTAATTGTTAGTTTAGATCTATTACAAATGTACACGACTGATCCAAACACAGTTACACTTTATTTAAGTTGTATTTTTTAATAGTATTTTTAAATACTTTTTCTTGTTTAGCTGACATTGTCCCTTAAAATAAAAGGTTTTGTATTTTATTCAGTGAGATGCAAATGTATTTCTGTATATACATAACACTCAGTAAGGTCTAGTGGCCAAGCTGGTAAATCAGGAGAAAGTGGCAACTAAACACACTTTGTATTGCCCTATATAACCTTCCTAAGGAGAATCACTCTTGTCTTCACAATAACTAAATTGTTAACTCCCCATTATGTCCCAATAATATTTTTCTTAGGCTTTACAAGTTTACATGAATGTTACCTAACATAAAAGTATTACTATTTTTTTTTTTAACTCTTTTGTTTTTCAGTCACAACTTCAAAACGAATCGAATTTAAATTGCTCAAAGTAAGTTTATACATTTATTCCAGATTTTAAGAACATAATTTACCACATACATTTTATCAACTACCAATAAAATACAACTGTCTACTCCTGCTTTATCTCATCTTATTCTCTTCTTGTGGTCCCGTCTGAGGCATAGGCCAAAAACCAGCTTCCTCAAATGCAACTTTTGTCTCGTAATTTAGCTTCTAATTAAGATTCATGAAATATAATTAATACATATTCCATACTTTAATTTAATTCAATTGCAGTATTTAAAACTTTTTTCAGACTACCAGAAAACGTGTTGGACGAAGTAGATCTACTCATAATTGGAAAAACAGGAAGCGGCAAAAGCTCCCTAGGAAATTCAATAATGAGAAAAGCTGTTTTTAAATATGGGGCTACATTATCTGCATTGACTCAAGTTATAGCTGGTGAAGTATGCGAATTTCATGGAACCAGAATTAAAGTTGTCGATGGACCGGGTATTGGAGATATTGATAAAAGTCATGAGAAAGGTACTGTTGACATTATAAACTTTATGTCTGAAGCGATAGCCCTTAATCCACGAGGCTATCACGCATTTCTTCTTGTTCTGAAATTCGGCAATCGACTTACAAATGAAGATAAACAAGTAATTTCAATCTTAAAGAAAATTTTTGGAGAGTCCTTCTTTGTAAAATACTGCATACTAGTAATGACCTGTGGCGACGAGTTTGAAAGGGATATCAGCATTGACTTTCTAGATTGGGTCGCTAACCAAAGTTGCAGTGTTTTCCGATCATTCCTTGAAGAATGTAGTAACAGAATAGTCTTATTCAACAATAAAACTGCAGATAAAGAAAGACAAGAAGGGCAGCTAATGAAGTTATTAAATATTGTTAAGACTTTAAAATTACAAAATTGTCGCTACGCGGATGAACATTATTTTACCGGAAAAACCAATAGAGATTATTTAACGGTAGAAGCCCAGAAAAACTTCATTGAGGAAGAAGCGTTCAAAGAAGCAAATGTATTAGACGAAACTCTTAAAGTTATACTTGAAAGCAGACGATCTGAAAGAAATATTGTATTGTTCAAGGACCTTCTTAATAGATCAAATAACTTACTCAAATCTCTATTAGACAAAGACAAAAGTACTGGCGTTCTGGAATCAATAACCAAACTTGTTTCTTCCTTAATATCATCCATTCAAGATGAACTCAAATTCTCTGAAAGAATAGGAAATGAAAAGGAGAAATTTAATTTAAGAGTGAAAAAAGAAATGGCCGAGAACGCCATGAAAATTCATCGACTTCAAGAGGAATACGAGCAAAAAATTGAAACAGGTAAACTGCAAGAAACTAGGGCGATAGAGATGCTTCTAGAGCAGAAAAAACTTATGGAAGATTTAGAGCAAGCGTGTCAGAGGGAAAAACAAGATCTCGAAAAAATGCACAACATCGAAAGAGAAACTTATGACAAACAGTATAAGAAATTAACAGATCAGTTTGACCAAATTAAAACAACGTATCAGAAACAGACGCGAAAACAACGTAAAGACAATATTTTCACGAAAATGTTTGAAAAGACGAAGCAGAAAAAGTTTTGTGGTTAGAAACTCTTTGTTGCAGCTCTTCATGGAAATCAATTTCCAATGGCAAGTTTTCACATACACTCTAAACTTTCATGTACATTTCTAAAATACCACTGAATCATCGACTGATTGATTCATTTATGTATCAAGTGATCTCGGCAACTGCCATTCGGATTCGCATATATTTGTAAGCAGATTCTTTTTACCTTTTAGATGCTCGCTAAAAACTATGCTCTTCTTACACAAAGAAGACAACGCTGGTCGATCATGTCACTCGCATGCCAGATGGAAGAATCCCTAAAGACATCCTATACGCTAAGCTTGCTGTAGGAGTCAACCCAAGACCAACCTACAAAGATGTCTGCAAGCGAGACATGAGAACCACGGGCATGTGGGAGGAGATAGTCCAAGACCGCACAGCATGAAGACAGACTGTGACGTGCTGGTACGAACTTTGCCGAGTGCAAAAGAAACGAAGGCTACATCAGCCAAGAGAAAGACAAAAGAAAGCTGCCTCCCTGTCAGCTAGCCCTAGGACAGATGCATATATATGCACGAACTGTGGCAAACTCTGCCGCTCCAGAATTTTCTTAATCAGTCACTCCAGATTCTGCCCCGTCTCAAGACGAAACAAAAGCCAGCTGTTCACCTGGGCGTATCCATTGTCTTTTGATATATAGATATATAGATAGATATATATAGAGAGAGATATATATTTTAATGTTTCTATTTAATATAGTTTTATAATACATATTACGCAGCTAATATGGTCCATTGTTCGTAAGTAGTTGTCTCCTATATTTCAAATCCACTCACCATTATTTCACATAACCTTTTTTTAATTCAAGTGTAATCCTTTTATTTTAACCCCCCCCCCCCCCTCTGAATTTTTAAATAGTATTTTTTTCTTTAATTTTATTTATTGTAGGGGATATTTTTATGTTAGACCGTCAATCGCACAAGGGCAGCCAAGAGGGATTTTTAACTTAAAATCCCCCTCCATGTGGTTTTGAAGTTAAAACACCCCTCTTCAATAACACACAAAAAGCAACCAAAAGTCATCAAATTTCATGAGCGTAAAACAAGTAGGTTTTTGAGTTTAACCCTCACCCCATTCCCCAAAGTATTTTGACTTTCAAAAACCCTCTTCAATACAAAACTAAAGCAAACTACAGTCACAAAATTCTATGAGCATACTTAAGGTGGGTTTTGATGTCAACCACCTTTCCAACTGAAGCAGGCATGCCAAATTCATTAAGGTGTATGGACCACATTAAAACAAAAATGTCTATTACCTAAGAGACCGCAACCAAAAATCAGTTGGAAAACATAACCTACTAGTCTTATGTCAATTAGAAACAATACAATAGAATACGATAATTAATGAAATAACTGACCCTTTGTTAGGCAAATTTGTAATATTATCATGTTAAGAAAAAATTACTAGGATTACGCATTATTTTTGTTGTCATGAGGCTTCACATCTTTTCTCGATACAAGTTTATTAATGAATCTCTTCAATACTTTATGACAGAAGAGCCAGTGGACTTCTGTGTAGTAAGGAACACAATCAAATTCGTGTCCAATGTCATCCAGAAACATTAAATATTATTGATGATTTAAGCTACGGGCACGAACAAAATTGATATTGACTGAAACTGGGTCTTAACACATTTTGGAACTGTAATTGCTTTTTGCATAATCCTTCTTGGTGAATGATGCACTGAAAATAATCAAATTTAAAATCAGCATCAGTCGCCTTTTTTTTTGCAAGCAGCTTTGCACCAACACCATATCTAACCCTAATTATGGTTGATGCGCCATCCGTTGCTAGACTATAGCTTTACCAAAGGTATATTGTACTGCATATCTCATTCTGTAATTTCTCAAAAAAGTCCTCGCTTGTTGTGTTGTTTACATAGAAGAGAGCTGAAGTAGTTCCTCGTGTATCTTAAAATTCCTGTCACAGGTCCTCATGAATATAGCCAGCTGTGATACACATGTTACATCAGTTGACTCATCGGAAAGAATTCAAACTCGGCTAATTTGTTCTTTAATTATTCTCCCAAGCTGACTGGCATGCCATTTATTCTTTATGCCAGAGTATTCATAGTTAAGGCTATTTCTTTGAATGCTAATTCAATTTAAAATAAATTTTCGAAAATGATTTGTTTAAAAAAATCTGATCAATAAAGAATACTTTATAAGTTCAACGACGTTGATTGTTACGTTTGTGTTGTTTTTTTTGCCAATAAATATTTTACCTAAAAATTAGTAGTGACTGTTAAACGCTTGGATATGATGTAGCCAAGGTAACAAAAGTGATCAACAATTTCTAGTGGTAGGCCATTAATGCTTACTTGAGGTGCAGTGTTTATGTTTTGGACAAGTATCTTAGTCTTGCTTTGACTGATGTTTAAGCTGAACTTCTGGCAAGCAGCAGATAGTTAGTCAACCAATGACTGTAGCTGAATATCAGAATCAGCCACAATAGCTGCATCATCCAACAACACTCTACTGAATGAAGACATTAACAACAGGATAGTCAAGGCAATGGCCACCATATCCTGGTTGCAGAAAAGAGTATGGGACAACATATTGCTGACTAACAGTACTAAAGCCCTAGTCTACTGAAGCTGTGTGTTGATAACTTTGCTGTACGGAAGTGAAACATGGTCAACTTACTCATGGCAGGAAAAAAGGCTGAATGTCTTCCACCTCCGATGCCTAAGGCGGATCTTTAAAATAAGGTGGCAAGATAAGATAACCAATGAGGAAGTGCTACAAAGTGCAGGGTGCCAGGACATCCGCTCTGTTATCAACAGCAGACGCCTCGGCTTGCTTGGCCACGTTCGTAGAATGCCAGTAGGTTGACTTCCACTGGACATCCTGTATGGCGATCTAATAGAAGGCAGGATAGACGCTGGTCGCCCACTTTTACGTTATACGGATGTATGCAAACGCGACATGAAGCTCTTCAAAATCAACACTGGCAACTGGGCAGAGGTGGCAGTGGATAGATCCACATGGAGAGAGAGCATAAAGTAAGGGTCACGGATAGCAGATGTCATACACAACAGAAGCAGAAAGAAGGGTGAAAATGCAACGGCGCCTGGTGATTATATATGCCCAACCTGCGATCGCAGCTGTGTATCAAGGATTGGCCTCTTTATTCACACAAAAAGTTACAAAGGGAAAAGATCGTCTCTCCAGACGTCAAATGCCACAGTCAGTTAAACGCTTAATATTTTAACATTATTTTGATTATTTTTGAGGCGAACGCAATGTTTGAAATGTTTAAACTAAGTGAAAAGAAAAAGCTACAAATACTAAATTTCATGAGTTAAGCCAAAATGGGTTTGTGGTTACGTTTCACCTCCTCCAAAAAACAAACAAACAAAAAAAAAAACTACAGCAAAACTATAGTTATCACTTTCTACCAGTCGCTGGGCTCCATTAATAAAGTGCAGTGAATGGCAGATTTGGTTTTTGACTTTTAATTTTATTATTATAAGAGTAGCAGGATAATACACTGCAGATACCCCAGAATATGCATTTGTTTAGCTTTAAATACCGGAAATATTGCATGAGCTAAAGAACAAAAAAGTCAACAAAATAGATGAGCGCAGCCAAGAAGGGTTTGAGGTTGAAACCCCCTTTCTAATACAAAGAAAAGAAACTACAGTCATTACATTCATTGAGAGTAGCTAAAATGGGCTTTGTGGTTAAGTCTAAACCCCCCTCCCCCCATTACAAAGTAAACCATAAATATAGACACCAATTTCTACCAGTCGCTGGGCATCAAAGAGCAGTAAATGGCAGATTTGACCTGTGACCTCTATTTCATTAATTATAAGAGTAGCAGTATAATGCAGCATAAATACTTTACTCTTAAGCGAGCAATTCTTTTATATCTTTATAATAAAGTAGAAAGTAAGGCGTATGTATGTATGTTTGTATGTATGTGCCGAAAAGAAATCAAAACCGTTTAACCAATTTTGATACAACTTGGAAGAAATGTTCCTTGGGTACTAACTTAGATAGTACTGTATGTATTTTAGCCCTAAAACAACCTTAAGACCATTAAAAAAAGTTGACCAACTCTATGAAAGCATTATAAATACAACAATCTAGGCTATGTTTACCATATTTACATGAAAAGATCGAAAGGATATAGATCTAGATCTTATCTTATTATATAATAATATAGTTACTTCAAAAAAGAAGATGATTACGTCCAACGCGTCATGCATTCAGTCATGCATATTAACCATTGACTTAAATTCTGCCAAGTCACTGGTTTTCCTGGCTAGCTCAGGCAACCCATTCCATGCTCTAATAGTACTAGGGAAGAAGGAGTATTTGTACAAATTTGTCCTAGCATATGGGACGAGGAATGTGCCTTTAATTTTAAGAACTGCACTTTGCGCAGATAGCTTTTTTTACGTTGACACATGAAAATACAAAATATAGTCCATTGATTTCATTATTTAATAAAATTAACCTTCAGATTTGTGTTTCAAAAGCATTTTTACATAAATTCGTTCCTTATATCTGCGAATTTAGATATCTTGAGGAACATTCTTTCATTACACATTACGCGAAATGTTACAAATCTCTCCTAGGTCTAAAACTCGAATTCAACTTTAAGATGATAAGAGCTTCTCTTCGCAAAGATAGTTTTATACTTAAACACATGAACATACTAATTATAGTTCATTCATTTAATATGTTAATCAAATTAACATTCAAATTTGTTTTTCTAAACATTTTGCATACATTCGTTCGCTAAAGCTGCGAAGCCGTGTTGAGATATATTTTAATAGTTTCATTTATGAATCTAATTTAAAAAGGTCACGCATGTGCAGAGCGAAGCATTCACGCGCAGAATGAACTCTATTCTCAAGATTAGTCTAGATTTAGATCTATGTTTAACTCAAGATCTAGATCTACTTTATACTTTAACACATGAACATACAAAATTAAGTCTACTCATTTCAAATTTTAATCAAATATATGTAGGCCTACAAGCAAATGTTTTTATTTGAAAAAATGGATTTAAGTCCATTAGCTATTTAGATAGCTCCATTCATACTATTTTTGAACGCTTTCAACAAAGATGTTTGCACACCATCATGGAATACGGTGGCAAGACCGCACTACAAATAGCGATGTTCTAGCGAAAGCCGGTATGAACTTCCCGACTTTCACGCTGGGCTTGGCACGTATCCTGGAAGGGGCTCTAACATCTGCCAAAGGCTTTTTAGTGAGCTTAAAGGTGTTTGGCATAACAGAGGTGCTCGAATGGAAACGCTTCTCTACAATACTAATGCAATGCTATTAAGTCTTTAATGGAAAATGCGCCATTTTAGCTTGTTACAAAGTGTATGTTTCACCCAATAACGTAGAAATTTTGTATCACTTGATGTTTCCTACTAAAGCAATAATTGGTATATTAATTGCAAAATTAAATTCTGAACTTAATCATTTGAGAAGTTACACTGCAAAGGGTTTCTACCAAGCCAATAATAGGCCAATAGTTTGACGCAAAAGATTCAATGTGAGATTTGTTTTTCGAGACTGTAGGGAGACTTTTTATTCGAATCGCCATGTATGGCATGTACGATGTCATTTAGAACTAAAAGAACACAAAGCAACACTTCAGATTGGTAGTCCTCTATCAGATCGCTCATTTTTGTCATTAAAAAATAAGTTCGTGTAAATATATTTCGGTAATAGATTATTCCTCCAACCAAGGCTTGGTCACCTGGTACTACTAGTTCAGTATATGCAATTTTTTAAAAAGTTTCAAATAACGGAAATAATCTTTGGGGCCTGTGCTGGAAAGAGGCGGTTTTTCCACTAACTCAAGGATTAAAAAAAAACGTCCAAAAGAATGAAGGGTCTGAATGCAATGAAGATTAATTACGTATATTTATCTTTATTAATGATTAATTTATATATATATATATATATATATATATATATATATATATATATATATTTATTTATTTATTTATTTATTTATATTTATATCTGTTAACTACAAAATGGTCTTTCTATTTCAGATAAATCGAGATACAATTTTAGTGGTGATGGATTTACAAAAACCTAAAAGATGACTTCTTGATGTTTAAAGAGGTTTGAAAAACTAAAAAGAAGATAACGCTCGACATTTTCTGCAACGAAACAAATTTTTCCGAACTTTTAGTCAACGACTAATGTCTCAGGGTGACACCATCATATAAAACCACATCAGGGACAACAATTTTCTCTTTTAGAGGCCTTATACAGAAACCTGAGCCAGAAAATTTAAAAATTGGATTAGAATGTTTTCGCTTGTCTGAAGAACAAATAAACTTCCATGTTAGGTGGGAGTTCTTTGTGTATAATGACAACACTGATCAATTTTCACATGTGCGATTGTCAGAAATGGACGTGACCTCTCATAATGTAGTTTCTCACAAATATCCTTTGTTGAACATTGACCAACTTGTCAATAAAAATATGGCATTATTTAAATGGAGCGTTACGATTCTGCCAATGTCAAGTAGTCAGACAAAAGCTCAATATGGCGTTTGTGATGAATATTTGTATCATGTAGAGAATATTGAAAAAGCTTTAGATGAAATGCGGATAACATTAAATAGCGCAAAACAAAATGAAATTAAGAAAATTCAAGAAAAAAATATTGGATTGTAAGGCTCAACAATCAAATAATGCAGACAGAATAGAGGCCACTGAAAGAATCATCTTTGAAAAAAGTCAGAAATTTTGTGGAATTCTAAATAAAAAGATGGAATTACCACAAACATATATTTTTGAGAATATGACACGCCAATCACATGACTCTCTAACTACGGACAAGAGTAGCCAAAGCTGTTTTTATTCTGAAGAAATAATTTCATTAGAAAAGAAAGAGATGAGCACGATAAGACAAAGGATATATAACAAGGTTACAAAGACAGTTTGTGTAGAAATCGGCCCCCGAAAGTGGTCCACCCAGGCAGATAAAAGGGCAGGTTTTAATATTTTCAGAAAGAACTTCGGAATGAAATTCTATTAAAGAAAAATGACAGAGAAGAATGGAGAAAGACGGTTGACAGATCTTGTGTTGCGCCCCTCCTGTTTACGAGATCTAAACGGGACGGACGGAAGGACGAACGGAAAGACATTTACACAAAACTAATAGCGTCTTTTCCTCTTTCGGGGGCCGCTAATAAAGCTGGTGCGATTACATGACGTAAGCATGTACGTCACCAGCGCTATAAATGGAAGGGCCTGAGTAGACCACGTCGGGGGCGGATTTTGAGTATCGTGCTGATATAAGTACACATTTAAGACTATCATTTTAATGCGTCACATCCTACTTTCTCACAAAACATTCACAACAAACAATGACGCAATATAAACATATTAGCACAAAAACAATTGGTAAAAAAAAATTCTAATCGCACAGATTTCATATTGTTAGTCTACATCTATTACAAATTTAAGTACATGACTGATTCAAACTGATTGATACACATTAACAAAATATTTTTATTTTTTTTAATATATTTTTTTATTATTTTTATTTTGACTGCATGGAAATAACTTCACACTGTAAACCGTAGTAAACTTATTGTTACAGCATACGAACTGGAAGAAGGCACGATATACGGATAGTCTCTTGTTTAAAATACGTGTGCAAGATAAACATTTATCAATATCTACGGGCAACAATATCTTTTGTTGAACTTTACATACATTATGTATATACTATATGTGGGGATAGGAAATTTGTCTATTTTCTTTTCCATTTCAGAATAATGCAACATACACAAATCAAAGTTATGATTCCAATGAAATTATGAAAACTAAAAAAAATTCTGAAAGGTAACATGTTGTAATCTTTTTCTTTACCTATCTTTTGTATCGACAGGCTGGATAAGGCCCACATTAAACGCGACGGAAAATGTGATCTGATACACCTTCACCTATCCATTAGTCTGTTAAACCGTTGGGCATCACACGAAATCTGTTGGCCGTTTTTCTCTATTTCTGTTTTTTTGCCTTGGATATAATTTCATTCAATGACAGGTCTGTCCATTCTTTTATGTTGTCTTTTCCTTATTTTCTCTGTCTGCCTATTCTTCTTTTACCTGGTACTGTTCCCTAATTGAAGGCCTTTACGAGCCCTCAGGACATTGAAGAGAGTTAAAGTTTGCGTTCCATGAAAGCGGTTAGCATGTTAT
Source organism: Biomphalaria pfeifferi (assembly GCA_030265305.1). Taxonomy (NCBI): domain Eukaryota; kingdom Metazoa; phylum Mollusca; class Gastropoda; family Planorbidae; genus Biomphalaria; species Biomphalaria pfeifferi. The sequence continues at coordinate 1,354,469 of JASAOG010000119.1, read as the reverse complement.
CGTGTGTTCCGATAGCTGCGTTAATTCTGTTTATAATCTCTTTATTTGTGATGCAGTCTTTGTATGTGATATTTTGATTAGAAGTGGCGTAAACGATAATTATATAATTGGCTGACACATGGGCGTAGCCAGAACCTCCTCCACCCCCCCCCCCGAAATGAAATTTCCCCAACCCGCATGTTGAGTTTTGTGCCTTATATTTAGCTTTGATTTTGTTTATTTTACGTGTAATTTTAATATTAAATTATCACTTGGCCATGGAAACGAAAATCCCCAAATTCCAAGAGCATAGCCAAGGGTATTTTGATTTTAAGACCCAATTTAAATTTCTTTTACAAAAAATACCCCTCTTCAATATAAGACTACAGCATACCAGATTTTTTTTTTGGTATTTGCTTGCAAGAACAAGTTGTTTACAGTTTTTTCACTCACTCAAGGAAGAAACCTTATTTAGGTTACAACGAATGTCTTCAAAAAGAATCAGGAGTCAGAATGTAAAAAACAATAGAACAAAGCGCACGCATCCACGTACACACACACATACATATATATATATATAAATATATATATATATATATATATATATATATATATCCCAAGCTGCAGGCAGAGCTTGAAACCAAGGAAAGTTTCTACGATGACTATCCCATACAAAATCAAAGGAGATGGTCATAACGGAGCTTCTCTATGCCAATGATTGCGCCCTGCTAGCTCACAATGAACATGATCTCCAGAACGCGGTAAACGAATTTGCATACGCTGCCGCCTCTTTCGGTCTTTCTATAAGCCTCGGGAAAACAGAAGGCATGTTCCATAAGTCACCCAATAATACATACTCAGCCCCAAGGGTCACCGTAAACTTCACATATCTAGGTAGTATAGTGTCAAATGACGCCTCACTTTCAAGAGAAGTTGAAAACCGTCTGGCCAGAGCCAGCAGCGCATTTGGACGCCTTCAGGCGAGAGTTTGGCGGAACAAATCGCTCCGCCTGCCTACAAAAATCAATGTCTACAAGGCGGTGGTTCTCTCAACCCTTCTATATGGCTCTGAGACATGGACACTATACAGAAAACAACTAAGACTTCTTGAGCGCTTCCACCAAAGATGCTTGCGCTCCATCATGGACATACGGTGGCAAGACCGCACTACAACAGAAAAGTCCTTGCGAATGCCGGTATGGACAGTATTGAGGGACTTCTTATGGTTCGGCAGTTACCCTGGGTAGGAAACGTATCCCGTATGGGAGACATTCGTATGCCAAAGGCAGTCTTTTTTGGTGAGCTAAAAGGTAGTCGACGTATCAGAGGCGCCCTAAGGAAACGCTTCAAAGACCAGCTTAGGCGTCAACTTTCCTTGGCTGACATGGTTGCATGCGGCCCCAGAACGAGACAGCTGGAGGTCACTCACGAAGGCCGCGGGATACACATTTGAGACCAAAAGGAAATCCGCTGCCGAAGACAAACAAAGACGGCGAAAAGAAAATCTAAATCGACCACCTGCGGACAATTGTTATGCTTGCCCTGAAAGTGGCAAAATATGTGGGTCACAGCTGGGGCTGCGCAGCCACGGGAAATACTGCTCTACTCACTAATCTTCAGAGTCGAAGACAAGCTTTGTCTCGAAAGGCAATGGATGCGCCCAAAAGACTCACTGGTTTTGGCTTAATCTTGAGACGGGGCAGAATCTGGTGTGGCTAATCAAGCCAATTCTAGAACGGCAGACTTTGCCACAATTCATACATGTGTATGCCTCTGATTTAGGGCTAGCGGACAGGGCAGCTTTCTTTTTTTCCCTCTTGATTAAGGCCGCTTCAATTCTTTTGTTCTCAGCAAGGGTTGTCCCAGCACGCACAGTCTGTCTCCATGCACTCCGGTCTTTGGCTATGTTTTCCCACATATTTTCGCTGATGCCTGTGGCTCTCATGTCTCGCTTGGGAAAATGGTAAATTGACCACAGCGACCAAAATCCTAGTCTACAACGCCTGTGTTGTGAGCACTCTCCTTTATGGCAGTGAAAGCTGGTCAACATACATGTACCAAGAGCACAGATTGAATAGTTTCCACTTGCGCTGCCTGAGACGCATAATGGGCAGCTCTTGGAGGGACCATGTCTCCAATCAGGAAGTTTTGAGATTGGCCAATATGAACAGCATGTATGCTCTCCTGACACAAAGAAGATTACGCTGGCTCGGACATATATATATATATATATATATATATATATATATATATATATATATATATATATATATATATATATATATATACTCCTCCCCGAAAAAAAGCATGGCTACGCCCATGTGCTGATAGTTAGTGCCAAGGCTTTATGTTATAAAGATAAAATCTAGAAAAGGACACAGGACAAAGACTCGGATTCCATGTTTTGATTAATTGATTTAGCTATCTTTATGCTACTCTTATGTTTGATTAGTCGAGCTACTGCATTTTGCAATATGTTTTTTATAAATTAATGAATTCAAGATAAAGTTATTAAAGGTCTAGTACTACATCACCACTAGTTAACTCATACATTATTTAGCAAACCAAATATACTTTGTAATATTTTTTTTATTTTAATATTTTACTGCAATATTTCGTCAGTTATAATAAAATTAATCATACTTGTAAGTGTTGATTTAGATTACTTATGTTTTACAAAATGAGGATATGTACCAAATATAAAATTAATAGGCCTATTTTAAACATTTATTATTCAGACATATAATCGTTTACAAACTATTCATCACAAGCACATATTAAATCTCATTGTAGACTTCTTGTAGTAAACTATGATTATCTTTTACTAATGACTAAATCTGTTTTATACATCAATATTATTATTTTCTTGTAGAATAAAGGGATTTAGCCCAGTCCCAATAGATCTTCTTTTGATTGGGAAAACTGGCAGCGGAAAAAGTGCTCTGGAAAATTCTATACTGAACAGAAAAGGTTTTAAAAGTAATAGTGGCATCAGTTCAGTCACTAAGACTGTTCAAAATGAGACTAGGGAGGTCAACGGCAGAATCATAACTGTCTTTGATGGACCTGGAGTCGGAGATACGGAAATAATAGCTGAACTAGGTCCGGACCTTGTCACTGAAGCTTTATCAAGTGCAGTCGCAGAAAATCCCATAGGATACCACGCATTTCTAATAGTTTTAAGATTTACCTTAGAGGAAAAGGAAACAATTGACTTTTTAAAATTAATGTTAGGTAAAAATGTTTTCCGGAAATTTGGTATTCTTGTCCTGACTGGTGGTGACCATTTTGAAAAAGGAACGGATTTCCAGGAATGGGTATTACTACAAAGTGGACATCTTGCAGATCTCGTTAAAGAATGCAAAAACAGAATAATCTTATTCGACAATAAAACTCAAGATAAAGAAATAAAAGAAAGGCAATTTAGTGACCTTCTAAAAATAATAGATCATCTTATCATGGAAAACTGTCGGTACTCAAATGAGCAGTTTGAACTGGCTCGATCAATACGTCACGAAATCATTTTAGAGTCCAAGAAACCAGTCATAGTTGAGGAGACGATGCTTGAGGCCAATCTAATAATGCAAGGAATTGAAAGCCATCAGGATAAAAATGATGACACTTCAATCATGCAACTAAAAGTGCTTTTGGAAAGAGCTAAAGCATTACACGAAAATCTTCTTGCGAATGATAACAGAACTGGTCTATTGACAGACTTGATATCACTCGTAGAAACGGCGAAGAATACAATTGTAATTCAAATAGAAGTGTCCGAAAAGCTAATCGACATAAATAAACGAATGGAGGAAAAAGAATTACAGTCCCAGCGTAAATATGCGCTAGACGTCATGCCTTTAAAGGAATGAGATTGATGAGCTCTACCTAGAGCAGAAAGCAGAAGAGAATAGAAAAACACTTAAAAAAGCTTAAGGAAGAAAAATTGCAACAAGAAATAGAAGAGTGTGAAGCCAAGAATAAATCTCTGGCAAACGAGAACGGCAGATTGTTTCAGCGGTTAAAAGACAGAAGACTCAAACCGACATACCTTCTTGTCTAAACTTCAGTCTAAAATCTCTAATGCATTTAGAAGAAAAATAAAAGAAAAGCAACTGAAAAGTCAGACGAAATTTTATAAGAAAATTGATTCCGATGATGAATAAGACGACGAGAAGAGTTTGCGTGACACCTAGACGGACCCTATGGGCCAGGCATTCTCATGAATTGCGTCACGCAGCAACGTGCAATCTCATTTCAAAGAACGACATCAAATAACAACACTATAAGACCATTTATTATGTTTCGTTATAAACAATTATTGCTACAATTGAATGAATTTTAATGTATATGTGTATGATATTTTGTGAATTTATATGTCGATTAATTTATATCTCTGTCGATATATGTTTTTGTTATTACATATCTATATAAATTGATAATATTCAGTTGTTTTTTTCAATACTACTATTCAAGTCGTAACTTCATTGAGGGCGGAACCTTAATGCTGATCTCAAAAAGGCTCTAAAGATGATTTTTTCTAGAAATTTAACAGTTGATGTATATCCAGATGCCAAACGAGCACCTGGGGCAAGGTACATTATGCACAAATTTCCATGAACATCATATAATAATAGGTTGCCCCTCTGAAGCATCGTTCTCCCTTGCCCCCCCCCCCCCCCCTTCTCACTACACCTCTGTGTTTATCGCTGAGAAAAGGATTACTAACTCGTTGGTCACATTGGGAATATTATATTGACCGTTATAATTTTTCAAAGTAAAAATAAATAGATGGAAATTTGGCTTAGATCTAGAGACTATCGCGTTCTTGAAAAAAATATTGCGTACGGGATTCTCCGAAGGTTAGGCATTATTGATTGAAGAGTATAATAAATGAATGTTCAGGAAAATTTTTGCGCATCGTCTTCTAAGTCTAGATTTAAAGGCCAATCATTAGAATTATTCAATAACAAAATATAGAATAAATATGGTGTAGTCTTCCGTAGTGTAACGATAACTGAAGTTGCTTTAAGTTTATGGAGAGGTCGTCTAAGCTTTGTTTATATTATTACGCAGCTCTAATAAAAGTTGCATCTAGACTCTAGATCTTAGAGTAGATCTAGATTGGACCTTAAGACTCCTAAATCAGAAGTCCCTAAAATGAAAATGCCAATAAATACTTGCATAAGTTGGAATTGCCCACTGGCCAAGAGGGTTACATCGTTCATTCAAACAGCTAATAGTGTCTAGATCACTTGCTCGATACACGGTATGAGCCAAACATTTTTGTATAATATAATAAATAAATGGAAATTTGGCTAGAAAACTAGACTTATATATTGTTATAACTCTGCCATGCGCACCGCCATCCAGGCTAGTGCTAGAAGGTGCGCACTATGATAGACTAGATCTAAAAGGATGTCAACATTAGAGAAAGGAGAACAATTTCTGCCCAAGTCTAGAGAGCCAATATGGAGAGATTGTGTCTAAGATAGATGTTGTTTTGTGTACCTGGGATGTCGTGTAAATAAACGTCTATGTTTCGTTGAGTTGCCTCACTTCAGTTATTACAACATGCTTAGTCAAAAGACCGATTTATTTTAAGTTTTGGAAATTTCCGTTGTGTACTCGCTATGTAAACCAAGTGTGGCGTAACAATAACATTGTATTATGACAAGGACGTCTCGGTATGCGTCATTTTCTATCAATTGTACTTATGTAAAGTGTTTCTTATTTTTTTTACAAAGCTTTTAAAAATTTAGTGTGTACAAGTTATTTCTCCCACATTCTCGGATCAAGTTGAAACTTCGCACAATTATTCATTGACATAGACAAGACATAATCAATAAAAAAAAAGAAACCAATTATTCAATTAATTTACTTGTAATTAATTATTTTGTTTGATATCAACAAGGGAAACTAATCCTTCAGTATTCACAGGATACGACTAAATTTGTTGGGTTTAGTCCTCTTAAACATTTGTTAACGCTATTTCATCTTTGCGCATTCTCGGATCACGCTAATACTTTAAACAATTATTTATTGTACCTAGCCATACATGAATCAATACCCCCCAAAATACCTAATTAGTCCAATACTTATTGGTAATCAATTATATAGTTTGATATCTCATAAGGGAAATAACTTGTGCATTATCGATAGATATAATTTTAAGGGCGGAGTTCTTCCCCTTTATATAGGCTTTTTTTTTTTTACTTATGATTTTATTTAAATAGCTCAAATTAAAAAAAAAAATAAACATACAAATTTAGACGAGTTGGTTTTTTTCTAGTGTGATAAACGAGATAGTTATTCTTTTCTCGTAATGCAAAGTCACTATTTAATTTCTAGGGAAATCGTTAGAGCCGTTTTTTGATATCGTGTCCAGGTTTATAAGTTTGGAGTTCACCCAGGCTCCATTAAGTTCTGACTTGAATTGAGGAATTGTAAAAAAAATAAAAATAAATATAACTTTAGCAGGAGCGAATTCGCACACGTGTTCCTTCTTCCTTATCGCCATTAGAGAATGGAATGGGTCGCCTGAATCAGCCAGGAAAACCAACGACTTAGCAGAGTTTAAGTCATTGATTAACCTGCATGACTTGATTGATACACGAAATGCGTAGGAAATAATTATCTTCTTCTTTGAAGCAACGTCTGTAATATATAAGATAAAATGATAAGATATGATAAGACTCAGAGCTGTACTCCTGGCTGGAGTGGGTGGAATATCCACTCGGCTATGAGAGGTTAACCCTCCCTAGGACCTCCCAGTTCATGGTGGACAGGTTCCAACAAAGATTGAATGGCGTCACCGATGTCCGAAACGATCACCTCGAATTCGGGGAACTGCCAATGATGTGAGGTCAGGATAAAGGAAGTCCTCAGGCCGGAGAAGCTCGATCACCATGGTGTCCAATATTCAGGTCGTTGTTAGCTCGACCGGTACAGAACAAAACACATGCATATTTCACAAAGTAAACCCGGTATCCAGTGTCTCTGTTTTTATTAGATTTCAAGCGTTGCAATAAAACTCGAACACTCATATAATCTATAACCAGCAGGTGAAAGCAACTACCGGTATCCTTGATGTCAAGTGTGATGTACAGAAACTGATGTAGTTACATTTAAGGAGTTAGCATTATATATTACTTTTACATGTGGTAGATATGCAACTTAGTAACAGTTCAGAAAATGTTAAAACGAAGAAAGACCACGCACTGTCCTCGTGCATTGCTATTTCGTTGATTCATTGATTGTATTGACAAAAACATATTTTTAAAAAAATGTATGGGCTCTTCTGTGTTATCGTAAAGGTAAGCTATCAATCTATTAAACATATGTTAAACTATAAAAGTATAAGTAAATTATCCCTTTCGATCAAAGGGGCATCTGTTACAACAGCCGACAGTTAAAGAAAAATGGCTGGCTCCTCTACCACCCAAGCGAAAGCCGCCTTAACCTGCAATATATGTGGACAAGAGTGTCTCTTCAAAATAGGGCTACACAGTCACAAGGAAAAGTGATCTACGAGATAAACCATAGTCGTTATGACTAAAGAAAGCCAGCAATCGATGGTTATAAACAAATAGGGATTTACATGACAAAAATGTATATTTAATTATCTTAAACATAGTACTAGTTTTGTTGCTTTCCTAATGTTCTTTCTAATTTTTGGATTTAAACAATTCAGCAATAACTTTATTTTCGGGCGTCAACTAATTTTTAAAGCATCTTAAGTTTTTGTATAAAGTAAAATCTACATTCAAAACAGCCATATGCGAATATTGTTTTTGTTGTCTTGGACTAATGCAATCAGATAAAGCCATTGAGGACTAAAACATTGCCAGGGGTCGCCTAAGACCATCGAAAATATGGATTGTTATTGTCTACTCTTCTGTTGCTGTGTGTGTGTGTAAGTGGGAGGGGTCGCAGCAAAGTGAGGAATTGTAAAAAGGGGTCGCCAAGCTTAAAAGGTTGAGAACCGCTGCCGTACGAGGACAGACCTAATGCCGCACATGGACCAGTATTCTCTCTCTCTCAATTCCTTGTCGCAAATGTCCCCCATGCAGAGCTCGGCATTCATAAAGAATGGTACACAACGACCGTACTTTTGTCTAGCGTGGGGAGGGATGGGATATATCCATTACATCGAGGTTATTGATAAACGATAATCCCATTTAAGTCAGAAGGGATTTAAATTACTCGCTAAAAATGCATTTTGGCACTGTCTAGATGTCAGATCAACCGCGATGAGACGGCGCGCTGACAATAAGGTATCTGAGAGACAAAATTGAGCTTCTTTATCTTATATAATACGGACGTTACTTCAAAAAAGAAGATGATTACGTCCTACGCGTCATGCATTCAGTCATGCATATTAACCAATGACTTAAATTATGCCAATTGTGACTATAATCCTAATTTAGACCACGACTCTTCCGTGTGTTCCATCACGCACAGTTCAGAAATATAAAAAATCAGGAATTTTTTAAATATCTAGCCACGGGAGAAATCCAAAGTGCCAAGAATCAGTTCAGATGTCTCAAGAAGGCAGATATAAAGTCTTCTGTACTTCTAAAGTCTTCTTGTGATAGACTCTAGATCAGCGTTTCTCTAGTCACGGGAGAAACCCAAAGTGCCAAGAATCAGTTCAGATGACTCAAGAAGGCAGATATAAAGTCTTCTGTACTTCTAAAGTCTTTTTGTGATAGACTCTAGATCAGCGTTTCTCTAGTCACGGTAGAAACCCAAAGTGCCAAGAATCAGTTCATATGTCTCAAGAAGGCAGATATAAAGCCTTCTGTACTTCTAAAGTCTTCTTGTGATAGACTCTAGATCAGCGTTTCTCTAGTCACGGGAGAAACCCAAAGTGCCAAGGATCAGTTCAGATGTCTCAAGAAGGCAGATATAAAGTCTTCTGTACTTCTAAAGTCTTCTTGTGATAGACTCTAGATCAGCTTTTCTCTAGTCACGGGAGAAACCCAAAGTGCCAAGAATCAGTTCAGATGTCTCAAGAAGGCAGATATAAAGTCTTCTGTACTTCTATAGTCTTCTTGTGATAGACTCTAGATCAGCGTTTCTCTAGTCACGGGAGAAACCCAAAGTGCCAAGAATCAGTTCAGATGACTCAAGAAGGCAGATATAAAGTCTTCTGTACTTCTAAAGTCTTTTTGTGATAGACTCTAGATCAGCGTTTCTCTAGTCACGGTAGAAACCCAAAGTGCCAAGAATAAGTTCATATGTCTCAAGAAGGCAGATATAAAGCCTTCTGTACTTCTAAAGTCTTCTTGTGATAGACTCTAGATCAGCTTTTCTCTAGTCACGGGAGAAACCCAAAGTGCCAAGAATCAGTTCAGATGTCTCAAGAAGGCAGATATAAAGTCTTCTGTACTTCTATAGTCTTCTTGTGATAGACTCTAGATCAGCGTTTCTCTAGTCACGGGAGAAACCCAAAGTGCCAAGGATCAGTTCAGATGTCTCAAGAAGGCAGATATAAAGTCTTCTGTACTTCTAAAGTCTTCTTGTGATAGACTCTAGATCAGCTTTTCTCTAGTCACGGGAGAAACCCAAAGTGCCAAGAATCAGTTCAGATGTCTCAAGAAGGCAGATATAAAGTCTTCTGTACTTCTAAAGTCTTCTTGTGATAGACTCTAGATCAGCGTTTCTCTAGTCACGGGAGAAACCCAAAGTGCCAAGAATCAGTTCAGATGACTCAAGAAGGCAGATATAAAGTCTTCTGTACTTCTAAAGTCTTTTTGTGATAGACTCTAGATCAGCGTTTCTCTAGTCACAGGAGAAACCCAAAGTGCCAAGAATCAGTTCAGATGACTCAAGAAGGCAGATATAAAGCCTTCTGTACTTCTAAAGTCTTCTTGTGATAGACTCTAGATCAGCGTTTCTCTAGTCACAGGAGAAACCCAAAGTGCCAAGAATCAGTTCAGATGACTCAAGAAGGCAGATATAAAGCCTTCTGTACTTCTATAGTCTTCTTGTGATAGACTCTAGATCAGCGTTTCTCTAGTCACGGGAGAAACCCAAAGTGCCAAGAATCAGTTCAGATGACTCAAGAAGGCAGATATAAAGCCTTCTGTACTTCTAAAGTCTTCTTGTGATAGACTCTAGATCAGCGTTTCTCTAGACACGGGAGAAACCCAAAGTGCCAAGAATCAGTTCAGTTGACTCAAGAAGGCAGATATAAAGTCTTCTGTACTTCTAAAGTCTTCTTGTGATAGACTCTGCGTTTCTCAAACTTTTTTGGCTCGGCGACGTAGCTTCAAAAATTTCTATTTTATATCAACAGTACTAGTTAATGGGAGATAAGCATTGAGTAAAGAATCAGGTGATCGCTTAAAAATGTGAACATAATAATAGATAACTTTAAATTCTTCTATTTTAAGAAGCACTCTGCTGGCTAAGTGGATACTAAATGGACATTGATCTAAGTTTCGAAGACAAATAACAGGCTTCACTATATACAAGAACTTTAAGACCTATTATTCATTTTTTATTTAGATTAGGTCGCCATTTAAATCTCGTGGTTTTGTTTTCCATAAAGCCTTGAGCCTACTTTCTGCTCTTTGTTAATTAAATTAAACTATTATTATTATTACTATTATTACTATTATTATTATTATCAAATTAAAAACCAAGAGATTAGAGACAGTGTTACTGCTGCGATTGGACCCCAGAATTTCATGCTTACTATCGTAATAAAAACGCAAGCTAAAAATATATGGCCATATTACAAGGTCTTCGGGGTTTTGAAAGATCTTCCTTCTTAGTGCAGTACCAAGTAAAAGAAAAAGAGGTAGACAGAGAAAGCGATGGGAAGACAACATAAAGGAATGGACGGGCCTGCCATTAAAAGAGGTTCTAACTAAGGCATAAGACAGAGAGGAATGTATGGTGCCCCAACGGTCCAATAGACTAAGGGATAGGTAAGAGTTCAGGTAAAGAAATATATTTCCAATTGAACATATTTTTCGTTAATCTTAATATATTGTCTTTTTTTAAAATTATATTTTAATTCTTCTGTGAAAAGGCAGATATATTTTTATCGATAATATGTATGGATATATGTTAATTGTCCAATGATTTCATCGTTTCCTTTACATTTGATCAATTCACAACTCATTATTTTGCTACACAGAACAATAAACATATAAAGTTGACAAAATTAATCGGGTATCTAAGGTTCCATATTTGATCTGTTTTTAGTAAGAGACTTATAGAGATGTAATAAAGCCAGACACATCATATAAAATGTATGCGTCAGCAGTGTTGTAAACAGCGATCGTTAGAAACTATTCAAGATGTCAAGTGTGATGTATAGTACACAGGGGAGAAGATTACTATAAAGCGTGTACACTGTTCATAATACGTGTATGCTAGGAAAGAACACGCTGTGTCCTGAAGCTTTTGTTATTTCTTTGATTGTGTATTTGTATCAACAAAAGCAATTTTTTAAAATTATTTCTGCTATCTTCTGTGTTATCAAAAAGGTAAGCAAGCAATCTATTATATAAATGTTATACTATATAGGGATAAGTAAAGTACCCCTTTCAATTTAAAGGCAGATGATTTAAAGGTCAGCTGTTTCTATAGCCAACGTTAAGTGTCCAGCACAACGACCTTCACTTTCCCCATTTGATGTCAGGAATGTGTTCCTAAAAATCCATGTGGGCACATTATATGGAGAGATGCCGGATTGGGAGACCACAGCGCATTTTTCATCTCTGGTATTGTTGATCTAGTTATCTGAACCATCCAAGATAATTATGAGAACAAAGAAGTAAAAACGTTCCTGTCTTCAATGGGATTCGAACCAAACATCCTTGCTTGCAGCGCTTTACCCCTCAGTCTCATGTTATACTGTTTTAGAAAAGTAAAGCTTCCATTTCAGACTTTGTGATTTACGGGGTAGCAGTTAATGGCCAACCTAATTCAACCTGGGGGCCATTTTAATCTCTAAAACTCTGTCGAGGGCCACATGACCGAAAATGTACACAAACGAAATGTAATGGACCTGAAACAATTTTACTATAAACTTGTGGATCTAGTCCTTACATTAATGGGTTATTGGAAGTTGTATCTTTGTTTTATACCTCAGAGAATGGCTTCAATTCTCTCTTTAATATGTGAACAACTTGTAGCTAGCAACTAGCCAACGACTCATTTTCTGGCCTCTTTATAGTAAATATTCCCATGGATCCTCCAATCTCTAGACACAGTTTAACAATCTTTTATTGGCGGCTCAGACCAAGAGAGCCGTCATATTTGTTTTATAATTTGTAGATGTTATTGTTTTTTAAACAGTCAAACTTTTCAAAACAAAAACGTTGGCTTATCAAGTTCCACACACAAAAAAAAGGGATGTATTCACTTTTCCTGGTAGATTCTAATGTCTTGTAATATCTTCGGGTCACCAATTTTGTACAACTAAAAATTTAAATGTCATAATACCAATCCATTAAAGAAATAGTCAGGGCCTAACGTACTTTGAGATAATGTTTTTCACCTTTTTTTTTCTTAATGATTTACTATTATAATTTATTTTGGACTAACAGCGTAGTCTTATTTTGTAATATATTTATTTATACAAGTGCATTTCTACAAAACAGTTCTTTCTTTGGTCTCAAGCTCTCTCTCTCTCTCTCTCTCTCTCTCTCTCTCTCCAAAATTCGTCGCGCTCTAAAGGCTCTCAATAATTCTAGGTGTAAATAATTAAACCGTACATGGTTTTCGCGGCCTCCTAATTTTATACGAAAAGTAAACAAAATTAAAGTTCCACTTTCAGACCTTGTGGCCTATAGGTTAGATGATGTAAAGGTCATCTATTTTTGTGGCCTACTGTTAACAAGGGTATCATGTGGCTAGCACAACGGCCAACTGCCTTTACTTTTCCCCAACTAATGTCAGGTACTGATTAGAGCTGGGTGGACTTATAGGCGCCCAAGGATATAAAAATTAGAAAGCCCATTCTTCACTAGGATTCGAACCCGGGACTCCCGGTTCGGAGCCAAACGCTTTACCGCACAGCCACCGCGAAAAAGGTCCTCTGAAATAATTAAAATCTCCTAAAAACTAAAAAATATATCCTGAAATATAGACGAAATAGTCATTTTGGGGTGTCATTTAAAATGGAAAACACCATTCGTACGCGAGATTAAGGAAAAAAAAAAACGGCATTATGCAATACCCGTAACTCTGGCATCTGGTGAAAGAAGCTGCCTCAAACTAATCAAGAATTACTTTGAGGTCAACAATTTACAAAGATTAAACAATTTGATAATTATTGCTTTTATGCGTGATCTATGTAAGAAACTGAATTTTGACAATATACTGTATGACTTCGCTATACGCAAGGCTCGTTAAGTAGAATTAATTCATCGTTATTTTATTCTTGTTAAAGAATGAATAAAATGCAAAGAGTAATTTATTTTCAAATACAAAACTTAATTTTCACATATTACCCATATCCCTACTCAGACTGGACCCCGCGCAATCCTTTTCCAATAGGGTACCGCAATGGTTAGAGTCGGCCCTCCTTGACCACGTCGAAACGTCTAATGTTCGCGTCTCACGGTCAACCACCCGTATCATAGTACAACGACATGAAATCTCTCTACCAAGCTGAACTACAATGAACATTTAAGGTTATTTCAAGTCTAATTTATATTTTTATATTTTCTACGACAACATCACTCTCACATAAACACTTGCGTTTCTAATATTTCTAATTCCCACAGTAAGAACAAAAATAACAGGATTGCTTTACAGCTGAATTTACATATAAAAACAATCTTTCACTCTCTCTCCAGAACAGAACGAGGAACTAGGAAGTATATGTCTACCTTAAAACAATAAATAAAAGAATTGGTACGCACAATAGAATTCTTACTTTAAACTTGGGCTTCTTTTAGACAGCTGAATTCCTGTTCCTGCCAATACAATACTTTTAATTATATTGTTATGTTATTTCAACAAAGCTCAACGTCTAGGGTGTCTCCTAGTTTACACACAGCCTGTGCAACAACTTTATTTTCTTACAGGTAGACATTCACTCTGTCTCTCAATATTGGTTGGAGAGTTAAACATAATAATATCTATCATTGAGTATCATACGGATAAAAGACTCCATAGCGTCGGTTTTAAAGTTTAACATACCAAACGATACTACGTTTAACGATAGGTAAGCTAATAAATGGGTAGAGAGATGAATGGTTAGTTTATGTGGTAGTTATATGATATACAGACAGATAGATAGATAGATAGATAGGTAGATAGATAGATAGATAGATAGATAGATAGATAGATAGATAGGTAGATAGATAGATAGATAGATAGATAGATAGATAGATAGATAGATAGGTAGATAGATAGATAGATAGATAGATAGATAGATAGATAGACAGACAGAGATAGGTAGGTAGGTAGGTAGGTAGACAGACAGACAGACAGACAGACAGACAGACAGACAGACAGACAGATAGATAGATAGATAGATAGATAGATAGATAGATAGATAGATAGATAGATAGATAGATAGATAGATAGATAAATAGATAGATAGATAGATAAATAGATTTATTGCTGATTGTAGCATTTCAGACATTATGTGCAAAGTACATTAAAGTACATTACAACAATATAGTGACTTATACCATCAAGAAAGACTATATTACCGTCACTTCTTTAGCACCTTTCTCCTATAAGCTAGCCAGAGATATTCGGTCAGTCATCCTTTATAGGTGATAAGTGTACGACCAAGAGCAGCTGTTAACTGGTAAGTAATGTTTTTATTGTTGACTCTACTGCTATAGAGAAGAATACAAAAACAATAAGTGGACGCTGCCCACGTCGAACAACGGTTTTGTTTGTATTGAATGTGGCAAAATATGCAGGTCGCATCTGGGTTAGTGTGGTCACGTGATAAGCTGTAATCATCCTCGATTTTCAAAATCGCAGACATAGACCTGCACTTCATCAACTGACTTGTAGCACCAAACTGCTGGTAGACAACTAAACCGAAGTAGGTGTATTGTTTTAACTTACAAAACTTGAGAGTACATGAATAACGTCTTAGTGACCAAAACCAAAGTACAACTTTTAATACAATAAAGACAAATTCAGCTTGAGATGATTTGAAATAAAACGATATTTCAACCGATCTAAACTCACAACACAATCACGTCTTTTCACTCTGTCTTCCTGGAGTCGCCTGGTGTACCCAAGACAGCTTACGACAGTGTCGCTTATTTTTGCATCATTGGCACTGCATAGCCACCAACCAATCGCTAGCTTCTTCTCACCGTCCCAAGGAAACACGCACATTTACTCCATAACAGCGAGGAGTAGGGGGTCAATTCAGGTTGTCGACTTCAAGATTGTTTTTGTTTTGTAGAAATAGTTTCTTATTGGTTCCTTTTTAGTGACGTGCAGCTTTAAAATTATATATATATATATGTTAAGTTGTGTGTGTGTGTGTGGTATTTGTATTTCAACACTATACCCTGTTAATTTATGTTTCTTTTTGTCTTAGTTTCTTTTATAATGGATTCAGAACCAGAGATTCGACCTTTTAAAGAAAAACTCAGACTTTTTGAATTAGGAACCGAAAGAGTCCTTGCATCAGAAAGAACAAAATTCTTAGTAGATGGCTTAGAACAAGAAACCTCGATATACCCAGCGCCTACGAACAAACCCACTGAACAAAAATACTCGATATATCAAACGCCCAGAAACAAACCAGCATTGATATTATCCCAAAATAAACCCACTTCTAGGACTAAATCAACACTAGACAAACCCAAGCCTCTGCCTAAGCCTTTTCAAACTGCGGCCACGTTTGTAGCATACAATGTAGCAAACAGGAACACGTCCCAGTGTAACAGAGGCAGCAAACCAGGAGAGTACACAAACATGCGTGTCTTACAAGAACAAAAAGCAGAACTAGAGTTGGCAAATCAGAACATCAACAAAACTAAGCCTGCTTGTGACTCTCAGGGACAGTATGCTGCCAAATACACAATTTTAAAAGACAACCGTGAACATACACAACATACTCAGGAACATATACAAGAAGTGCAAACAACTTATCCCCATGATGGAGAAGTAGGCCAAGGAGATGCAGTTGATGCTGAAAATGAAGATATTCCCGACTATGGACAATACACTTATCTAGATGATGAGACCAAGAAACTGCAACGTCTCAACCTAGAAAGAGAAAGCGTGTGTGAGGAAACCTCATTAGCTCTTGGTGGAATCGAGTCTCTTGAAACAAATGACAACAGTTTGCTCAAGCTAGGAATTTTCTTTTACAAGGTACTAAGTTATTCTAACATTCATTATTATTATGAAAAGAATTAATTCTAGACATATTTGTGTACGTTCTTAACATCGTATTATCAAAACGGTCACACGTAATAAAGTTTCTTTGATGTCCGGCATATTGGTCAGATATGACTTTTTTTTTTTTAGTATCTTGACGTGTTGATACTGAAGCGTTGGGTTGTAGCTCCAAACATCTAGAACTAATGAACAGTTCTGAGCATGTTCAGCTATTAATGGAAAGCTTGAATTAAGCTTGAACACAATTATTTAAAACAAACATAAACAAAACTTTTATAGTTCCGCTTACATTAACTCAGTCTGTCTGTCAATCGTGTAGCAATATTGTACACGCTATTTCTAGCATTTTTCATTCATGAATAGGGTTGAAATTTTGCATTATAATCCATTGTCGATGACATGACAATACACGAACAGATTAAAACATTAACTAATTAGGTAATCAATTAGTGGTAATCAGTTAATTCTGTTTCATGTAGGAAAAGGGTAGTTAAACCTTGCAGTATTGGGATGTATGGCAGTGATTTCGCGATTCTGCAACACTTTCTCTTTCTGTCGATAGTACTTTTTACAAAACGCCATTTCTCATACCCAACTCATGTCTAGTAACCATTAGAGCTTGGTGAACTCAGAGGCGCCTTAAAATCCCGAAATTAAAATTATAGTCTTCACCAGGATTCGAGCCCAGGACCCACCGTAGACGAAAACCTAACATATTGTCTTTAAGCCACCGCGCCCCCTTTGACAGTAGTTTAACTTTACATTTGAAAAAAAAATCTTTGTAATGTCTGACATTGAGATGTATATATTTCAGGAAGATGTAGATCTAATGAAGAAAACCAGGCAAGAAGTAGAAGAATTGACTCCAGCCCCTGAGGAAAGGTACTTTATATTTCTTCTTCTTCCTTGTTCTCATAAACATTATGAGAAAGTTAAATAGAAAACCCATAACTGAGATGAATCCGCAGTAGTTTCGAGATAGACAGTCTCTTCACAATAGCTCCTAAAGGTTACAGGTTATCGTGGAGGCAGCCGATGTCATGGAAACTGGTGTGCTTCTTTAACAAGCGCGTACTTTTTTTTCTGTGACAAAGATATTCGTATCTACTCTAAGTATCTCTAAATATGGAGCCTAGATATAAAGTGTTAATTTAAGTGTGATTTATAATCTATTTTATAAATAAAATTATTTTACTTGACAGTACGCAGATCGGCAGATCGGGTTCTAGACTTATAAAGGATCTAAGCTATTTGAGATATGGAGCCCCTTGTAATCGACACACTCTTTTTCCTTTGCTCTGTCATCTAAATGATAGGACTTATCCCTGGAACGATTTTTGGGCCCCCGCCTAAAAGCGAGTGGATGCTCTGAGTTATAGCTTGTGTTGCCAACTGTTAAATGCAGCACCGCAGATGAGTGATGTAAACATAAGAAGGCTGGAATAACTAAAAAATGTTAATTCGATGTAACATAAAAATCATTCACTGTGGTAGAACATTGAGTCTGATTGTCTTCATGAAAGAATAAACAAGAATCTCACTTCATTTGTATACTTTTGCGTTTACATTGTGCATAAAAGTTGTTTCTTGACACTGAATAATAAAAACTATTTTAAGCTTTTGATTATTTAATATTAAAGTATGCATTCCTATACTTTTGTATTATTTTGTCTAGATTCAATGGAAATTACCCGGATCAAATAGATCTACTTTTGATTGGGAAAACTGGACACGGGAAAAGCGCTCTTGGGAACTCTATACTGAACCGAAACGCCTTTGTGAGTAAGAACAGCACAAGTTCAGTCACTAAGACTGTTTCAAGGGAGACTAGCGAGATGAACGGCAGAATTGTAACTGTGGTTGATGGACCTGGAGTCGGAGATACAGAGTTGGGAGCTGAGCAGGCTCAGAAATTCATCATTGAAGCTTTATCAAGTGCAGTCGCAGCAAATCCCAGAGGGTACCACGCCTTTCTGTTAGTCATCAAACTTGGAGGAAGACTTACCTCTGAAGAAATAGATACAATTGACTTTTTAAAGAAAATATTGGGGAAATGCTTTTTAAGAAAATTTGGTATCCTTGTAGTGACCTACGGTGACCAGTTGGAAAAAGGAACGAATTTTCAAAATTGGGTTCTACAACAGACGGGAGTTTTCGTGGATATTGTCAAAGAATGCAACAACAGAATTATTTTATTCGATAATAAAACTGATAACAAAGAAGAGAAAGAAAAACAGTTTAACGATCTAATGAGAATCATTGATCATCTTGTCCTGGAGAACTGTCGGTATTCTAACGAACAGTTTGACCTGGCTCGATCAGCACGAAATGAAATCATCTTAGAATCAAAGAAGCCGGTCATAGTTGAGGAGTCGATGCTTGAGGCCAATCTAATAATGCAGGGAATTGAAAGTTGCCAGGTTGACGCGATGGACACCAAATCCACCATACGTTTAAATGCACTTTTAGCACGAGCAAAGGCTTTGCACAAAAAGCTTATTGCTGATGACAATAGCACAGGAGTTTTGAAAGACATTATTTCGCACGTGGAGTCGGTTCAGAATACAATCCAAATTGAAATATTATTGTCAGAAAGAATGTCTGAGATTTATAAAAAGATGAAAGAAAAAGAGTTGCAATTACAACGTCAATATTCCAGAGACATACACGACAAATTTGGTGAAATTAGCAACATGTACGAAGAGAAGTGGAGACAGGAAATGGCAGAGTGTGAGGCCGAGAACAAATCTCTGAAACAAGAAAAAGACAGACTGCACCAGCAGTTGAAACGTATTGAAACTTTAAACCGAGAAACGTTCTTGTCCAAAGTTCAGTCTAAAATCTCTAAAGCATTTACAAATAAAATCAAAGAAAAACAACAGAAAAAACAAACACATCGAGGTATAATGCTCAATCATAACTATGAAGAGGTGGATATTTCAAAAAACACCTAATAAATTAGCTACGGGGCCAAAACAAGAACGAATCGTCTGTCTGTCTGTCTGTCTGGTAAAACGTTTGAAAACGTTATCCACTCAAGTATTTCTTTGACCTAAGAAAACAAGAATCAGTTTTATACAATTAACCAATTAGTTACTTAACTATTGGTAATTAATTATTATGTTTGTTATCTTGAGCAAGGGAACGAAATCGTACTTGACAGATGTGGTGGTATAAGTTGAATTAGTCCTCTTTAGTACTCAAGCCTGAGGGAGCATTTTTTATGCATTTAAAAATTACGATCATGTGAACACTCGATAAGATAACCATCCCCCCTGCCCTCCTTTTTCACAACTGGTCCAGACAAGTATAAAGATGATAGCGCATTAAGAAAGAAAAATAATTGTTAAAAATATTTGTGTTCACACATACTTATGACGTCAATGAATTTATATCTCATGACATGACCAATCCAAACGAATTGATACACTTACACTTAATATAACCTTTGTTGTTGTTGTTTTTTTTTAAAGTATTTTAACATGTTTTACTTATTGTATTCACATTTTATTCAATCTTAGTTCTTAGTTAGGGATTGAGAGAACAGATAAAAATGGTGCAAGGAAGGAAAAGGTGGGAATTACAATAGACACGATCAAATGAATGGTTAAAAGGCTGCTTCCATACATCTGTTCACTTTTTGAGCAGTGTTTCCCAAACTTTTTCCTTAACAGAACATCTCAGGCATTCTGAGTACTTTGCTTATTTAACAAGTTATTTATTTAGTTTAATTCGCTAATAATTTCAGAAGCTCGTGGAATATCTATTCATTCATCGCGGATGGCTGCCTGGTCGTGCGGTTTGCGCGCTTGACTGTCATTTAGACTTATCGATGGTCCCGGGTTAAGCATTGCCCGCACCCATGCGGGAGGTTTAGACTAGGAAGTAAATTCTTTTCAATTCTAAAGGAACATTTAAAACTCTTATGACATTTAATAAACAGATAACAAAGAAACACTAGAGTTCCTTGGAACAGTTCTAGAAACAGTTTTAGAAGTTTACATAAATAAAGATTTTTTTTTTATTTTCTAAAATGAGACAATGTCTTCAAGTCCAAAAAACTAGGAATGATTAAGTCATTTAGGTTTCTAAGTTTTAAAAAAAAAAAACTCTTTCAGACCTTACGATTTATAGAGCAGATGATGTTAAGGTCATCTGTTTCTATGGCCGACAGTTGACGAGGGTGACCTGTATATTTTTCACTGACATAGAATAAAGTAGATGGCAGAATATGGCATCTGAAAGAGACAGTAGGGCACATCTCATAAAAGCCCCGGGACACACTTTTCAGACCCAAAGGAAAACCCCTGTTGAAGACAGGCGCAGAAGACGAAAATTTTAATAGACCCCCCGACCGGACAACGGCTTTGTCTGTATGAGACGTAGAAAATATGCAAGTGCCAACTGTGTTTGCGTTGCAATGTAAAACAATACAATAACTTATAATATTCGGAAACGAAGACAATAATATTATTACAATATTTTACAACAATACAAATGAAGAGTCGCTTCCAAATATTTCCCATTCGCGTACATTTGAAAGAATTTGGCAGCTTTAAAAAAAGTAATAGCAATGAGATGCTACAGAAGGATTCTAGGTATCACATTTAATGACGGCATCACGAACGAAGAAATTAGAAACAGGGTTACCATAGCAATTGGATTCCAAGCTGACCTAACTATTGCAAAAAAAAAAAAAACTAAAACTCTAAGGTCTTCGGGTCTTGAAAAGACCTTCCTTCAGGGAACAGTCCCAGGAAAAAGAAGAAAATGCATAACAAAATAGAAATGGGAAGACATCATTTTTAATTTCCGAATGCGCCTCTGAGTCCACCCAGCTCTTATGGGTTTCCAAGTAAAGACTGGCATTTTCAGATTTGGGATATTTAGGCACCTCTGAGTCCACCCAGCTCTTGTTGGAAAAAGCAAAGGTGATTGGTCGTTGTGCTGGCCACCTGACACCCTCATTAGTCGTGGACCGCAGAAATAGATGACCTTTACATCATCTGCCCTATAGATCGCAAGGTTTGAAAAGGGGGGACTATATTAGACTGGAACATTTAAACAAAACACACACACACTCACAAATCCCCATAAAATGAAATGAAGCATATGGGAAACGGAAAGGTAACCGAAGCGTGTACTAGTTCCTTGTTGACAAATAAAACTTTCCAAGGGTATCGGGATTTTTATCTTTAACAATAGCGTTACAACAACAGAAAAATAAATGTCTGGAAAATAAAGTCTATCTAAGGGGAAGATCTGTATATATATTGTCATAACTATCAATACTGTAAGATTTATTTCCCTTAATCGATATTAAACTAAATTAATTAATTACCACTATTAATTCATTACTTTTTTAATGAATATCTAGATATGATACTGGATTTAAAACTTTAACTTTAGAACTCTTTAAGATCTAATCTAGAATCTAGATTTAATCTATAATAGATTTACGTAAAAAATATTAGTAATGCTTAAATATTCTTTCAGTAAAATTAAAACAACTTTAAATTTACTCTGTTATCATATCATTTTGGAGCACTATAGCTGATAAGCCGCTGATTACGCCATGTTTCTTTTTTTTTCTAAGTGTAGTCTAGCCAAAGTTACGTTTCTTTAATTTTTAATTTGAAAAATTATAAAGCAGTGGTTCTCACCACACTTTAGTATGGCTATGAGACCTGGATGCTCTTATCTAAGGCATTTAAGGCTTATTGAGACCTTCCATCAGAGATGCCTTTTCTCTATAATGGGAATACGCTGACAAGACTGCATTGAAGCCGATCGCAACCTCACAATTTAAAAAAAAGGCTTGGTAAGAATATAATCTTGATGACGTTACACAGTTCACAAAATTAAATAAAACAAACAAAAGTATGAAACTCTTTACCTCTCTTTCTCAACCTTTCTTTAAATTTCTTTAGCTCTAAATCTTTCTCTCTATATATATATCTCAGCCTCTCTCTCTCTGAATCTCTGTCTCTCTCTGTCTCTGCCTCTCTCTCTCTCTCTCTCTCTATATATATATATATATATATATATATATATTCAACCTCACTTTCAATCTTTCTCACTCTCTCTCTCAATCTCTTTCTCTTTCATTCCCTATTTCTCTTTCTCTTTCAACCTTTCTCTGTTTCTATTTCTCCCTCACCTCTCTCTCTCTCACACAAACACACGTTTCGGAGACAGAACAAGGAAGTATCAAATGACCACGTTTATACACTCCACAATACACTGAGACTTGGAGAGACACAATAGAACACAACAACAACATTGGTGCTGTCGAAAACTGTCTCAGAATGTTGTTTTAGTGTTCATGAAACTATGTGAATAAAGTCTACTAGTGCTATATTCTTGTCTTTAGTGCTAATAGATGATATCAACAATTGTCTCCTCTTGTTTTACGTTTCACAAAATTTACACACTGCATTTGAATGTTTTAAAAAAAATTTTTATACCGGTAGGTTTTCATTTTATCAATGGATATATATTTTTTTTACATAATATTATGTATGTAATAGATAAACGATGGATGATTGGTTGATTAATTGATTGGTAAAAGGATAGATGGATTAACTGACAAATAACTGAGAGAAAGAGCGGGAGAGAGAGAGACAGATAGAAAGATAGATATAGACAGATATAGATAGATTGAATTCCTGTACCTGCAGTTGCAATACTACAGAGTTTTCAGAAATGTTAATATTTCAACACTGTACAATTACTTTACTTTCTTACAGGCAGTACTTTTTTTTCTGACTGTACGCACCGATAGTGCGTATCGGCATATTTTTTGAATGAGGGGAAAAATATTACTTTTCTTTCATTTTAACGAATTTTATTAATAAATGTATTAGGAGTTAAAAGTGTTAGACAGTCCATCACTGAGTACCGGGGCATATTTTTTTAAAAGCACTGCTTTCATGTATGTTTTCATTACATATATATATATATATATATATATATATAGAGAGAGAGAGAGAGAGAGAGAAAGAGAGAGAGATACAGGCAGATAGATAGATAGATAGATGGATGGATGGATGGATGGATGGATGGATGGATGGATGGATGGATAGATAGACAGATAGATAGATACGTAGGTAGGTAGGTAGGTAGGTAAATACTTATAAAAAAAAGTACTTCCTACCACTCATGAAACAAATCTAGTATGTCAATGAATAGTCCTATTTATCCTGGAAAAAGGAGGGTATTAGCTTTTGCATATTTTCAGTTTAAGGCGACTTTGTTATGTATTTCTGAAAACCATCCTGTTTGATTTGGTCAGTCATTGTCAGTTGTTCACATCTTTGTATAATGATTTCGTTAGTACATCTAGTAATATTGAAAACAAAATATTTAAAAAAAACGTATTCTAATGCATATTTATAGACGACAATTTGAATTTAAGGTCCGTTTTCTTTTTTTTTTCTAAAATAATTACTCGCTAGTTTGCAAATGGGATCCAAGCCTATGTATAGGCACAACTTTGTGGTCAAATGGTCTACATTTAAGTAACACTTTCTACATTGTAAAACCAACACTTGACAGCAGTTACGATTTTGGATAGCTTTTATTACAAAGTCAATCTGTCTGTCTGTCTGGCATAATGTTTGTGCATTTCATTTCTCCCACACCCATTGCCGTTTTGTTCAACTTGAAAGTTAAATTATTTATTGAACATAACCAAACATGAATCAGTAAAAAAAATTAGTGAATTAATTATTAGTAATTAATAATCTAGTTACTTAGCGAATAAAGGAAATAAATGCTAATTGAGACATGTACATATGGA
This sequence comes from Biomphalaria pfeifferi, assembly GCA_030265305.1. NCBI lineage: Eukaryota > Metazoa > Mollusca > Gastropoda > Planorbidae > Biomphalaria > Biomphalaria pfeifferi. The sequence goes on along the minus strand of JASAOG010000119.1, from coordinate 1,330,342 downwards.
GTCATTCAACTAATCACGTTTTGTAGAAGTTTTTCTAACATTTCCCATTCTCGGATTACGTTGAAATTGTGCTTTATTTCTCATAGTTAACCCTTTAGACGCGTGTGGTAGTTTAGCCTCAAACACTAGAATTGTAATTCCATTTTGTATGCACTCTTGTAAAAAAGCTCAGCACTTTAAGGGTTAATGACAATACATAATTCAATTTAAAAAAAAATAATTCGTGAATTTAGAAATGGCAATTAATTGTTTTTGTTTTATATAGAAAAAGGAGTTTATCCCTGCACACTTTAGATATATGGATATAGAAAAGGGAGTTTATTCCTGCACAATTTACATATATGGAAGTAATGTTGAGGTTCTTCCCCTTAGAAAGATTTAAATATTCTGCTACTTTTGTCCCGGGTACATTCCATTGACTACTGATGTACACTGAAATTAACTACAAAGTGGTCAAACTTATCATTACTTGTCTACAATAAAGAAATTCCCTCGTACTTAGTAATTGGGTCACTTCGATATTTATATGACCATCAGAGCACCATGGATTCCACGCATCTAGTAGCTGCGTGTGATTCCCTCAAAATGTACGGGGTCTATGAATATCATTTATATTATGCTTATTAACAGCGATATATAAGTAACATTTTTATTATTGAGCATTCACCTTGAGCTGGGCGCTTAAGGGCAATGATTTGGTACCTATCAAAGGGGTATAATTGACTGTCACATGAAACATACCTGCATTTCCTGCTTTATAGAGCCAATAATTCTATCCGCACGATTAGTGAAGCGTGAGAAAAAAAGCGAACAGGAAGAAACCAAGTGCCAGAAGTTGATAGTGTTAAGTGCCACATGTATAGCCCATACCGTTCCAGTTTTATTGTTTTCTTTTTACAATACCTCTATTCAGGTAACACATTCATGGACACGGATCTCGAAATGGATATAACGATTTTCCTAGAAATTTGACACATTGATGTATGTCGTTTGGAAAAGAATCACGAGATTGTTGGCCACGCTCGGGCAACTCTCATTTGAACATTATAATTTTTCAAAGTATAACAAAAATAATTGAAAATGGCAATATGACTAGAACATCCTTATCTTGAATAGATTGTCTTCGGGTATTGAATTATGTCGATCCTATTCATCTTCTTATCTTATCTTATATAATACAGACGTTACTTCAAAAAAAGATGATTACGTCCTACGCGTCATGCATTTAGTCATGCATATTAACCAATGACTTAAATTCTGCCAAGACACTGATTTTCCTGGCTAGCTCAGGCAACCCATTCCATGCTCTAATAGCACTAGGGAAGAAGGAGTATTTGTACAAATTTGTCCTAGCATATGGGACGAGGAATGTGCCTTTATCTTTGTGTCTTTCAGAGTATTTTATTAAATTTTGTTTTTTTATTTGAAGATTATGGTTCAGTATTTTATGTATAGTTGCTATTTTACTTTTGAATCCCAAACGGAGGATGCATATTATATATATATATATATATATAATATTTCTATATATATATATATAGAGAGAGAGAGCGAGAGAGAGAGAGAGCGAGAGAGAGAGAGAGCAAGAGAGAGAGAGCAAGAGAGAGAGAGAGAGCTCGTTATGTACGTAACCCTTTTAATAAGCTGTTAGAAAAATCGATTTTTACTGTCTTAAAAAAATAATAATCATTAGTTTTCAAATTTTAGAAATAATGCAATACCATTGTGAAAAATTTAACATTTAACTTTACCATGTTAAGGCTTTGATGAATTGGTATCATGAACTTTAGCATTTTTATGTTTATGAAATATGACTCTAAATGTAGAATCTATCAGAAAAATAAGAACGGGTCTTTAAATTTTTGTGAAACATGATAATAAGCCAAAACATCGTTATTTGTTTTGTAAAGAAAGTTTGGCTATTTAAAAAATAACGACATGTAAACAGTAAAATAAATATGGCGGCATTCTTGATTTTAGCAGAGAATAAAAAGATTCTGAAACTATGGCTAGAGATTTGAATAGCCATCAGAATATTTACCAAAATGAGATACGAACGAAAATAAGTTAAAAGTAAAGCTAACTACACTGTTATTTTCTGATGTGTAAAAATTATAATCATCTAATATTCCATTAATTATTAATAAATCCACGAGTTACTAATAAACTAGTTTCGTAACAATTTCCTTTCGCAGACGAGTGTTGGGACTTGAAGTGGCTCGCAGATCAAATAAGGTTGGGCCTCACTGCTGTATACTAAACATAACAAGTTAGTATCAAGGCCTCACACATTGGTTAGGACATAACTTTGTATACTTACACCTGCTGTCTTTCCTGCCTAAAGAAGTTTGGTTGTAATACAGTCTCTGTCTCTTTCTGACACACTCTCTCTCCAGAGGCGGACACCCACCAAACAAAAATAATAAAAAAAGGACGTTTTAAAAGCCAGGAGCCTGCTTGAATTGATCCTGAGGGTTGGGAATCTATTTACACTACATAAAGTAATCTCTCATACTCATAGGGCCGTGTGTCGTAGCCACCAAAGGTCTTAATCAAGAGCCCTCGAGATAAGTAGATAGATGTTTGAGAACTTTCACGACAGATCTACATACATTTAGTTAAACATGTTCATTAAAAAACGTTTACATTTCTTAATAGTTCATTCAGATCTATTATGTCAATAAATGTTTGAGTAATTATCGATAATAAGATTTTTTAAATTAAGATTTTATTAAGAAGAAATATTTGTGTAAAGGTCATGTACGACATGGCAACCAACTATTGGTCTAAACTGCCCACAGCTTGTGACGATGCAGGTCAGTGTTCAGGCCTTCTGTAACGAATAGCCTCGGCTCGACACCCGACGAGAAAAGAGTTGTGTTTGCTGAGTGCCTAAAGGCAGCACGGAAAGCCTTCTCCCAGGTACACCCACCCCACTGGTCCACAAAATGAGATTGGACCGTAGCGCTCTGAGCATGCTATAAGCAAGAAAGTGGCGCTATTTATATTTAAAAAAATAATTTTGTTGTCATGGGATTGTCTTTTAAAACTACGTTTTAATATGAACGAATATTTTGTTTTGTTTTTTCTACTAGTGTACAGGAAAATGGCTACAGAACCAGAGACTCGTTCGTTCAAGGAAAAACTGAAACTTCTTGAAACACAAACCTCAGGTGCACTTAAAACAGAAAGAACAAAAACTTTAGTCAGACAGAAAACGTTTGTAGAAATTATGACTAAAACTGATTGCCCAGAGCCAAAAGGCTCGGTTGACGTTCTACTCAGAAACAAACCCCCATCAACGCCAGTGCTTAAGCCGAAGACCTCACTAAACGCAGTGACTCGAAACACGCATGCACCAGAGACAGCGTTTCTACCTCATGCCTGTGTAGGCAAAGAATCCCAAAATAACTCCTCTTTGGAAACAGAAACAAATGCCACACTAGACACTATCAAAAACGTGAAACAGGCAAGAAAGCCCATGCCTCTTCCAAAACCCTTTCAAACAGGTCCTTCTTCTGAAGCACAAGACGAACCTAATAAGGCAACAATCCCGAGTAATACAGAACTTTCCGGCAAACCACGAAACTATACGAACGTTTATGTTTTCCAAACCCCAGAAGACAAACAATCATTTCCGGGTCATGACAACAAAACAAAGCCAATTTATTTGACTGCTAGCGAATGTTTAGATACATGTGTCACCAAACGCAAAAGAATTCCAAGGGATGACTATGAAAACTATGCAATAAATATACAAACTCCTATTCTCGAAAATGAAGGTGTTTGCCAAAGAGATTCAGACGATGATTATGAGAACAGTGATTGTCGTTTAAACGCCCAACTATGTGTGGTTGACAGTGGGAAACAAATTCCTTCGTATGATGAGCCAGAGAACGTGTTAAGTTTAAGGCAAGAAAATTATTTACAAGAAATCTCTCCTGAGACGTTTTACAACACATTCCCCAAGCGAGACGACTCTGTCAAGAAGGTGGTAGTTTTTTGTTTTTTTTTCTACATGCCACGGACGTTCGTTAAATATTGAAGACTATAAAAGCCTAGCCCAAACGCTAAGGAGAATGGAGAGGGTTGGAGGGCAGGGGTTTGAATCCCGGACCATCGAAAGAAATTCCACCGTGCATACCACAAAGCCATCCAAATAACATATTAATATTTTAAATTATCTATCTTATCTTATATAATACAGACGTTACTTCAAAAAAAAAAGAAGATGATTACGTCCTACGCGTCATTCATTTAGTCATGCATATTAGTCATTTCATCCCCGGTCACTTCATCCCCGGTCACTTCATCCCCGGTCACTTCATCCCCGGTCACTTCATCCCCGGTCATTCGTTTCAGATAAACCTATCCGGTGACCGGTCATTTCATCCACGGTCACTTCATCCCCGGTCACCTCATCCCCGGTCATTTCATCCCCGGTCACTTTATCCCCTTTCATTTCATCCCTGGTCACTTCATCCCCGGTCATTTCATCCCCGGTCACTTCATCCCCGGTCATTTGTTTCAGATGAACCTATCCGGTGACCGGTCATTTCATCCCCAATTAAATATTTTTATATTCCATTGTTTATTTGTGCTGTTAAGGCTTTGACTTAATCCCCTCATTTCATCTAATATACAAATATGATTATATAGAATGCTTTTTGACACTTTTTGACATGTTACTAATGCGTTAATAGTGTTTTCTCTTCCACTTTGCTTTATTGATGAGAAATCTTATAGTATATAGTAAATCTGTGTGTGTACTTAGCTATAGCGCTCTATTGAATGTGGGGGATGTAATATTATAATATTATCCGTCGCATGACAATAATGATCAAGGCCCAAGGTTTGGTGGAGGTAGTGAAAATCATTTTAGAGATAGAAGTGCGATTAGAATAATTATGACCAAACCGCTGATAACTTATCATCAAAGGCCAAGTAGTGGAAATCTTTTGAGAGATAGAAGTGCGATTAGAATAATTATGACCGTGCCGCTGATAACATGTCATCAAAGGACAAGGTGTGGTGGAAGTACGACCATGGACATCTCCAGATGGTCTACGTAAGGATAGTCAGTTGCACAAGGCATCAATTTTACAGGCTAGCGCCGGCACGTTCAAGGAAGAAATATGCATCCTGGCAAGAGAATAACAAACATTGTTCAGCGATAGGAATCGATGAATCGTCTTCTGTACTTACAATTGATAGCCTATGTATCTTATTGGTGTAGAATAAGTAGATGAATACATACAAACTTTTTTTACATTACCTCTATATTTATACACTTGATCTTTTTATAGTTTTTAGTGGCATTTAATTGTATTCTTATCTCACGTGTTGCCATTGAAATGAAATGACCGGGGGATGAAATGACCGGGGGATGATTTGACAAGGGGATGAAATGACCAGGGGATGAAATGACCGGGGGATGAAATGACAAGGGGATGAAATGACCGGGGGATGAAATGACCGGGAACCATGTATCCTATGTTTTGGATCCCACTATTCAGGAAAATACAGAATAGGGCAGTGAGATTTATAACAAACGAATATTCCATTTGATTAGAGAAATGCAATAAGTAAAATCACTGAACGTAGAGACCCTTCAAGACAAAAGAATAAAAAGTGAACGTTGCCATAACCCATACAACACTAAACCAGAATTCACTAATAGAGAAACAAAACCTTATGAAATAATCAGAAAGACATAAAATGGAGGCACATCCCTAATTCCATACGCTAGAACACACTCGTACTAGTGCTCCTTCTTCCCTAATGCCTAATGGGGGGGGGGGGGGGGACACCGGCGTCATTGAACCAGGTACCCTCGTGACCATCAAACAAATTCATAGCGCGTCACTTCAGAGACATCTCTGTTCATTTGAAGACTAACATAGTTGATGTTAATACGCTAATTATGATCAGGGTTTGTAGATAGATCGAAGTGGCACTTGACGATTCTTATTTTATTCTGTATTCGTTATTGTCACGACTTTGCCTGACGAGAGACTTGTATATTTTCTGACTTCATCTGACATGCGGATTAGGAGGTGCCGTTAATAAAAATGAAACACTACTAAGATACAATAAAATGACACAGTGTAGATATAATTTTCTTGAATATAATTCATTTAAACTCGAACTTGAAACAATAAATTTAGATAAAATACAATTACAATTCAGATACAGGATATCATAATATAGGTAGTAATTTAATGAGCTAGCCAACTATTTACTTTGCACTAGCGACTTCAATCTGTTCTCTAGTCTGTTGTGCTCTGACTCTAACTGACCTTGACTGCAACGGAACTACATGACTGCAACTGGACTACATGACTGCAGCTGAATTACATAACTGTAACTGAACTACATGACTGCAACTGAACTACATAACTGCAACTGAACTACATGACTGCAACGTAACTACACGGCTGCAACGTAACTACACGGCTGCAACAGAACTACACGGCTGCACCTGAACTACACGACTGCAACTGAACTACACGACTGCAACGGAACTACATGACTGCAGCTGAATTATATGTTTTATAAGATTTATATCAGCAAATAAGAGATAAGAGATAATATAAGATAATTTTTATTGATCCAATGAAATGGAAATTCAGTTTGACTACAATTGACAACATCAGCGTAACTACTGTAAAATAACAGTATAGATAAAAAGTTCGAACAACAATCACACACGAAACACATACACATTCACAACTAGCGCTTTATGAATTTGACTTTATGTACTTCTCGATGACGACAGCTGATCTTGTAACACTCTGACCGAAAGTGGGATAAAGGAGTTTTAAAATCTTTCTCTTTTAGTCCTAATGGAAAGGAGACGACCACTTCGTTCAGATTTTATGTAACATTAGTTTAATGGCTGTCGGTTGTCTTTAAGAATCATGAGTGTTTTGAAAAGGCATCTTTCATGAAAAAGCTCTTCAAGAGATGGTAGCTGTGTTCGAGCTACATACGATGCTTTTTTAATTAGTCTATTTAGTCTTTGTCTTTGTGCCAGTGAAGTATTACCATACCAGCAGGTGATTGCAAAGTTAATTATACTGCTGATGGTTGCTGTATAAAAAAGTTTAATTATTGTTTTGTCGATGTTAAATTGTCTTAGTTTTCTGAGATAGTCGCTGGTGAATTTTTGTGTAGAGGTTTTGACAGTGTTCACTCCATGTTTTCACATTTAAAAACCTCAGTACAAAAGTAGAAATCGGAGACATGATTGGACCACACGATTGGACCACACGATTGGACCATACGATTGGACCACACGATGACCAGCTGAACTATTGTAAACAAAAAAAAACACTTAAACTCAATGGCCATTTTACAAGGTCTTCCGGGCTCGCTAAGACCTCTCTTTAAAGGAAAAGTACCAGGAAATAAAAGAGTCAGACAGAGGAAGCGATGAAGAGACAACATAAAAGAATGGACGGACCTGACATTGAAAGAGTTTCTATCCAAGTCAAAAGACAGAAAAATGGAAAAAGACGGTCAAAAATTGTGGTGCCCCAACGGTCCAACAGACTTGGGATAGGTGAAGGGGAAGACAATGATCTCAAAAATCAAGGAACCGTTGTGAAATGTTTATATTCTTGGCGAAATGAATCATTTATAATATTCCACTTTCTATTATCCGGACAATCAATTATCCGGACAGATCCCGTTCTCAATGTATCAACTTTCTACTTTAAAGAAAAAAAATAAGAATAATCTAGGTCAACTCTTCTTTAAAAACTCGACACATTGAGTCTAATCTACCCTTTTATTCGCAATGTCGGAGTGACAATGTAACATGCCTAAAATTATTTAAGGCCGGACCTGACATAATATATTAAAAGTAAAAGGTATAAAGGTAAAGTACCATTTATACTCAGCGATCTATTGGGCAGATCATGTAAAGGTCAGCTGTAGGGCAGATGATGCAAAGGCCATGTTTCTGTTGCCTATTATTATTATTATTATTATGTTAGAAATGAACGAGTAGTCATTCTCTGGCGTTGCCAGGGTCGAGTTTCGCTAAAGAGAAACAAAATTCATCGTAGTCCCTTTAACAGTTCCCACTGAGGAATTTTCTGGTGATGTGGCAGGTCTGCAGCAGTACCATCCTCTCTTAGGCAACAAAGATGTTCCTAGGAATGTTAAGGGCCTTGAAGGTGTCTGTGAGGTCAGTTGTTATTATCCCCTCGGTTGATATAACAATGGGGTATATTGTTACTTTGGACAATTTCCATAGACGCTTAATCTCCAAGCCTAGGTTCCCATATTGTCGTTGTTTTATTATTATTTATTTATTATTATTATTATTATTTTATTATTATTATTATTATTATTTTATTATTATTATAATTATTATTATTATTATAATTATTATTATTATTATAATTATTATTATTATTATTATTTAAGAATAACAGTTTGGATTTTGAAGACGATAAGATGAGACAATAATATATTAGTTAGATCTTGGGTCTTGGGTTACAATCCTATAATATATTGCTAAGTTTGTGTTTCTAGATAACTCACCAATCATCCGGTCGCCATTCTCTAATTATCGCAGCCTTCACATCAAGCGCTATCCAGATTGTTAATCCAACATAGTAAATTGATAATCCCGTGAAAGAAATAACTAGAACAAAACTCCGATGACTTCACAAACAGTAAAATAACTCCTTAAATTTTTGATACTACGTTCTTCACTTCAAAATACGCTTTTCACCTTCCACGTGTCTCGTCTGCACGAGACACACACACGCACACACACTCTTGCAAAACAAAAGAACTCATGCTGACCAATCCAAATGTGGACAGCAGAACCCAAACGGGAAACCATCATATGTGCTACACTGCTAATAAAGGTTCACGACAATTGCTATGTACGTATAAGAAGGGGAGACAATATCGTTGTACTTGTTTCCATGAGTTAATCTTGTCATCTGTTGTGTTCATTATAGACTTTAATTTTATTATTATTATTATTATGGATTTATGTAGCGCTACTTTCATGCTTATAGCATGCTCAGAGCGATTTTGGTCCAATCTCATTTGTGAGACCAGTGGGGTGGAGCCGGTATCTAGGAGTTGGTTTTCCGTGCTGCCTTTAGGCGCTCAGTAAACGCAACTCTGCCCGAGTCGGGTGTCGAACCTCGAGCCCCCTTCTAGGTAGCCAAGCCAAGCCAAGTTCAAGCGTACTCTCGACCACGCCTCCCACAATTGGGGTAATTGCTTTTTCGTTTGATTTAGTCGGCATTTCCCATGCTCGAATGAAACTAGGAATGAAAGTGAACTTATAGGAATTCTTCCTAGCATTAGAAGATACATTTGGAGATAGCATTTAAAATACGAAATGTGTATTTACTAGCAGTACAAAACACCGTCTACTTCCGTTGGTATTAAGTAGGATTCATATTGTTAAATACGCCCTGAACACCCCATTAAACTGGTTACATTTGAACGATAAACCTAACATACTTTATATAGACCGTGAGTTAGTGTAACTGTTACATATAACATTTCACGACCCGATCACTCATTCCTTCTCTCTCTCTTTCTCTTTATCTCTCTCTCCGCAAACCGACCATTATTAGCTCCCTTATTGACTTCAATTCAGTACAAGGTTTATATATAAATAATGTCAAGAAAAATTGATATATATATATATCATGGGCGTAGCCAGAATGTTTTTTCATTGGGGGGATTCTCTCCCCCCAAAAAAAAAAAATTTGTGTGTGTGTGCGTTTATGTGGACATAATTAATCCCTTCATTCTTTCGAAAGACGTTTAGTGTAACCTAGAAAAGGTTCTTCCTGGAGTTAGTGGAAAAAAATGTACAGTATTTCCCGTGGCTAACCAGCCCTAGGTGTGACTACATATTTTATATTTTGAAACATCCAAGGCAAGCATAACCATATATTTTGTTGGTTAGAAATTGTAATATGATGTGGTAATAGACTCTACATCCGGGAAAACTGTTTTCCTTAATGTGCAACATGTATTCATATTACAGAACGATGTAGGCCTCGACAAAATGTTAGAACTAGAAGAAAGTGTAAAGACCCCAAGGTACGAGCAAAGGTAAATTGTATTTCTATGTCTTTTTTTGTAGAATGTTAACCATGTTTTGGGGTGTTCCCTCAGAGTTGAAGATAATCTACATCGTACCTCAAACTTGCCACGAGGACAGGGGATAAAAGTGGACGTGGTATGTGTCAGGTTTAGGATTTATTTGGGTTGTTAACTAGCTGTATACTATTAAGGTCCCGGGGTTCAACCTGACAAGAACATCACTCACACACAGTCGTACATACAGTAACCAACTAGGTGAATAGTTTAAATAACAACAAAATAAATGAATTTAATTGTGTGAAACTGATATATGTGTATGTACAATGAGGATGATAAAATAGACAATATATATATTGGATATATATATATATATAATAGGTATATATAAAGATATTATTCACTAATTAATTTAAGCACCTTTGCTTTTGTCACCCTAGTTACATAGTCCACCAGACTCTGACCGACTGGCGTCACAAAAACTGCCAACCTCGGTAATAGTAAAGTTAGACCTCAGATGATCGCCAATTTGACAATGACACTGAAAAAAACTGAGACGGCCAGCGATGCCCACAACTCCAACACTGGCACCCTATAAACGAAATAAACAATACTCTCAACTTCTACACTAAAAAATAGAAATAGTGACAACCTCATACAACATACAATAATAGATATCACAAACGAATAACTCACCCTAAACAGGGGTCTCAAAAATCCTACTGAATAATAAGTCCGAGAAACTAGTACAGACAAAGAACGTTTTACGGGCCAACACACCGTCCGTTTCATTCAAAGAGGGTGAACTGCCTCATGACAAAAGAATGACCAATAGATGTCACCGGACTTTGTGACGTAGCAAAACAATTCAAAACAAAAAAATACAAGACACTCTCGCCCCGTACAAGTACTACGACTAGAGAAAATAAAAAAAAAGAAAACAGGAGAAAGAAAAAGACACTTGTCTATACTACGCGACAGTATGTACCCTGGACAATCATATCGACAAAACAGCAGTCCAGCGCGCATACCGCACGACCTTGCAGCAGGAAAATATAATATTCTTGTGACATAGAAATCATTAACTCTTTCTCTCTTTATTGACGATGTCAACGTTGATTTGACCCCATGAAACAAAATTGATTTTTGGATTTAAAATATTTAATTTGTGTAGTGTAAAAAGAGCATGCATTTCTTTATAATTTAATACCCAATATAACATTTTTTTAATACAAAACAAAAAAGGTACCAAAGTTTAATCATTACAGGAAAGTGAAATACAAACAAACATAATGAATGATACTACCGAAACGAGAAAAATAATTACGAAGAGAAAGAGTTAAACGTGTTAAACTTGACATTGATTCTACTTGTTATAAAAAAAAACAATACTGGGTTAATGTACTCGTTTTTACAGCCTATAATTGGAAAAAAAAATGATATGGATTTCATTAAATGTTTAGGGCGTAATTATCTTTATTTTTGAAGTAACATCTTTAATATATAAGATGAGGTAAATTATTAGCATATTGTACCAGTTGCTCTATATAGCTTTTCAATATTAAACTGTAACATCTACTAAACTGTTTCAAGTTAATATATTCACTAATATATTTCTATTTGATTTTGTCCAGACGCAATGGCACAGCCCATATAGATCTACTTTTAATTGGAAAAACTGGTAATGGGAAAAGCGCTCTTGGGAACTCTATACTGAACAGACACGCCTTTGTGAGTAAGAACAGCACAAGTTCAGTCACTAAGATTGTTTCAAGGGAAACTAGCGAGGTCTATGGAAGAATTGTTAGCGTGGTTGATGGACCTGGTGTCGGAGATACAGACTTAGGAGCCGAACAAGCTCAGAATTTGGTCATTGAAGCTTTATCAAGTGCAGTAGCAACGAATCCCAGAGGATTCCACGCCTTTTTGTTAGTCATTAAACTTGGGGGAAGACTTACCTCTGAAGAAATGGATACCATTAACTTTTTGAAGAAAATATTAGGGAAGAATTTCTTTAGAAAGTTTGGTATTTTGGTAATGACCTGCGGTGACCAGTTGGAAAAAAGAACGAATTTCCAAAAATGGGTATCAAAGCAAGAAGGAGTCTTGTCAGATCTTGTTAAAGAATGCAACAACAGAATTATTTTATTCGATAATAAAACTGATAACAAAGAAGAGAAAGAAAAACAGTTTAACGATCTAATGAGAATCATTGATCATCTTGTCCTGGAGAACTGTCGGTATTCTAACGAACAGTTTGACCTGGCTCGATCAGCACGAAATGAAATCATCTTAGAATCAAAGAAGCCGGTCATAGTTGAGGAGTCGATGCTTGAGGCCAATCTAATAATGCAAGGAATTGAAATTTGCCAGGTTGACGCGATGGACACCAAATCCACCATTCGTTTAAATGTACTTTTAGCTCGAGCAAAGGCTTTGCACAAAAAGCTTATTGCTGATGATAATAGCACAGGAGTTTTGAAAGAAATTATTTCGCACGTGGAGTCGGTTCAGAATACAATCCAAGTTGAAATATCATTGTCCGAAAGAATGTCTGAGATTTATAAACAGATGGAAGAAAAAGAGTTGCAGTATTCCAGAGATGTACACAACAAATTAGGGGGAAATTATAACACTTTTAACGAAGAGATGTGGAGACGGGAAATGGATGACTGCTTGGCGAAGAACAAATCTCTGCAGGCGGAAAAAAACAGATTGTTCCAGCAGTTGAAAAGCATTGAACATTCAAACCGAGAAACTTTCTTGTCCAAAGTACAGTCCAAAGTGTCTAAAGCATTAGCGTTTAAAATGAAACAGAAACAAAAGTTTAAAGAAAAAGAGCTTCATAAAAATCTGGATAAAAATTACGACTTGGTTAATATTTAAATTAACTTTATAAATGTGTTCAGATCTAGCATAGAGCTAAGCAAATAACGGAGTTTTTTTTTTGTTTTTTTTTGTGTGTGTTTCTTTTTAGGAAAAAAGTAACCTAATGGCTTGTGAATTTCTTTATAATATCTCTGATTTTAGCTATTATTGAATGTAAAAACATAAATAATAGTATATATTATTGTTTAGTTGCTTACGAAGAGCTTATAAATTAGACCAAACTATAGAAACATCGTCATAGACAATAAAATAGATTTGAATGGAAACATATTTAGCCAACAGAAAAGACAATAAAATGAAATGTTTGTTTTGTTTATTTTTTTCGTTTTACATATTTCGGATGTTCCTTCAGGCCTGAAGACCATCTACTTCCTAGTTCAAACCTCCCGCATGTTGATGGCTGGATGGCAGCTGGCAGGGCTTGAACTCGGGACCATCGAAACGCCGTGGCGTAGTTAGGGATTCGGCGGCTTGGGGGCTTGATCTTTTTAGGGGCCCTAGCATTTTGACATTCGACATCATGATATGAGATAATGTACTTAATAAATAGGTTAGTCTTAATTATAATTGGCACAGTATTAAAGGAAAATTAACAAAAATGATCATAAAGAAAAGACTCTTTTAATGAATAATACTGTTGTTTATTGGCGAGATAATGTACAAGTGACGAATCTCAACTTATACAGGAGATCTCACGTCGTGTTTTCTGTTCACCAAAGTAAGGCACCTATAACATTATCTAGATTATTATTATGATCAATTCTGTATATGTATTGTTTACTCCACGTAATAGCAAGCTTAGGTGGACTAATATTTAATATCTAATGTAAAAAAAATGTTAGGACATTCATTTGGCCCCCCCCCCAAAGTTGAGGCCCGGGGGGCCGCTAAAAATGGTTCTCAAAATGTTTATTTATTTTCTTAACTCTTTACTGTATACAAGGTAAATCGTAAGGGGCCAATCCACCTCCCGTAAATGACGTTTCAATCAAAGGATTATAATTGGACGTCTTTAGAGTTGCAATTCTTCGGTTTCAAAATTAATTGAATCTAGACTATGTTTGTCTTTTTGGTTGTTTTTGTTTAATATCTTCGGTCCCGTCATGCACTATGTGCGACATAGTTTACTTTAAAGTATTATTACTTGAGTCCGAAAAAATAGAGACAACCGCAAGGTTGCTCTTTTACAGAGAAAAAAATGTAATTACATCCCCTTTGTGCACGGCCTTCGGCCTCACCATTAGTCCCGAGATTCTTTGGACAATTTCCACTGGATAAATGGATTTAAGAAACGTCGCTGGAAGGAAGTTTCCGTTAGTCAAGACTTTCAAGAGACTTCAAGTCAAATCTTACAACAGTTTAAAACCTTCCAGCATACCAACAAGAAAGAAAAGCCTGATCTTCGCTGCAGACTGCACATGTAATAATTTTTGAATACGTTATTATAATTTACATATTTCTTTAAAGAAGGCCATAGCAAAATTCAATAAATATTTAAAATTGAACAAAAAATTTTTAAAAGTTTTTTTAAAACTTACAAGAACATTGACATACGAAATTAACAAGAAGAAACATGTTGCTATTGCTCGCTCCGTACTACACAAATAAAACAGGATCATTTGGTAACACATTTAAAAATAAAATTGCATAGAATTTACATAGCACTTTTACATGATAGCAAATGTCAAGAAAATTGTGTAATTTCTCTACATTGTGTCGGTCAGGTCTTAATGGTCCACCACAACACACAATTTACTTTCTTCTCTAGTTTCGACACTTTAAATCAGCCTGTAACAATGTATCGTAACAATCGGTAAGCATTGTTCTGCGTTTCATTTTGATATCATCAAATTGAATAATGTTACGCTAACAGATATAGTAATAGACAAGTCTTATACCAAAAGTTTATATATATATATATAAAAGAAATGCTTACCTCATAGCTATAGGTTTTTACTATAGTAATGAACTGTACAAGACCTAACAGATATCAGATTTATTCATAATAAGCGCGATAACTCATATATACTTCAAACAAAATGAAAAAAACAACAAAAAGTAATAATTAAAAACCGTAAATAGGCTTTGTGGTCCACATGATCTCTACAGGCAACCAATCTCGATCTCCACACTTCATTACTGTTTCATGCCGAGGGGTTGTTTTGTTTGTGTGTGATGCTTAATTGAATATTCAACTACGTATGCATAGTTTAAACTATTGCAATAATCCTTTCAGAGAGGGAGAGAGATGTGGAGAGAGAGATGTATAAAGAAAGAGAGGCATTCTATAGTGTACCCTGGTATCAGTGTCGGCCTTGGGCCAATTTGACCGATTGCTCAAATCGGGCCCCGCGCCTGGCAGGGACCCGCAATTTACATTTAAGCATATCACTATCATTCATGTTCTTGTCACAGGCCTGTCACATGTAGGATGTAATGAGTTAACATATTTAGTGTCTTGTACGATAGGCGTAACTTTAATTAACCAGCTGGCTCCTATTGAGTTTGAATTTCTTCCCATGAATGCTGTATAAAAATGTTCATAAAATGATCTAATTAATAGGGACAGATGTTATTGTAAAAAGATTTAGAAGATGGTCCTCGCAAGCATTTATTAAATTGAACCTCACGATTCGTAAACGCGGCCCTGCTTGGCATTGTACAGTATGGTTGCGTTTTTATGCTAAGTTACGGTGGTCATATTTATTTAGGAGTGTACTGGTAGCGTGAAAATACTGCCTATCATTAGCCATGTAATGTTGAAGTATCAAATGTTGTCCTTAATATATCTCATGTCACACTCGAAGGGAATTAACTCTTCTGAATTCGTCAGATATTATTTTGTTGTTTCCCTTAGATTTTGTTTTTCACAGTCAAAAGTCACAATAAGAAACGATTTCTAGGATGCCATATTCTTTAACCATTTTCAGTAATGATTCTGGATGGCTGGTCTTAGATAATTAAAGGCCCTAGGGACCTAGGCGAAATGAATTAAGTGGCTCCAAATGAAAAATAACAATAAAACAGCGAAATACTGAAATTATGCATTTAATAAGTGAGATTGTGACAGAGCTTCGCATGAGGTTTGCGGGACATGTTCTCGACAAAAATGAACTATGCATACCAAGAGTTGCGATGACATGGAGGCCTATACAAGAAAAGCGCAAACAGGGACGTCCTCGTGTAACTTGGCGCCACACCTTCATGGAGGAACCTCAGAACAGTGGACACCAGGTGGGAAGAGGCTCCAGACATTGCCAGTGACAGATCTTTGTGGAGAGGCAGCTTGCCGCCCAGTGAGCCAAACGACGTGGAAGGACGTAAGTCTAGAAGAAAAAGGCGATTAACTCTTTGTGCTGGTAACATGACATCATTGCTTTCCGTGGGTAGAGAAACAGATGACCTTCACATCATCTAATCCATAAATTGCAGGATCTGAAAGGATAGCTTTACTTTTACTTTACTATTTACATGACGTCTCTGTGTATATGATATTGTGCTAACATGACGTCAATATGTATATGATACTGTACTAACATGACGTCACTGTGTATATGAGATTGTGCTAACATGACGTGTATGTGTGTGAAATATAATGCGCTAACAATACGTGTCTCCGTATATGATACTGCGCTTATGACATTGTACTAACATGACGTCTCTGTATCAATGATACTGTGCTAACATGACGTCTCTGTGTGAATGATACTGTACTAACAAGACGTCAATGTGTTAATGTAACTGAACTATCAAGGTGTATTTGTGTAAATGATACTGCTTTAACATGACGTCTCTCCGGATATGATACTATACTCAGATGAAGTATATGTGTTTATATCATCTGCCCTATAGGTCACAGGGTCTGAAAAGGGAACTTCGCCTAGTCAACCTAGTGTAATTTAACATTAACATTGAGGACAAGATTCACTTTTTTTTCTGTAAAATTAATTGTTTGTAGTTCTGCCCGAGGCCCCCACCAATTGGAGGCTCTTGACGGCTGCCTAATTTGCCTATACCTAATGCCCGGATCTGTCGCTACACTTAGATAAAGAACGCAATATATAGGTACAGATATTAATTGGAGAGTTTAAGCAGTTGGCCATGGAGCTGACACCATAACATTGTCCTCAACTATTAGCTACAGAAGTAGGGAACTTCCTTAAAGGAAAACATATAAATTAAACAAGGTTACAGAACAAAATCGACCCCGTATTGGTCCACTTAGGCAGGTAAAAAGGCAGGTTTCAATATTTTCAGAAAGAAGATCAAAATGAAATTCTATCAAAGCCAAATAACAGAGAAGAATGGAAAAAGAAGGTTGACAGATCTTGTATAAAGCCCCAACGATTCAACAGACTAAGGGATATGTGCAGGTGAAGTTAAATGTGAACCTGGCCTAAATAATGTTATATAATAAATATCTAATTGATCTAATTGTTTGTATAGGGTCAATCTCTTATTCAAAGCCTCATAAGAAAAAACTTTTCGTAAAAATAAATAATCCTTAGTTAAGTGTCTTACAGACATGAAGAATGGAGAAAAAGGTTGAAAGATTTTGTGTGGTGCCCTAGCGGTCCAGCAGACCAAAGGATGGGTGAAAGTGAATGTGAAGTTAGATGTGAACCTGGCCTACCTGATGTCTTATAATGAATATCTAATTGATCTACTTATTTTTGTAAAGGATCAATCTCTTATTCAAATCCTTAAGAAAGAAACATTTCGTTTAAAAAAAAAAAAAGAAGAATGTAACTATGGTTAGGAACATCCTGCAGTTTGTTACTATTAATAGTGAATAGTTATTAAAGTGGTGTATTTTTTATGAAAAAAACTGTTTGCATAAAAGTTATTTAAAAATATTAAATATTATGATGTCGGTTTTTCACTACCTTTTCCAGTTTACAAGATCTAAACGGGACGGACGGACGGACGGACGGACAGACATTCAACACAAAACTAGTAGCGCCTTTTCCTCTTTAGGAGGCCGCTATAAAACATCATTCAAATTAGAGCCTTTATATTAATTGAAACTCAAGTGTTGAGGGAAAATATTAGAATCAATTTTTTTTTTCTGTTAAATGAAATATAAACTGTGAAAACAAGAAAAAATAAGCATAACTCTTCACCTTCACCCTGCCTAAGTCTATTGGACCATTGGGGCACCGCACAGGATCTGTTGACATTTGTTCTCCATTCCTCTCTTTACCTTGGTTAGAATCTCTTTCAATGGCAAATCCATCCATTATTGTTGTCTTCTTATCGCTTTCTCTGTCTGCCTCTTCTTCGTTTTCTTGCTACTGTTCCCTGAAGGAAAGTCTTTGAGAGCCCTGATGAACTTGTTATATGGCCATAGAGTTTTAGTATGTCATTTTGACAGTAGTTAGCAGGTCATCGTGGGGTCTAATCCCTGTACTAATCTTGTCTCGAATCTCTTCAAGGAGGATTAACCAGTGTCCCTCAAAAAGCCCTGCGCTCAATGGACTCATCACTTCTAGTGGTGACACGTTTCTTCCTCAAAAGCTACGGTGTGAGGTTTTTCTGTGCACGGACCAAAGGTTTGGAGCTCACTCCCCATTGATCTTAGGCAGACAACATGCTACACTGCATTTAAGAAGAACATTAAGACCTACCTGTTTAAAACTATTTTAGATTAGTTTATCATTTTAGCTGTCGTGTTTATGTTGGCAATGTTATCACAGCGCCATGAGCCTATATTTTCTTTGTTAACAGCGCTTGATAAATAAAATTATTAAAAATCAAAGTTAATATATTTGGCAAAAAATCCTTTTAATGGGTGAGCTGTTGTTTTGTTGTTGATGTTGGTGTTGTCATCTGTAAACAATGGCTACAAATTAACATGTTATGATATAGGCATTACGTTGGTTACTAAAAGAGATATATGATATCAATGACACTATCATCTTGTTCAGTTTAATTCTTCCAACTAATTGAGTGAATTATAAAGATAATTTTTTGAAAAGTGCAGTCTTATAATCCGCTATATTAAAAATCATTTAAATCAAGTCTTCATTTAATAAACAAATATGTTTAATACGATTCAATAATAGCTGAGATTCAATTTGTTTTGAATGAGTATAAATTTAAAGCAATTGCAAGTCAATTATAGACCTCAGATCTATTTTATACCCACTCAAATTTTAAATAATGGGGGGAAAAAGTCAAACGGCGGTTAAGAAAAATGATTTACTCCACAGACAATTTGAGCATTGTAACCCTAACGTTCTAATCCAGCGGTTCTCAACCTTTTAAGCTCGGCGACCCCTTATTACAATCCCCCACTCTGCCGCGACCCCCCCTCTCCACACACACACATACAGCAATAAATGGGTAGCCAATAGCAATTCATATTTTTGATGGTCTTAGGCGACCCCTGGCAAATGGTCAATCGACCCAGAAGGGGGTCGCGAACCACAGGTTGAGAACCCCTGTTCTAATCAAACATAAAATTAAACTCCACCGACTCACCGATTGAACGTCACCTGCATATTAATAGGATAAAATGAAATAATTTCCAAATGTACACTGGGCCACGCATTGAGACAGATGTTAAATCTATATTTCTATGTTAATTTAATTCTGATTATTATAGGGGTTACGCCATATACTAGTGTATTGTAATTATTTCTGTCTCGCATATGTAACTTACTTAAATTTTTTTTTCATTTTAGTATTAAAATTAATTTTGGTTTTGGTAAAACAGATTCATTGACATAAAACTTTTTCCTGCATCTTATTAAATATGGGTCTAGTTATGGCTGATTTACTAATTTCTTCTGATGCATAATCAGCACTTTCTACTATAAAATAACTGAATTATCAAACAAGATCACCATATACCGTCATTTCCATGTATGTGTATCCAGTTCCAGTTCCATCTATGTGAATTTAGTCTTATCGCTTAGTCGGTTTCTGTGATTAAACTACTTTTAATATCTATTTTATTTGTTGCACTGACTCTGAGTACTGTTATCTCTCGCCCATTAAAAAATCCAATATGTGAACGCAATTTGTAAATTGTATTGCATCAAGTTCTAATTTTGTATGTGCTTTTTCTGATGCTTCTGATGCTGCAGCTGTTACTCTTTTATTCCTAGTGATCCATTCTCCTTGTGTATGTTGTTTTTACTGACTGTCGCCTTAAAGTAGTAAACAAGATTATCTTTCCATGAAAAAAGTTTTGTCGAATGTTTTACCCCTTCCTCTTTTTCTCTTTTATGTTTATAGTCCAGATCTAGATGTTGTTGTATCGGGGAAAAAAATGTAGCTGTTGCATCAAAACTTTGAATGATCTAGAATATCATGATGTCCTATTTTTATTTTCATTTCTAGTTTCTGAGATCTAAACGGGACGGACGGACGGACGAAAAGACGGACGGACGGACGAAAAGACGGACGGACGGACGCCCAGACAGGCCACTTAAAACTAATATCGTCTTTTTTCCTTTCGGGGGCCGCTAAAAATTTGAAGCGATGAGACGACGGATGGAAGTCGTCAACAACGAAAGAAATATAGTGTTAGAACCCTTTTTGTGACGCAGGCCAGTAATACAGTTTAGCGTGCTAAATCGAAGGGTAAGGGACAGTACTGGCATGAACTTTGCACGTGAATAGGACCCGGGTTATGCTCATTTGATCAAAAGCTTGCGTGGACAAGAGTCACAGTGTGTAAGAAAGGGGAGTTCAAGACAGGACACCTAGGAGACCGAGACTGTGAGTCTACCATGACATCGGTCCTGGTGGAGTTCTCAAGTGTGACGTAGCAGTCCAGGAAGAGGCAGAGACAGTTGAGTTGTGTACGGTGATGTACAGTATAACATTCTAGAACATTCTAGAAGTTGATTGTGTTGCCAGTTGTGTCATATTGGCTGTTTTATTTTACCATTATTATAGTACCAGTTTATTTGGAGCTCTTGTTGTCAAGTTCTTGTGTTGCTGTGTTGTGTGTTTAGCAGTGTTTACAGAACGCCTGAGTAGGTGAGAGAAGATCGTAACAATATGTAAGGAAAAACTTTCCCTATTTCCAAAACAAATAATTAATTCCTAATTGTGCCATATGTATCCATGCTCAGGAGAACTCCAATCATGTAGTTTGTTTTTAATTTTTAAAACTGAAGATCATGTGAATTTCTGAAATTTCTAAAAACACTTGAGACAGAAATACCGTATTCTATTTTACAGGAAATTAATTCCATCTTACAGACTACATATTTTATGTCTATGTTCTATAGTTTAAACGATAAAAACAAGACAATGACTTAAATATTTCACTAATAAGGGAGAATGTAAAATGTTTTACATGTTTCGGATGTTCCTTCAGAGTTGAAGATAGTTTACTTCCTAGTCCTAACCTCCCGCAGGACGACGGGGGATGGGAGCGGGCAGGGTTTGAACCCTCGACCGTCGATAAATCCAAACGACAGACCAGCGCCCAAATCGCACGACCAGGCAGCCATCCTAATGTGACTGGTTCTGCCTATGAATTTGTATGAAAACAACAATTCTCTTTGTAATTAGGTTTAAATTTATTTTTTGCCAAGGCACTTTAATTTTTTTTCTGTTTTTCTTTCTCTATTTCTGTCTACTTCTTTTTTCTTACTCCACATAATTATTTATAGCTCGTCTTTCCAAGCCTAATAATAATAGTTCTTAAACCGATCTGCATGTATTTTGTGACATAGCATTAAATTTGTGCCTTTAAAATTGATTACCACGGGCATCGAGCAAAGTATGTGGAAGGAGATAGCCCAAGCCCATACTGGAGCGGTAGAGTTTGCCACAGTTCGTGCATGTATATGCATCTGTCCTAGGGCTCGTTGACAGTGCAGCTTTCTTTTTCTTTCTCTTGGCTGATGCAGCTTCGTTTCTTTTGCACTCGGCAAAGTTCGTACCAGCACGTACAGTCTGTCCGGTCCTTTGTTTGACGCCCGTGTTTTTCATGTTTCACTTACAGACATCTCTGTAGGTTAGTCTTTAGCGGCTCTTGGGTCTGACTCCCTCTGCAAGTTCAGCGTATAGTATGTCTGAATGGATTTTTCCATCTGGCATACGAGTGACATGACCGAGCCAGCGTAGTCTTCTCTGTGTAAGAAGAGCATAGATGCTGTGCGTATTGGCCCGTTTTAGAACATACTGGACTAGATTGTACATTTTCCAGGAGATACAAATTTATCTTTATACTGGTAAACTTGCCTTAAGTCAGTCAGTACTAGAGACACATTATATTCATAGTAGACAATCAACGTTAGTAACTTTATTTTAAAATAAACCCGTAATATAATTTCCAACTAGGCAGCGACTCCCAAACGTAAATTTATTATTCAGATTTGAATTTAATTACTTTTCTATTTGTCAGGGGAAGGTATGGCGAGAATGAATATGTTACTTCAATATTTTGGTATGATAGTTATATCCCTTTGTTTATGTACAGGCCCAGGTTATGAACTTGAACAGTCTGCACATGTTGTGAACTGAATGGTTAAGTCTTCATTGAATGTAAGAGATAGTGTGTTAAGTTAGTGAGGTCTTGCTCCCGGTCCAGGAGGGTTGGACAGTCGCTTTCTGGACTGATGTTTATGTATTATTTACTTACAGTTAATAAATATAATTGTGTGCTTATTAAGTATTAAAGCATTATTTGCATTTCCATGAATATCTCAGTTGGAGTTCAAGTGTATCAAGTAGTAATTGTTCTTATTTCTGTAGCAAGTATTTGTGTAGCAAGTATTAATGAATTGTAATTGAGTATTCATACCCTCAAGTCAAAGAATACAAATGAACCCCTGACACTATTGTGTCTTCACTATACACATACTTAAGAGAAAGTTAACAAATATGGTGAAGTTTGGAGAACAATCTTTGCCACAGTAAAACGCATTGTTTCGTCAATAGTGTTTCGAAATTATTTTAAAAAACACGCCAATGATAGAGCAAAGGTTGAGCTTGTGTCTGTTCCACCAGGTCAGGAATAAAATGTTTGTAAAATGTTTGTAAAATGTTTTACTTATTTCGGATGTTCCTTCAGAGTTGAAGATAATTACTTCCTAGTCCAAACCTCCCGCAGGACGACGGGGGATGGGAGCGGGCAGGGTTTGAACCCGGGACCATCGATAAGTCCGAACGACAGTCCAGCGCGCAAACCGCACGACCAGGCAGCCATCCATATAGCTGCACAACACATGTCACCTTCTAAATAAAGTCTGCTTCTGAATTTGCAATTAATAAGTAAAAAGCTAAAAACAAAAACTTACTTAGCAGAGATTTTTTTAAATTGGAAATAAAAAAAGAAGGAGCAAGAATTTTAGCTTGACATAAAATAAAATAAATGTAGTAGAATTTAGTAATAATATAAAATGATATTTTGAACAAAATCCAACTCACTACAAAAAAAAACAAAAAACAAGTCTTTTCACACTCATTCTAAGGTCGTCTGGGCACCCAGGACAGCTTATGACAGTGCTGCTTATCTTGCATGATTCATACTGCATAGTCACAAACCTATTGCTCAATTCTTTTTACCGTCACCATACAAACACTAACAAACACACTATTTAACAAAGACAATTAGACAATTAATTACAAACTTTTGCAAAGGCTATTTTTATATCAATTTTTTATTCTGTATTCCAAATTTATATATATATACATATATTGTTTGGCCTTTCATCAATTTTTATTCTTTAAATCTTAAGTTTTGCTGAAAATAGATTTACAGTAATTATTTTAATAAAATGTTATATTTAACATTATTTTTAATTGTCTTAAAATAAATAAAGATTACGTCTATTGTTTGTTAAATATTTAGTAATGTTTCTAAAATTCTTTTTACATAATTTCGATGTTGATTCACAGTTGAATCTAATCTACACCCTAGTCCTAACCTCACGCAGGACGGCGGGGGATGGCTGTGGGAAGGGTATGAACCCAGAAACCATCCAGATGACTGAACCACAGTTCAGCGAGCATATCACATGACCAGGTAGCTAGCTATCAAACTTGTTTGGGACTCTCACGATATTGTTTGAAGAGATAGACTTGAGTTGTATCTCTTTCTCTCAAATGCCATGCGCATTTGAAAGTACCCTTGATATAAATAATAATTGACTACGATGTAAACAAAAAATGACACACATTGATATAATTTACTTCCGTTTAATTCTTTTAAAATCGAACTTGAAACAATAAATGTAAATAAATACAATTCAAGAGTATGTTGTTAGTAATGATCAATTAATCTAACCAAGTATTTACTTAAATCTAGTAACATCTAGCTCTCTATCTGAAAGTCCTAACATTCTAGCTCTCCATCTGAAAGTCCTAATATCTAGCTCTATATCTGAAAGTCCTAACATCTAGCTCTCTATCTGAAAGTCCTAACATCTAGCTCTCTATCTGAAAGTCCTAACATCTAGCTCTCTATCTGAAAGTCCTAACATCTAGCTCTCTATCTGAAAGCCCTAACTCTAAACGGACAATTACTGCAACTGACTAAAAAAAAGCGTCAAATACTTCCTTTTAATCCCGTCCCCCTAAGCCACAAAATCTTTTCTTCCACGCTCATGCAATCATCCTTTACATTTCGTTTCCGGTCTTTTTGTGACCTCTCCTAACTCACGAACTGAGATCTGCAATCATCTAATAGATAAAGATGTTTCTTCAACAGGGAACACAATTTTAGCTGGACAATGAAACATTATCAAAATAATGGAATCAAAATTGACCGTGTAAAAAAAAAGTTAATAAAGGGAATTGAAAAATGTCTTATAAAGCAAAGCATTTTTTAAATTGCTTTTTGAGTAAACTTCACTTTTGTATTTTATAATGCTTGACTCTTTTGGAGTTTGTCGACCACAGCCTTAGGGAGGCAATTTAAGGAAAATGTAGCTAATTACCTGCACTCTTCGCTTAATGCTCGCAGTAGAGGCCATTTACCCCTTCCGCAGTTATCTCGGAAGTCATCTCCTTCTATGTAAGCATAATTAAAACCAGCTAGACCAGTTTTCTTTATGTACTTGATCTAGAATAATAATAATTAATATATATAATATATATATATATATATATATAAGGATCAAAATCTAAGTAAGTAAGGTCTGGTAAGTCTTTAACAAAAACAAAAACGCGCATTTAATGGTCTATATTACTACACGCTTATCTTCTCTTTGAAAAGAAGCCTCTTTAATCTATCATTAAACCAGCATTTATTTATTTTGTTAGGTGTATATTTAGTTGGTATATGATTTTGTATAATGCTTTTAAGATGGTTTTTAATGAAATTCCAGAGGTCATCGACTTGTTGGTTAATGTCTTTTTCTAATAAGAATGTTTGTTGAAAGTTTAATGCAGCTTGGTGTAGTTGTGTTAGGTTACGTGTATTCCAGGGTAAGATTTTTCTTTTGGGTTTTGTATTGGCTACTGCTTTTATCTGTGTATTTTAATGATATCATGGTCTGATAGACCAGGGATAATATCATAGCCTACTACTAATCCAGGTCTGTTGGTTAATTAAGAAGAGATCTAATGTGTTGTTTAATCTTGTTGGTTTTTTAATTATGTGATCTCAATTTTGGTTGTGTAAAGTTTCTATGAAAAGCTCATTTATGTCCTTGGGGTTATGGTGTTTATCTATGGTTAGTGTTTTCCAATTTATATCAGGTAAGTTGAAATCACCCATAATAAAAAAAAAAACTGCATTTTTATTTTTTACTTTAAGTGTAGTTAACTGATCTTGCATGTACTCTAAACTAGAATTAGGCGGTCTGTAACTATTGCCTATTACTAGAGATGTTGAGGTGGTGTTGATTTTACAAGATGTTGATTCTAAATTTTGTGAGTTAGATATGGTAATTTCTTCTGCTATAAGAGTGTTTTATTGCTAAGAAAACTCCTCCATGATTATCTGTCCTATCTTTTCACAAAATTACATAATCACTATTAAAAATTCCTGCATTATAAATTTCAGGATGTTTCCAAGTTTCTGTTCCTGCAATTATGTCTGGTTTCTCACATTCTAATAAAATTTCTAAGTCTGCTGTTTTGTTCGTAATGCTTTGAAAATTTATTACTAAGGTTTTAAGGTATTTTGATATTATATTTTTGGTAGGTTTATATAATGATGGTGTTTTATTAGTTTTAGCAGATTTAACAGGAGTGGATCTGGCTAGTGGTTGGTGGGTTTGTTTGGGATAGTGTTTAGGATGTTGTATGAGTTAGAAGTGTCTGCTTCAAAGGAGTTAAACAGTCCTGATGAAAACTGAGGTAACCCACACGGTACACTGTGCCACGTCTTTTATTGCCTAATGCATAAATGAGACTAATACATTGCAGAGTTAATAAATCTTTGAGTGCTAGAACTGGGAGGACAAATGGCTAAAGTAAGACTTAAACTAACGCAGACGAAAACGCTAGAAATGTAAAAGGGACTAGATTCTCTAAAGAAAAAGGTCAAGTGATGTTATGTATAAAAAATTTTAAAAAATACGATCACCTGAAATCGCCTATTTCTATTTACTATCAAGAGCATATGTTAAGCAGTTCAGAGTCTGTCTGACGGGTCGCTACAGAAGAGAGAGAGAGACATTTATTGCAGATAGACACAATGTCTGTAGTGCTATTTTTCGTGTTTAGCAAGCCTTTTTGAGACAAGATGATTTGGTCATAAAATTGATGATGCTACATGCCTCGGAGTTTCGACGACTAAATCATGAAATTGTATGACAAGAAGTGTTAAAATGTCTAACGGAACTTCTTAAAAATTTGCCACACTTCACACACATACACACACACAAACATTGGAGTTTTTTTTTTTAAGCACAAAATGATTTTCAAAATGTTTTAGAAGAAAAATAAGAAGAAAAACTCAAAAATCAACAAAAGTTGATATAAAATGCAGTTGTATTAAGTAGTTTGGGTTAGTGATGAAATAAAATTTGAAATAGATCTAGACCAGTGATGCCAAACAAAATTCGACTTCATTGTCGCGGGCCGCTTTACCGACAATGTAGATCTACTAAAGAAGAAGAAAATTAACCAGGAACTATTTTGTTAGAAACTCTACTGGGGATCTAGTACTAACGATATTTGAAGTTCATCTTTTTTACGAGTCGGAAGTCGGAAAATCAATTCATTTCTCTACTTCAAATGTGAGCGTCATTGTAGCTTTACCACAGACTTATTATCTTGTTTATTTAAAAAAATATTCTCATAAATCCTCCAATCTCTTGGGGTAGTTTAACATTCTTATATTTCTTATATTACCGGCTCAAATTAAGAATGCCACCATATTGGTTTCATAATGACGTTTATATTTTTTTGTCAAAACAGCCAAACATGTTGGCTTATTATCATGTCCCACAAAAAAAATAAAGATCGTTCACTTTTCCTGGTTGATACTTCCTACAGTGTTCGATTTCCTAAACACTAAAAGGTCACTATCAGGGCCAGCCTTAGATCGATTTTACCGATTGCTTGAAATTTGACCCAGCGCCTGGCAGGGGCTTAGCATATTATATTTACCATATAACTATAACATAAATGTCTTGGCTCTTGCAACTGGCTATTAAAGATTTAGGAATTAAACTAACTAACTGGTACTTAATACATCATACAAATGACGTAACTTTAATTAACCCAGTAGCGTCTATTACATTTAATGGCCTCTATAAATGTTGTATAATGAATGCTAATATAAAGATCTAATTTAAATTTACAGTTTTTATTGTAAAAAAAAAAATATTAAAAAGAGCGGCCTAGCAAGCATCAATTAAATTGGGCACCGAATTTTTTGTAAGATCTGCTCTGGTCATGGTACCAGCCTATCAGAAAAAAGAGTGAGCGTCCTATGGTAGGCAAATATACATTTTTCAAACTTTTTTTTTTTGGTTTGGATAAGTTTTCTACACTTTGTGCCGACGTTTCTGAGGGTGGGTTCGAACCATGTGCATGGATAAATCTCATTTGAGGGCTGTATTTTGAGCATCACTGAAATAGACTAGTGATAATCAACCTGAGCGATAACTAATATTTTTACAAAGGTTATGTCCACTCACTCTGGTGTCTGTCTAGTAAAAGTTTTTTTAACACCTTATTTCTCCCACACCCCTTTTGGGATTTCGCTCAATTATTCCGCTCACATTTGAAAACCTAGCCCCCGAAGTGACCCACCCAGGTAGGTAAAAAGGCAGGTATCAATATTTTCAGGAAAAAAAACACGTCATAATGAAATTCTATCAACGACAAATGACAGAGAAGAATGGAGAAATAAGGTTGACAGATCTCTAGCGGTCTAGCAGACTAAAGGATAGGTGAAAGTAAATATGAAAAAGTTAAATGCGAACCTGGTCTAACTGATGTTTCATAATGAATATCTAATTGATCTCATTGTTTTGTAAAAAGTCAATCTCTTTTTCTAATCCTCAAATTTCGTAAAAAAATACAATAATTTCCCTTAGTTCAGTGTTTCAAGCGATGATATGAAATCCTACTTATTAATTGTTGTTTTAAATTATATCCAACTTAAATGCATACTAAAAAGATTTTTTTCTTCTTAAAAAAAGTTAACATTATTTTGGGTAAACGTAGTAGTTAGTAGGACAGAACGTAGATAACTTAGCAATACAAATGTAAAAAAAATAATTTTTTACAAAAGTCTTAATGTCTCCATCTTTTCTACTAAAGAGCCTCCCGTGTGTGTTACAATTAATAGTGAATAGTTGTATGAGTGGTGTATTTTTATGAAAAACAACTGCTTGCATAAGTGATTTAAAAATTAGATTTTTAGGTATTAGAAAAGAAAAAAGTAGCCGTTGCATCAGAACTTTGAATGAGCTAAAATATTATGGTGTCGGATTTTCACTCTCTTTTCTAGTTTACGAGATCTAAACGGGGCCGGACACACGGACAGACATTTCGCAAAAAAAAATAATAAAAGCCTTTTCTTATTTTTGGGGTCGCTAAAAATTTCCAATTAGTTATTTTTTTTACTTTGGGAGTTAGTTACAAAGATCGGGTCTTAATTAAGGCTTGGAGTAGATACTTAGTGAGGTTGTGACGTGAGGTTTGCGGGACATGTTCTACGACAAAATGAACTACGCATACCAAGAGTTGCGATGACATGGAGGCCAATACGAGGAAAGCGCAAAAAATAGACGTCATCTTATTACTTGGCGCCACACCTTCATGGAGGACTTCAGAACATATCAGCTGTCAGCTTGCCGCCCAATGCGCCGAACGGTATGGGAGGACCTAAGTCTAAGTAAGTCTAAGTAAGTAATTAATTATTTAGTTATGTATCTCAAACTAGGGGAAAAAATTCTTATTGACTGATAAGGTGGTATAAGTTGAATTAGTCTACTTTATATTTTATAGAAAGACAGGAGTGCGTTATTATCTTTGTAAAATAAAAAAAAGATGATTTAGGTAAAAGTATATTTACGAAAGATTTACCCTTTCTTTTACACTGAATTCATCATCATAAAATGTTAACATCCTGTCATATATATGAAAAGGGTTTATATTCGATGCACGTGCAATTCGACCGCCTTTTCTCAGAAAGTCACACATCTAAAACAGGAAATGGTCATTATTAGTTGTTTTTTTGTTTTTTTTACAAATGTTTAATATATTGTCTAGTACTACATTTTTTTTAGCAGACAAAGTAGCGCTGATTAAATAGTGCCGAATAAAAAGCGCAAACAAACAATCACAAACAAAATAGCACCGACACAGTCGTACGGACAAAATAGTGCGATTAAAATAGTTTGAACGGATTAGCGCTGACAAAATAGATATCGTTAATAATAAAATATTAATACAATCAATAAATTTTTTTCTATTTTAATTTTATCATTATTATTTTTTAGTCATTTTGCTAGAAACATGTTGGATATCTTAAAATGTAAATAAACAAACATTAAGCAAGAATTTTAATAAGCTAAAATGAATCATTTCTAAAAATATCATTTATTTAAATTCCAAAAGTGCACTTCAGATACACGCGAAGATACTTCCATACTTGTCAGGTTTACACAGAGAAGAAAGTACCATAAGTGGAAGGCTGGGTTTATATTATATTATTTTCTCATGAAGGGTTACTTTGGGAGAGACTCGAGTCAGATTTAGGCCTACAATCCAAATTGAACTTTTATGTTAGACATAGACTTACAGGAAATAGCAAAATTTATGATTAAATTCGTCTGTAAATTCTCTGTTAAATTACCATCTCAACAACCCTAACTCCAAACAACTTTCCATCGCCATTTTAACTAGTCCTAACACACCTAAGTTTTCCGATGTTTAGGCAATAGTTTAGTTTGATCAAATAGATATGCTGCAGATTATAAAGACGTCTGAATATATTATAATCCACATGTGTAAAAAAACACATGATCATGAACCTAATTCTTGAATGTGGTCACCACATTTCAAAAACATATTTTTTAAACAGTAATGCAGTTTAAACATTGTGAAAAAAGGAGAAAAAGATATCATTTTAAAGAACGTTTTTCTCTTTGCTAATCTGACATACTTTTAGATCTAATAATATTGACGAAGATAAAGACCTCACTCAACAACAAAACGCTGCCTAGAACCTTCACTCACTAGAATCCGGTGATTTTAAAACATCACATATTAGTCCGCGCTATTTTGTCTTTTGTCAAAAAATTGGCGCTATTTTGTCGGGTCACACACACAAGCACATACACAAGCACACACACGCGCAAGCACACACATAAGTATATATATATATATATATATATATATATATATATATATATATATATTTATATGTATATATATATTTATATATAGCGAGAGAGAGAGTGAGAGAGAGAGAGAGATTGCGTTCATCGTGATTCGATGAAGACCACTTTTGTCATCCAAGAGGGCTGAGGGCTTTGCACTGGGGTTTTAAGCCTCCTGATGTGGTTGATGAGACCTTTTTGAGCCCGGAATGTTCGGATGCACTCTGGGCAGGTTATTTCAGCTGGAGCTAGTGTCATTGGCCTTGTTTTTTTTTCTCTGGCGCTTCTCTTTCGCCAGCGCTGTTCTCTTTCCTGAGGAAATTTGTGTACCGTGACGTAGAAAGGGATTTGGGAGACTGGGGGTTTGGACTCTTTAGGAGCTCTTTCATTGGACATTCGACATGAGAGAATGTACTGAACAAATATATAAGTTAAATGAAGATGTGTTTAAATGAAGTCACTTCAAAAGCATTCGCAGATAGATGTCTTTAAGGCTCCAAAGCAACAAGCTCGGACTCAGACCCAGCTTTATCTGATCTATACATTTTATTGAGATACACCTAGCATCTGTAGAAAATGCTTCTATCCCATAATAGACTCTGTCTATTGTTACTTCGTCTGTATCTTTTTTTCTGTTCCAAGGAATCATCATCTTTCTTGTCTTGAAAACCACACTTTTTAAAAATTATCATCACAGTCAGCGCTAACACCATCAATGCCAGAGCAGCCACAAATATAGTTTTGTAACGGTTTGTTGTCTAATGAGGTTGGATTTTTTCTTCTCTCTCTCCATGTCTCTCTCTCTCTCATTCTCACTCAAACGGTCGATCTGGTCTTGCACGGTGATCAGCAAATCGTCCATCTTTTCATTCATTGAGTCCTGCAAGGTATATAATTGTTTTTTTTTTTGTCACTTCCTGAAAGGTATCTAATTGTTTTTGTCACGTCCTGCGAGGTACTTTATTGTTTTATTGTTACGTACTGTAAGGTGCTAAATTGGTTTTGTCACTTCCTGCTAGGTATCTAGTTGAATTTGTCACTCCCTGCAAGGTATCTAATTGAATTTGTCACTCCCTGCAAGGTATCTAATTGAATTTTTCACTCCCTGCAAGGTATCTAATTGTTTTTGTCACTTCCTGCAAGGTATCTAATTGAATTTGTCACTCCCTGCAGGGTATCTAATTGTTTTTGTCACTGCCTCCAAGATATCTAATTGTTTTTGTCACGTCCTGTAAGAGATCTAATTGTTTTTGTCACTTCCTGCAAGATATTTTATTTTTTTTGTCACTTCCTGCAAGTTACTTAATTGTTTTTGTCACTTCCTGCAAGGTACTTTATTGTTTTTGTTACGTCCTGCGAGGTACTTTTTTTTTGTCACTTCCTGCAAGGTATCTAATTGTTTTTGTCACTTCCTGCAAGGTATCTAATTGTTTTTGTCACTTCCTGCAAGGTATCTAATTGTTTTTGTCACGTCCTGCGAGGTACTTTATTGTTTTATTGTCATGTACTGTAAGGTACTAAATTGTTTTTGTCACTTCCTGCAAGGTATCTAATTGTTTTTGTCACGTCCTGCGAGGTACTTTATTGTTTTATTGTCACGTACTGTAAGGTATCTAATTGTTTTTGTCACTTCCTGCAAGGTACTTTATTGTTTTAGTGTCATGTCCTGCATGTTGTTCATTTGTTCACTTCGACCTCTCGCAGCAGATTCTACATGGTTTTTCACAGTATCGCCTATATCTTGATCCACCTCAAACAACTAGGTCTCAGGATCATCCTCTTCATCCGCTAGAGCCAGCAGAAGACACGCTGTTAGCTCTTACTTGGCTCTCAAGCTTGGAGCTCATACGGCAACTATTTCTAACTCAGCTAACCTCTTCAGCGTTTTTATTCTTTCCTTCCTGTGGTCTGCCAAAATCCCATTTCCAGACACCAATAATGCTAGAAATCTAAAACAAGCACTCAACGAAATTAATAATAAATCATGTGTTTATTGTTTATAAACAGTTACAAAACTCATAGACTTTAGTTCCACACAATAAAAAAAATTAAGGAAAAAAGACAGCTAAAATCTTTTGGAATTTATCTTTGCGATTTATTAGGTAACATTTTAGTGGAGAAAAGACTACCAGCACTGAATATTCCGAATTTTAAGTGAAAGTCTCCTAAATGATGCCTTTTCAGTCATGAAAACCGATACTCTAATGAATTCTAATACTCTAATGAATTCTAATACTCTAATGAATTCTAATACTCTAATGAATTCTAATACTCTAATGAATTCTAATACTCTAATGAATTCTAATACTCTAATGAATTCTAATACTCTAATGAATTCTAATACTCTAATGAATTCTAATACTCTAATGAATTCTAATACTCTAATGAAGTCTAATACTCTAATGAATTCTAATACTCTAATGAATTCTAATACTCTACTGAATTCTAATACTCTAATGAATTACAATACTCTAGTGAAGTCTAATAGAATCGTTTTAATTAGCAGCATTAGAATGAATATTTGGGTACGATATAGGACTTGAAGTAAATTCGTACATAATTCTGTCAGGAACAGAAGTGGCGTAGCTGGGGGGGGGGGGTGATAATTTGAAAATTCCCCTGGCACCCACTGGATATATTAAATATTAAATATTAAATATTACACAAAATGCAGAGGTTAATCCCCCAAGGGCCATCAAATGTTGGAAAATGCCTTGCTACTCCCCTGACGGACAGGAGTCCTAGGGAGCATGTATAACGAAATACATATAATAAATACGTCGATTTAAATAAAACCAAGCAATCAGGTGCATATAAAATCATTTACCGCCTAATTTTTAAGGTTAACAGCGGTATATTATAGATCAATGAACGACTCCTTTAAGACATGAAATCCGACAATGGCTGTTGGAGCCAAAGTACAGATACGATTTTTAAAATCTTCTTGTAGATAATTGACCTTCGTATAACGGAGTTTGTAATTAACAGACTCGCATTCCTGACTTCTGAAAGAAGTCATTATTTTGTTTTGTTAAAGTGTGAAGTATGGTGATATGACACTTCTTCTTCTTCTTCTAGCCAGCTTTATTGCTGCTGAGCTGTGAGCTCTTTTGCAGACTGTGCCAAGGAAAAATAGTGTGCTGTTTTCTTCAGTTGTTCAGCACTGCCGTACAGGGTGTTTGGTTATGTTGGGCTGTAGTTGAAGTAGGGTTTGCCTAAGGTGGATTAGGAACGGGGCATTCAAAGTGGATATGGTTTACGGTTTCAAAGGGGTGGGCGCAGTGTCTGCCAAGGGGGAGTTGTGTGGAGTTTATTTTGTTCAGATGATTATTTAATAATGGTGTGTGTCCTGTTGAAAAATTGTAGATTGTTCTTTGCGGGGGAGGAGGTTAATACTGTCCATTTTGTTAGGCATATGAAACACTGCATTGTAAATCTTGTTCCAAAAAAAAAACAATTTATGATCATTCATCTTTTGTGAATCATTAAACAGCAGAAATAGAAAAATAGAAATAAATAGTAAATATTATATATAAAATATTGTTGGCATCTATCAAAATGGATGTTATAAAATATTGCAAAGAAATTATTACCTTATTTTAAAATATTGACTTATAAAGTATTTTAATAGTAAATAATATATAATTTGTTTACGTAATAGGTTTGTATATGTAATTTTATGAACGAAACGCTTTCAAAAGATGATACGTATTCGTTTCACATGAACTGTGCAAGCATTTCCAATAGCATTTTCCCCTTTTTTTTAAAATATAATTTTAACGTAGCAGACGACACACGGACAAACCACACATAGCAGCTTTTCTCATTTTTGGGGGATGTAAAAAAAAACACTTACTTCACCATAGCTCAAGTCTCTGATTCTATTGTAATTTGGCTCATATTGATATTCTCTATCATTATAATAAAAAAGACCACGTAATTCAATGCTGACTATTGTTTTTGACTTTATTCCACCTACCGAAACAATCCATTTGATATAATAGTCCTGATGGTAAAAAATAAAGTAATAATATGTTAATACCTTAAATAATTTATAATAAATATGATATTAGAAATATAGACTGTGTTATCACACAAACTATACGTATAAAGGAAACAAGCACTACGTCACCCGGCCTAGTTAGACTAATGTCTTTTTTAACACAAATTTGTAATTTTTTTCAAAATTAAGGTCGTTATTAAAGAGTGCCTATTTCTCCGCCTTGTAAGAAATTGCCTAATTTACGGGTGCCTATATTTACAAAAGCCTATATTACGGTGCGCCTAAATTACCGGGTGCCTATTTTACTGAATGCTTAAATTACTGTGTGCCTAAATTACCTAGTGTCTGAAATTCAAGTGCCTACGTTTTCAGACACCCTATGTTTAGGTATGAGACACTAGACTTCACCACATATTACCCTACATATAGGACTTTGTTACTTATTCCAAGATATCTAAACTGGAAATAGTTAGTCTTTTGCTTCGAAAAGAAAACTTGACCTATAAGGTTTATAGACGATATTTATTTTTACCAAGTCAAAATAAATTTTAGTAAGGGATCAAACTAAATACTTAATTGAAACCTGTATCGACTACATCGAGAGGTTCGTTTTGTCACAGTCTCGGTTGACATTGCCGGTTAAATGTTCACCTCGGGTTAAAAGTGTGAAAAGACACGTGAAACTCCTGATGTAGAAACAGGAAGTAAGAATGACTAAATTGACTTATTGTCAGTAGTATCTTTTGATCCGTTGCGGACAGTAGTAACCTTAAGAGTCGAGTACAGTGGTCACTTAGAGAGTGGAGTAGTAACTTTGAGTTGAATAGAGTCGTCTCTTGGATTTGAGACCGTACACGTATTTCTAATAGTCTGCTGTCTGTACTTAGAGATGGATACGTATTATTGAAGTTATTTTGGTGTAACGACTAGAAGTGTAGTACATTATTATTATTAAATAAACCTTTTGTAAATTTGCCTGCTGAAGATCGACTCAGGTCTTTGTATACTGTTCAGGTTTGTTACGTGATAAATGGACACACAAACCCCGCATTCTACAGAATTACACATTCAGCATGTTACACGTACATAAAGAGGAAGGGATTCGATTACTCAATTTTGCACATTTTTAAACTGAAGAATATTCACTAATTGTTAGAAGGTATCGTTTCTTTTTTATTCTAACGATTCTTTTTTTCAATAGCAAGCTACTGAAAAGAAAAATAATTCTATAAATTTGGTTTTCATTCTTGATATAAGGTATTACGGTGTCGGATGTGTTACTGAGTGAGAAGAATCGCAAGACTACTTATCAAATGAACTCGAGTTTTAATCCCGACTCGAGCAGAGTTATGTTTGCAGGCACCACCCCCCCTCCTCCACCACCCATAGCGCTAAGTAAAGGCTATCAGAGTAACAGTTGAACTGTAAAAGAGTACTCACGTGTAATGTACTACAAGCATTTCATAAATATTCATCTTTTTTTTTTAACTTTGTACTTTATTAATGCACAGACTCTTAAAAAACATTTATGTAGATTTATTTATTATGGTACTAAGGAAAAAAGAAAATTAAATTTGACGATGCATGACGAGTTATTGTTTTTTAGTTCTTTAAAAATTATTTACACTTGCATTGCGAAGAGCCGTTTAGGTGACTTTTACTTAGGTGAGAAGACTAATAGTGCCTACAAAAAGATGAAGCTCATAGTTTAATAAGGTCTATTGATTCTTTAAACTTGTTCATGTTTGCAAAGAAATATTTTAGTGTACTGCTCTAAGCCAGATACGGAAGTGGTGTCAAGTTTTTTTCCTCTCTTACTGTAAGCCTAGTGACGTAACCTTTGTAACGTTGTCTTACTTTGACGCCATCTGGAACATTTTCATTCATAAAACATTTTCATTCATAAAACATTTTCATTCATAAAACATTTTCATTCATAAAACATTTTCATTCATAAAACATTTTCATTCATAAAACATTTTCGTTCATAAAATATTTTCGTTCATAAAACATTTTCGTTCATGAATCATTTTAAAACCAATATAACGGTTGACTTCGACTTTTTTTGCGATGTGGCAAATAGGGTTTCACATTGTATCAATATATATATAGACTTACTGCACGATAGTCGCTGAAAATATTTCGATTTGCATGAAATTTACACACAAAGTGCGTTATTGACTTTATGTACAAACATAGATGTTTTCTTTTAATTTTAGTAGCTTCTTAGCAAGAGAACGAATAGTTAATTAATATTTATATTTGTTGTGAACATTTCTTGTACATTTTACGTGTGTATAATAGACTTGAGCTAGACTAAAATCGCCCTTCTTTGTTACCATAGTGTTAGCATTATCCCCTTTACATTTCAGTAATGTTTTAGACGTGGTTTATTTTTTATGACAAAATCGCTTGCATAATTAATTTTACAAACAAAACAGTTTGCTTTTATAAAACCAAAGTAGTCGTTGATGTTTCATTTTTCTTCTAGTTTTTTTTTTTTTTAATCTTAGTATTACTGACGGACAAATTAATATTTGACACAATTCTTTAAGCAGTTTTTTTCTCTTACTGTGACGCTAGACATTGGAGAGGAAGCTAAACAATAAAGACGAAATAAAGTATTTTATAACTTACTAAGTTAAATTTGTCGTCTGGGTCTAGTTTGTATATTCTGCTGTGGTGACGACGACCAAGTGCTTCTATGGTTTCCCAAGCTGTCCACCAATGTGCACCATGCGATAGTACGTTATATATTATGTAGTCCGAAGAGCTGAAAACATGAATCAAACAGGCTCTAAATGTAGCTAAAACTCTTTTCATATAATAGACAAAGCTGATCGAAAACATACAAAAATGTGAATGTAACTAATCACACAATTCAGGTTCTCTGCAAATTGCACCACACGGCACCACGAACTTTAAAAAAAAACTCTGGTTTCCTTGTAATCCTTGTACTCACAATAAATTTCCATATGGATCAATAAAGCAGTCTTAGTCTCAGAAAAAAACGAAAAAAAGTTTCATTTTTCAATGAATTACAGCCAATGCTGTACAAGAGGCAATACGTAGCATGGATTGTACAATGTTCTGACGTGGATATCATAACCGCCGGATGAATTCTGTACTGTTGTAGCAAGGACTCTGCTGGCTTCGATGTACCTTGTTGAAGGTCTGTTGAAACGTACTGAATCGTAGATCAGGAAGTTGTGACTCGACTCTGATACCTTCTCTCTAAATATAGAACAGGACGGAAAATTGCTCGACTCTTCTGGTTAATCACATGACTACATCTTTTGTGAATGTCCCAAGTTCTGTTCACATCGCGTGAAATAGTTACTATTTATTAAGATTGTGTCACGTCGTGAGAATGTGTTCACAACATTGATTTAGTGTGCTACTGTGTAAGTCCCTTTCGTCAGTTCATGTGTCGTTCTAGTTTAATAAAGCCTTGGTTTAGGTTACTCTTCAGTGTTCCTTTATTTCTTATTACAGTTCTGTTCACAACGCCGATCCATGTTGACACTCGTCTTGGCTGACCGTCACAAATCGTCACGCCATGACCGCTCGTCTAGAGGTGGCCTGGGACACTTTGCGTTGGCTGTATACACACAACACTACCCTATCTGTGCCACCACCAGGTTTACAACAATTTATTACTAATAACAGGTTTTCGTGCTTGCCTTTTCCTGTCTCAAATGGCGTGAAGCAGGGCTGTGTGCTGGCTCCAACGCTTTTCAGCATAATGTTCACCGCCATGCTGAAAAATGCATTTCACACAGAAAGCATCGGAGTTGCAAGTTTATTTCCAGAGACTCAAAGCAGGGACCAAGGTAAACTACGATTGCATTAGAGACCTGCTATTGGCAGATGACTGTGCCCTTAAAGGCGCCAACGAAGAAAACCTTCAAAAGAGCCTGTTCCTCTTCGCTAATGCCTGCAAAGATTTTGGCTTCACCGTTAATGTAAAAAAGACTGAATCGCTGCATCAACCTCCTCCAAATAAATTAGTAACAGAACAAGACATTTTCATCGATGGACAGAAATTAGTAAACGTCAAAAAGTTTGTCTATCTGGGAAGCATCATATCAACAAACGCCAACCTAGATGATGAGGTTGATTTTCGTGTTGCTTGTGC
The DNA here is from genome assembly GCA_030265305.1 of Biomphalaria pfeifferi. Classification (NCBI taxonomy): domain Eukaryota; kingdom Metazoa; phylum Mollusca; class Gastropoda; family Planorbidae; genus Biomphalaria; species Biomphalaria pfeifferi. The sequence continues at coordinate 1,291,467 of JASAOG010000119.1, read as the reverse complement.
CAGTGCTGCTTTTGGCAGACTTCAAGAACAAGTGTGGCAACGGAGTTTACAGTGTTATAGTTCTCCCGTCACTCATATATATGCACCAGAGTCTTGGACCCGATATTCCCGTCACACTATAAAGATAAAGTCCTTCCACCTACACTGTCAAAGGAGTATACATAAAATGCGTTGGTCCGACCACATATCAGACACAGAACTCTTAAAGCTGTCCAACATGTACAGTATCAATGCGACACTAAAAAGGTCCCAACTTCGATTTTCAGGAAAAATAGTCCGCATTCCAGAGAAACGCCTTCCCAAACGACTTCTGTACGGGGAGCTGTGTACAGAAAAGGGCTCCCAGGGAGGCCAATACAAGCGCTACAAAGACACTCTCAATAGCTCCTTCAAATATAGCGATTTCGACATTTACGGCTGGGAAGCACTAGCTATAGATCGTTCCTCATGGCGTGAAGCTGTGAGTCTCGGAGTCTCAAGATATGAATCACAAAGAGTGGGCAGGGCGTTAGAGCGCCGAACCAACAAAAAACTGAGAGAAAAAGCAGGCCTATCTGTAACTAACCTAACCCACCCATGCCACGTTTATGGCTGGCTTTTTAAAGCGAGGATTAGACTTAACAGTCACCTTCGAGTCCATAAAAAATGAGAAATTTGCTTATCTTCGACTACGAAGAAGGATATATATATATGTTTGGAAAAATTTCGAATACATTTTTATTTGGCATTTTTTAATAAATTAGAATAGAAAAATGAGCGGGAAAATAAGAAGTATGATTGCTAAAATCTATTGAATAACATTACTCTGGTTGCAATGCGCCTGAGCACAATGTACTATCACCAATGACATTTAAACAGAAATCATAGATTGTTAACAATATTACTTAAATATCTGTATTTTTTAAGCTCCTTTTTCTTATTGGAACCAATGTGTATATTATGTCAAACCACACTCTAATGTCAAAATAAAAGAAGGTTGTACCAGGTGAGAGAGGGGACCATACTGCAATTGGCATTTTCCCCTTAAATCATACAGACCAATACATTTTCTTTTGTATTTTGTTAGGAAATGACAATATTGTTTACAAAATAAAATATGTCACTAATATAATGTATAAATGCTATTATAAAAAGTAGATAGGAATATTACATGATTAATTGTTTTCACCCTACCTCTTTCCTTTTCCGACGAAAACGTTGCGTTTTAAAACAGAATGCTCAAATACATCGACAGAGTCTATATAATTGCACATGAATTTATCATAATTATTTTAAGAAAGACTTTCTTTTAGAAAATTTAGAAAAGGCTAACGCAGGGGTTCTCAACCTGTGGGTCGCGACTCCTTGAGGGGGGTCGATTGACGATTTGTCAAGGGTCCCCTAAGACCATCGAAAATATGGATTGTATTTAGTGTATTCTTCTATTGCTGTGTAAGTTAGGGGTGGGGGGTCGCGGCAGAGTGGGGGATAGTAAAAAGGGGTCGCCGAGCTTAAAAGGTTGAGAACCGCTGGGCTAAAGTATTAACTAATGAGATGCGTCTCTCTGAATCTAAATTTTTATCCTTGTCACCTATTACCAACCTTTACTTACTCTAATAGTTATCTATTGTATAAAAGCCTTTGGAGCTATGACTCAGAAATTAGACGTGAATCCTAAAAAAACACAAAAACTAAGAGTAGAAGTTTTAACCCTTAAAGTGCTGAGCTGTTTTCTAATGAGTGCCTACAAAATGGAATTACAATTCTAATGTTTGGAGGATAAATTACCACACGCGTCTTAAGGGTTAATTGGTCTATTTAATTTTTCCTCTCTCTTCAAAATGTTTTATGCAGAGATTTGAATTATAGTCTGTAAAAAAATAAAGTTACAAATAGGCTCATTGAACACGATGTATCACTTACAAGAAAAAAGTTAAATTCTGTCAAGTTATTGGTTTTCCTGTCTGGCTCAGACAACCCATTAAAATTATAGCTTTTATATAGCTCTAATTTCATGTTTATAGCATGCTTAGAGCGCTTTGGCCTTATCTTATTTGTAAACCAGTGAGGAAGGGGGTATCTGGGAGAAGTTTTTTCCGTGCTGCCATTTGGCTCTCAGTAAACAAAACTCTGCCCAAGTATAAGTATTTATTTTTAAGTCTTCTCTCCTGCGGGCTTTCTAACTTTAGTGATTTTACTAAAGGTGTTACTCTAGTCAAATATGACTATTGGTTTGTTATGAATCTCTCTCCGCCAAGTCACTGGATTTCCTGGCTAGCACAGGCAACCCATTCCATGCTCTAATAGAGCTAGGGAAGAAAAAGCTTTTGTACAAATTTGTCCTAGCATATGAAACGATGAATTTGCCTTTATCTTTGTGTCTTTCTGAGTATTTTATTAAATTTTGTTTTTGTATTTGAAGATTATGGTTCAGTGTTTTATGTATAATTGCTACTTTACTTTTAAGTCTTCTATCCTGAAGGCTTTCTAAATTTGTACTAAAGGTGTTATTCTAGTCAAATGTGAGCATTCGTTTGTTATGAATCTCACTGCTCTATTTTGTGTCTGTTCCAGTTTCTTAATGTTATCTTGAGCTGAAGGGTCCCAAACAGAGAATGCATATCTATTATTGGTCTAACCAAAGTTAAATAACCTCTACGTTTTATGATCTTATATGATTTAAAGAAATTTATTTAAAAAAAAGAACCCTAATGCTTTGTTTGATTTTTTAATAGTTTCATCACTATATGGATTCCATGAAAAATTGTAATTTATTATAGCACCAAGGTATTTTGCATTTTTAGTCTGTGTTACTGGTTGGCCATGAATAAGATATTTGGAATTAATTGGAATTAATTAGTTTTAGTTTTTTTGGTTACTCTTAATAACTACCATTTTTCGGGATTAAGACATGTTCCAATTTGAATCCCTTTTCTGTAGTTTTTCTAATTCTCGTTGTAAAATATCTGTTTCTTGTGTTGTTTTTATTGTTTATTTATTATCCAATCGTCTGCAAATAATCTGACTACTGTTACTGAAATAATGTAATTTGTTAACTTTTAATGTAAATTAACAATAGAGGTGGACCTAAGACAGTTAATTTAAGTACACCTTTTTTTAATGTTATTGGTGATATGTATTATTACTGTTTTTTTTCTTCCTATTAGAAAACATAAATCTGTTGATACAATGAACCATCAATGCCAAAATATTTTAATTTTTTTAAGCAAACTTCTGAGTTTGTCAAAAGTCATAGAAAAATCTGATCAGATAGCAACAATTTGCTCACTATTATCTAAATTTAAAAATATAATCAATTAATTTAGAAAGTTGGGTTTTTTATACATGATTTATATTTTCTAAAGCCATGTTGATATGGAGTAAGGACATTATGTTTGTCTAAGTGGTTTATCATGTTGCTACATATGTGCTTTAGGAATTAACATGTTATGCTGGTCAGTGATGATGGTCTGTAGTTTCCTGGGTCATATGTTTTTCCTTTTTTTTAAATAGAGGAAGGGCTTTAACTTCTTTCAGGTCCTTTGGTACTCTGCACCAGGGCCGGTCTTAGGCCACTGCAACCTATGCGACCGCAGTAGGCGCCGCACTTTCATAGGCCCGCGCGAAATCTAGATGTAAATTATTAAATTAAACCATTGTAACTTATTATTAAAGGGTTCCTAGAATTCTCCTGAAATTATTACAATCTTCTGAAAACTCATGTAAATCTCCTTTAAAAAGCCAAATTGTCATTCCGGGACGACCGGGATGTCATTCAATATGGAAAACGCCAATCTTACTCGCGATAAAAAAAAAAGCGATATTTTGCTAGTCGATAGTAAATCTAAAAAGCAAATCTGAATGTTTATCGGCTTATTGTTAGAAAACTACTATCTACTGTAGATGGCTCGTAAAGTTAATTTGACAGTGAATAAACACAAAGACACATTTATTTTCTAATGCAAAATCTTAATTTTCACTTATTATCCTTATCCCTACACAGACTAGGCCCCGCGCAATCCTTTTCGCATAGGGCCCCGCAATCTGTATGACCTGCCCTGCTCTGCACAGATTAAAAAATGCCTGAACAAGTATTCTAAACACTGGTGCTAGCTCAGTGCTTAGTTCTTTGAGCAATCTAACTGGACTATCACCAGGTCCAGGTGCTGTGTTCTGTTTAATTCTCGCTAATAGTTCTCGGATATATATTTATTTTTTACTTCTATCCCCTATGTTGTCTACTTGGTACAAATTAAGTAATGTCTTTTGTCAAGAGTATTTAGGACAGATGTGTATATATACATATATATATATATATATATATATATATTGTTATTTATTTAAGACAGATCTATAAATTCGCGCAAATTTATGAAATAAAGCCATTTCCTGTTAGTTTCCATTAAGATAATAATTTGAAACTCCGAGATATTATGTCATTATATGTACATTGATTACATTGATAGATTAATTACCTAGATCCTTTTAGATTATGTATCTAAAAAATGCAAGACAAATCTAGCTTTTTTCGATGTTCAACTACTAGATCAATATCTAAACATTAAATTATATGTTACATAGGTTAAGGTTGAAAAAAAAACTTAACTTGTTATGACAACTTTACAAAACAAAGCCTTGTTTCAACTTTTAAACAAATTTTTACGACTTTTATGTAATGTTAAAAGATCTTCATGTTCAGTGTAGATATAATATATATTGCCAATGTAGGTCTGTGGTATGCATACATAAAAAAACACTATTTTTTCGTGAATAAATTAGTACTCAAGTATCAAAGATCTAAAGCCAAATTAATATCGTACGCACTTGTACATTCTTGGCACATTATAATCTCGTAGAATGATATTGGAATAGATTGGAAAATTTCCAAATAACAAAAGTTTTGGTTTCCCAGTTCTTCTTGCTTCGTCAGTGAAAGCATTTTGAGCGTCCTGAAATATAATTAAAGGTAACATATATGGAAAAAATCTACCAAGACCAGATAATAGCCCTTCACATTTACTTAAGATGATGGACCGTTTGAGCACTGTATGGGTTGGTTTTTAAGCTTGTCTGCCCGGCCCTTTAAATTCAATGTACAAGTTGTTAATTAGTAATGACTTATTCACAAGCTGGTTCTAAAGTCAATATAATATTTAATTTGATGAAGTATTTGCAGTGAATTGAATGATGATAGTCTATTGCTGATATAAACAGTATTACAAATGACGTTACTATATGTGTATATAAATCAATATTCAATTAAACATTCTGCGGTCTCACAACCTAAACAAAACACTTCAGTATGTATCCGCAATCTGGTAACCTGTATCCAGTTCAGACCTAAATTACAGTAATATTACTAAATCCCTGTACTGGGCTTTAGAGACTCAAAAGACAATTAGCAAAACAAGTCTACAAAACTAGTATAGAGAAAAAAACAGCGTGATGCAGTAATGATTTAAATACTCACCCTAAACTAAAGTGAACCAACAAACCACAATAAAACTTTGAAGAGACGACCTACTAACATTCAGCATAATGAGAGATGTTCCAGACACCAAAAAGCAATGCAACAACGATGGTGTGATCTTAAATTGCACATAAAAAAGAAATGGAGCTAGAAACGTATAAAGTACACACCAAGACAAGCACCACACAGGATCTGTCAATTGCATTTCTCTATTCTTTTTCCTTGAGCAGAATCTCTTTAAATGAATGCCTTTTCTTTTCTTAAATGTTGTTTTGCAAGCGCTTTTATATGTCTGCCTTTTTCTTTTGTTTTTCCTGGTACTGTTTCCCGAAGGAAGGTCTTTGTGAGTTCAGAAGACTTTTCATAACGTGTAAGTCTTTATTTTGTTTTGACAGTGGTAAGGTGGTCTTAGTGCTGCACATCTGCATTTATAATACTGTATCGAATTTCCTCATTAGTGATGTAGGTTTTTGAATTATTTTTTAAAGCATCTAAGTTCTATTGTGCATGAGCCTCCTCTCTAGTTATGCAGCTAGAATCCAAGATTCGCAGGCATACAAGAATGTGGCCATTACCAAGGAACTCATCAAGCTTTTTTTAAAGACAGGCAGAGACGTAACTATGGTATATAATTCCAAGTGCGGCTGATTTGTTACATATGCCCATACATACATGGCGCGTTTAAACTTTGCAAAGCTACTAAATTGCATACATATATTAAACATAAATGAATAACAGCACCAGGGACCAAGTTTTTAAGGGAGAAAGTAGTGAATTAAAATGCTACGAAAATAAGGGCATAAGCCGACCACGGCTTGAACCTGTGACTCTGGAATGCCTATCGATAACGCACTAAGCGAAACTAACCTCTAGACCATCGGAAAGTCCAATAAAACATTCTTCTGATCCAGAATCATTTCGCCCGTATGCAAATTACCACCCCAGTGGTCAAAAGTCACAAGCTCCAGCTAGCCCCTGTTATTCATTTATGTTTAATATATGTATGTATCATTTGTTTCAGCACCTAGCTTCAACCCTGGATTTACTACTACATTGCAGCAATGTCTGTCTTGGTCTATGTTTCTGTAGAGACATTATTATTTTTTGAAGTTTCTTGTCTTAAACTTAAAGTCTTAATGTTACATTTAGTAATTGACATTGATAAGTCGTCGGTCTAATGGTATAAAGGTTTCACAATAGCTAGAGCAGAATACTGTCAATGTGGGTTTACAGGTTTATCTAGGGTATAACTTGCTCTACCGGGTTCCCCACGTCAACGCTGATTATTAAATTCCTGTCTGGCTTGTCTAGCCGTGGCTCGTCTGCCCGGTCACCCCTGACAGTTTATTAGTTAACATGTTAGAATTATTACACAGAACAAGTAATATAGGTAAGTTAACCTATATCAGTTAATCAATAGCAGATATTATATGATATGAATGATGAATAAGTGTCAAGGTCAAGAACAAGTTATACAAATTATTCAAAATAAATATAGCACACCTTAAGCTTAGTGCCACAGTTCTAAATGTACTAATGAATTATATGGTTAGTAAACACAGTAATGTAAACAAACATTTTGTAAACAACAGTAAACTACTTGAACTGTTGACCTAAATTTTTGTTTTTGAAAAACAACTCGCAAATGTAAATATTGTTGATTTTTTTCCAAGTGGTCAACACTTGAATGCTATCATTTTTTATGCTATTCTACTTTAAATACCACATATGTGTGCTTAGAGTAATATAAGAAATACTGAACACAAATATACTTGTATAGATGTATGTAAACTTTATTGGGAACTTCTTCAATAAATTCACTTAGTGTGTCAGATGATACACATTGGGTGTGTTATATTATATAAATAATTGGATGTAAAATAACTTTAAAATTATTTTTTAATTGAGATGTCAATGTATGTTATCAGAATGAGCACATAATAATTAAACATGCTCATGTAAAATATTTCAGTAAATATAAATAGATATATTATTATTTAACTAGATTTCATGAGACTAAAGCCTCAAATTGTATTGATATTTTTTCAATAACATACTTGTACAGTAGATGTAATCATACTAATGTATATTTTTCTAAGCAAACATTTTGAGAATTGAACAATGCATTTGTCAATTAGTATATGGAACCATTCATAGTTAAAATGAATGACATGTCATTAATACTTATGTATAATTGAGCAAGCAGTATTGAAGTGATTAATTAGATCAACTTGACATGAGTGATTAAGCTACTAGACATATATATAGAACATTACTATCATATGAACTTTTGTAAAAGATTTTTTTCAAAAATCTTTTCTAGGGGAAGGGGCGTATGTAACATCAGTTGTAGAACCCCTGTAATATTTGGTGACTAGTAATCACTGAACCATTCCGTGCAAGCCGCACGAGATTTTGTCTGGACGGAAGCTGACCACGAGGTGGACAAGTTAGTTGATTTTAGACTCTGGTAGAGAGAGGAGTGTTTTGAATATTATTGACAAGTAGAGCAATGTACAAGTATTGAAGTTATTAGAATTGATTTGTATTCAGGACTTATTTTCTTGGATGTATTTTGTGATGGCTGAAGTCGCCAATATCTTTTGTGATTTATTATTTGTGTGTAATAAAAACCATGTCTGCTACCAGTGAGTCTATTAATTATTGTAAATATTGTGGTCAAAAAGTTCAGCATGTTAGTGTTCTCACGCATTAGCAAATCTAGTGCGCGAGTGAAAGTATTTAACTAAGAATACAAAGGAATATTATATCATCTACAAGATCTACATAACACGACATTCGTGTTATCACGCCTACAACGAAAACCAGGCTGTGACATGTAGTGGCCAGTAAAGGTGTCTTTAAGACAGTGAACCTACACTTCTCGTTTAGCGCAAGTATATACCTTAGACCGAAACATTTTTTTTTCTCTCAAGATGGCGTCAAATTAAGCATGGGCTAAATCCAGATTGCTCACAAGATGTACATGGCAATTTAGGGATTTACGAGACATTGCAGTCCAACCTGTAATAAAGTAAGCTATAAAACATCATCACTAGATCTAATAAAGCTAAACGACTGACATTCTGCAGTACGCCACAGAAAACACCTGCCTGACCTCTGTCTAGACAAGATTCCAACATTGTGACATGTTGAAATTCAGGTCATCGCTAACTAGATCTAGGTCATCAAAAACTAGCTAGACATTAGCACCAGTTACGGCATTACAGACAGACTGAGCCAGTCAAGTATCGCAAATAGCTTTGCCAAAGCTATTCCACATCTGCATGCTGAGATTCATCAACTACATCAGCCCTGTGTGAAACCGAGAGCAGAAGTCAACCCTGTTCCGAGAGCTACCTGTGTGAAAGAAAGAGCTGCACCACTCAAGACATCGTTTGATGACAGATACACCGCTTCATCATCGAGTGCTCGCCATTATTCATCATTGGCACACTCAGACTCTGACATGGTCACTACCATTCAAGTCTTGTAGAAAGATTGCTCTCAGTTGAGACATTCTTCTACTTATGGTCAATATTTTTTTTTCAGCATACTGATGGATACCCTGATTTGATATTATTGATTAGGCTACTGAGGAGTTATATATAGCCTAATATACAAGTACCTGCACAAGTTCTATCTCTTATCTTGTATCATTCCAAGAATTGTATTATATTAATTGGAACTAACAGAAGCCCCTAGTAAGTGATTATCTTAAATTACCTTTTTGTGAACTTCCTAACCACTGTGGATTATTTTGTGGATTATTATTCCTAACCACTGTGGATTATTATTTTGGACCACTTGACAGAACTTGTATTAATTGTTAATTGGAGCATTTGAGCCATCTTATGGCATAGAACTGGATTATTTTATTACTACTTAGATGCTCATATTGATGTGTTTTCTTAATTGGATTACTTACATGAATTATTATTGAACTACTCAAGCCGTATTCGCATTTGACAAGCTACAAGAGAGAAGAGGATTAATCTACACTAATCTACAAGAGAAGAACTTGTAAGTTATAATTAACAAATTGAATATATACATATGATTATAAAGTACATTGATTTTGCTTTGATACAGCAGTAATTAAAGTTGATTATTAATTGGAGTTAGTGATTGATAACTCTTGGCATTCTTGGAGCCATATTTTCATTTCAATTTTTCTAAGTGTTTTTTAAGGGTGGCTGGAGAGGGACTATTTTATGACTTATCATAATAGGATCTATTAGGGAATATCCTATCTGTTCTTTTACCTTCAATAAGACCCAATGCGTTTGAGGTCATCCTTGTTGGTAGGGAGGTACTAGATCATATTGGGAATTAATTAGCTGTTTTAGTCTTGTTTGTGTATTTTTTCAGAGTATTCTGTTTGTATTTATATTGTTGTTTGTGTAAAGCCTTGTATTTACATATCTGTAACTCTCCTGTCTCATCTCTTCTTTTTATTGATTCTTTTATAGCAGACTGTGTCGTCATTCCTATTGTTTCTGTGTTTGTTTTTTATACATTGTACATATATTTTTTACTTCTTATTAATTTAAATTTTTTTATTTTTTCTATTATAACTGGCATAAACAATAGCCATACACACTTAATATTGAGAAATATTTGAACTCAAAATAATGCTACATTGAAACATATTTGAGCTATTGCATTTGTGAATAATATTGATTTGATACATATAATTATTTGAATATATGACTATTAAGAAAAATTATTGATCTTATATTTATTTTGTAAAAATATATTGCATCATAACATACACATTCTTCCAGTGTAATATTTGTAACATCTCATTTATTTTTTTTTGCAACTATATACTTTGATTAATTTACTTCCTTAACTTCTCATTAAACATAAATTGATACATTAACAATAACCATAGCATCATATGATAAAATTCTAGAACTTGTAAAAGTAATGGAACTAGGTGATAAAAAGAGACAATTTATAGAAAAAGAATTAGAAAAGGCAGAAAAGAAAGAAAGGGAGGAAAAAGATAGAATAGAAAAGAAAGAAAAAGAAGATAGGGAAGAAAAGAAACAAATTAGAGATAGGGAAGAAAGAGCTGTGGAAAGAGCTCATCAGAAAGAACTAAAAGAACTAGAGACTAAACAAAAAGAATTAGAGGCAAAACAAAAAGAAAGTCAGGACAAAGTAGAGTTAGCCAAATTGAAAGCAGCCAAAATTAACCCCAACATTATTACCCAGCAAACTAGTAACAAACCATTCATCTCTAAATTTCAAAAATTTAACATTAAGGAGGAAACATTAGAAAATTACCTAGTCCAGTTTGAACATATTTCATCCACTTACAACTTAAACAATGAGGATATGGCAAAACATCTTTTAGCCAATTTATCAGGAGAACCCCTAAATATAATAAGCACACTCACAGCTGAACAAAAAAAAGACTACATAGCTGTTAAAACTAGACTTTTGGAACATTTTGGAAAAAGTGAAGACTATTACTAAAACTCTTTAAAAAAAAAAATTAAACTAAACAAGGATGGAGACTTCAACAGGATTATCTTTGACATGAAGGCAAATATGCTTAAGTGGTTAGAACTAGCTAAGTGTGACATAAAAGATCAAATTCAAATTTTAGACATGATCCTAATTGACAATGTACTGTCCAATGTAACAGATTTAGTGTTCACTTTTCTTAAAGAAAAGAAAGTAAAAACAGAAACTGATCTCATTACTAATTTAAACCTTTTTAAAGATAGCCATCCTGGTCATACCATGGATAAAAGAGACCTACATGAATTAGCAGCAACAGTTAGTACATCAAACAGTAATACTAATGATAGATTTAAATTTTCTAACTCAAAAACTTGCTTTAATTGTGGCGAGAAGGGCCATGTTAAAAGCCAATGCAGACAAACTAATACTAGCAACTTTAGATATAGAAGTTACACTAATTACCACAACCCTAGCAACTACAATCAAAATAATTACAACAATCCTAGTAACTATAACAACCAATATAGAAACTACAGATCAAACCAGAGTGCAAGCCCTAGAGAAAGAAGGAGCCTTAGAAATAACTTCTATTACAATAACTATGATGCTAATAGACAATCAAGGAGAGACACATACAACCATCAGTCTAACTACAATACTAACTATCAAAACAGAAACAGAAATAGAAGCAATAACAATAACAACAATGTTCAAAGAGAAGAGAATGTTGCTTACTTACAAGCAGACATGTCTAAAGTAAATGTCTTTCCATCCTATGTAAATTCAGTGGAAATTAAAGCAATGAGAGATTCTGGTGCAACAACATCAATAGTAAGATCCAATCTAGTCAAACCAGAACAATATTTAAAAGAAACTGTTAAGGTGATCTATGCCAATGTACAAAAATTTGACATATGTAAAACTGCCAAGGTCTGGATTGAATCTCCCTGGATTACAGGTGAGATAAAGGTAGTTGTAATGGATACCCCTGCCCAAGACCTCATAATAGGGAACTCACATGGTGTTAAAGATTTGACAATAACTCAGCTAGATTCATGGATAAAAAATAGACAAAAAAAATGGTATCTACATCATCAAATAGCAGCTGTACAAACTAGATCACACAAAAAAATAGTGCCAGAGATTGAATTGCCAAATATTCTATTCAATGAATTAGGAACCACCAGACAAGAATGAATCAAAATGCAAAACAGTGACCCTATAGTACAAGATTTGCTAAGTAAAGACTATAATAAAATAAATTTAAACAACCATCATATCTTAGCCAACAACCTAGCCATAAGATGTAATAGAAGCAAAGATAGCACAAGAATTCAAATAATAATTCCACAAAGCCTAACACCCAAAATACTTAAAATGGCCCATGATGATCCAACAGCAGGCCACTTTGGCAAAAAGAAAACACATGCCAAAATTTCAGAAAAATTCTTTTGGCCCAAGATGAAGACTCAAAAGACTATATAGATTCTTGTCCAGAATGTACTAAACAAAAAGTCATACTTAAGGCACCTCTACAAAAATCAGATAAAGCCCATTGCTTCTGGGATAAAATAGCCATTGATATTATGGGCCCATTAAATACAAGTACCAAGGGAAATAAATATATATATTGGAAATCATAGATATAGCAACCAGGTGGGCAGAAGCTTTTCCTCTTAGGGATATTAGGGCAGAAGATATATGCACCTCACTAAGAACAATATTCCTAAAGTTTGGATTCCCAAACAAAATTCTATCAGATAATGCATCCAACTTTAAATCAAACTTAAATAAAGCCTTCGCAGAAATGACTAACATCAAACTGGTACACAGTACAATTTATTCGCCACAATCCAACAGTGTGATTGAAAGATGGAACAAGACAATCAAAGAAATAATTTATAAATTAGAAACAGAAGCAATGAATACTTGGAATCAGACTTTAAACTATGCTATTTTTGCTTACAACACTACTACTCATGAAACAACAAAATTCAGTCCATATCAATTAGTTTTTGATAGGAAACCTAAAGGTCCACAAGAACTATGGGCTGATATGTTAGATCTAGAGAACTATGAAGAATTCCATCCATGGATAACACAAACAAAACAAAATTTAAGGCAGGGAATAAAGTTAGCTGATATAAACATGGATAAAAACTTAAACAGACATAGATATAAAAAATAAGAACAGAAAATTAAGGACATTAAACATAGGAGACCAAGTATATGTCAAGATAGAAAATAAGTATAGTAAGAACAAAAATGAAGGTCCATATAGTAGGCAAAATAAACAACAAAGTGTACAAAGTAGACAAAAATGGCAAAGAATGTAAACTGAGCATAGACAAATTAGTAAAATTTCCTAGAAGAAAATTTGAAGAAATAGAAGTAATTGATAGGGATACAGAGTCAATAGGAACTATACAAGAATATGCTGCAAACACTACAACTATTCATGCTACCACCCAAGACTCAGGTAATGATAGGACCAATATAGATAACTTGATAGGAAAATACAATGATGTCATTACATTGAAACTAGGCTGCACTGATCTAATTCAGCATTCAATACACTTAAATAAGACACTACCATCTAAAACAAAGGCATATAACATCCCAAAGGCCTATGAGGAATTAGTAAAAGTAGAACTAAAGAAATTACTAAGTGAAAACAAGATAGAAAAATCAGATGTATGCTCTTATGCATCACCCATGGTAATTGTTAAGAAAAAAGATAATAGTGTAAGAATCTGTTGTGACTATAGAGAGCTAAACAATTGTACTATTATAGATCCTGAACCTTTACCTGATACAGACACTATAATTAATATGCTAAGTAGAGCCTCACTGTTTACCACCATGGATCTAAATAGAGGATTCTTGCAAATAAAAATGGAAGAAATGTCTAAACAATACACAGCTTTCAAATGTATTTTACCTGGGTTTGAAGGGATATATGTATGGAATGTCATGCCATTTGGGTTAGTTAACAGCACAGCTACTTTCCAAAAATGTATGAGTAAACTATTATCAGGCATAGACAATGTAATTTCATATGTGGATGACATTTGTGTTTTCACTAAGTCAGAAAAGGAACACCTAGACACACTTTAACAAATATTTGCTCGACTAAAACAACATAAGATAATTGCTCCCAATAAATTAAATCTTGTAAAGGATGAAATTCAATTTTTAAGGCTACAACATTACTAATAACAGAATAACTCTACCAAAGCAAACCTAAGTAAAATAAAAAACATTAAGGAACCTAAAACAAAAAAGGATGTCAGAGCACTATTAGGCTTGTGCAACTTTTATAGAAAATTCATACCAAACTATGCCCAACTAATTCACCCCTTAGTAGAGTTTACTAAGAAGAAACATTCAAATATAATAAACTTAGATGATAGCAGCAGAGAGGCACTAACTAGACTAAAGGATAAGTTTAATGAGAAACTAGAATTAGTGAGTATTGATCCTATTTCACAACTCCTACTGTACACTGATGCATCTAATAATGGTATAGGAGCATGCCTACTGCAACAGAAAGAGTCATATCTGAAACCTATAGTTCATATAAGTAGAACATTATCTAAAGCAGAAAGAAAATATTCAATAATAGAAAAAGAACTATTAGCTATAGTATGGAGCATAGTCAAACTGAAACACTATTTATTAGGAAGATTTTTTACAATTAAATGTTACCATAAACCATTGTTAGCACTTAAAAGAAAAGAACTAAAGAATAACAGAATAAATAGATGGTCACTAATTTTATCTGATTACAAGTTTGACCTACAAAGTATACCTGGTCATGAAAATGTATTAGCTGATTTTTTATCAAGACAGGTAGATCATGAAACAGATACAAATGAGGACAATGATATTGTACATATCAGTCAAAGTATTTTAACTGAGTAACTTCATAATACAATTAGAAACAACTTGACATTTTTCAATCAGGTCAAGCTGACATTTTTTCTAGTTATGTAACTAGGTCATGACATATTTTTGTTACACTTGTATCATTTTATGGGGTCATGATGACATTTTCTTTTCTCATTGATGCTATTGTACTATCATTTTTTATTAACTGTGCATTACATATTTACTTATCACAATTTGACAATAACATAGAATATCACAATAACTAAATGTGCTAATGATTTATATGGTTAGTAAACACAGTAATGTAAACAAACATTTTGTAAACAACAGTAAACTACTTGAACTGTTGACCTAAATTTTTGTTTTTGAAAAACAACTCGCAAATGTAAATATTGTTGATTTTTTTCCAAGTGGTCAACACTTGAATGCTATCATTTTTTATGCTATTCTACTTTAAATACCACATATGTGTGCTTAGAGTAATATAAGAAATACTGAACACAAATATACTTGTATAGATGTATGTAAACTTTATTGGGAACTTCTTCAATAAATTCACTTAGTGTGTCAGATGATACACATTGGGTGTGTTATATTATATAAATAATTGGATGTAAAATAACTTTAAAATTATTTTTTTTCTCATAATTGAGATGTCAATGTATGTTATCAGAATGAGCACATAATAATTAAACATGCTCATGTAAAATATTTCAGTAAATATAAATAGATATATTATTATTTAACTAGATTTCATGAGACTAAAGCCTCAAATTGTATTGATATTTTTTCAATAACATACTTGTACAGTAGATGTAATCATACTAATGTATATTTTTCTAAGCAAACATTTTGAGAATTGAACAATGCATTTGTCAATTAGTATATGGAACCATTCATAGTTAAAATGAATGACATGTCATTAATACTTATGTATAATTGAGCAAGCAGTATTGAAGTGATTAATTAGATCAACTTGACATGAGTGATTAAGCTACTAGACATATATATAGAACATTACTATCATATGAACTTTTGTAAAAGATTTTTTTCAAAAATCTTTTCTAGGGGAAGGGGCGTATGTAACATCAGTTGTAGAACCCCTGTAATATTTGGTGACTAGTAATCACTGAACCATTCCGTGCAAGCCGCACCAGATTTTGTCTGGACGGAAGCTGACCACGAGGTGGACAAGTTAGTTGATTTTAGACTCTGGTAGAGAGAGGAGTGTTTTGAATATTATTGACAAGTAGAGCAATGTACAAGTATTGAAGTTATTAGAATTGATTTGTATTCAGGACTTATTTTCTTGGATGTATTTTGTGATGGCTGAAGTCGCCAATATCTTTTGTGATTTATTATTTGTGTGTAATAAAAACCATGTCTGCTACCAGTGAGTCTATTAATTATTGTAAATATTGTGGTCAAAGAGTTCAGCATGTTAGTGTTCTCACGCACTGAAAGTATTTAACTAAGAATACAAAGGAATATTATATCATCTTCAAGATCTACATAACACGACATTCGCGTTATCACGCCTACAACGAAAACCAGGCTGTGACAGTCCCTAAACAAGGAAAATACGCATTTCTTTTGACCGCCATTCACAAGATTATATTACCAACTATTTTAGAGCTACACCACGAAAAAGAAAGTCAAATAAACTAAAACCCCAACACTTGGAAAGAAAACACTTCTCTTTTAAAATGTCTATATCTTGTGTTGTTTTTACTGTTCTATTATGCATTCGTCTACTAATAATTTGACATTTTGTTACTGAATTAATGCAATTTAGTAAATCATTTTTGTAAATTAAAAATAGTTGTAAACCTAAGACGTTCTTTAAGGTACACCTGAGTTTACTGTGATTGGTGATGATTTAAAGCCATTTATTACTACAGTTAGCCGTTTCCCTATCAAAAAATCTTTAATCCACTAAAGCAATAAACAATAAATGCCAAAAAAAAAAATTATTTAAAAGCAAACTCTGGCGGTGAACTTTGTGAAATCTAATAAGATACCCTCCATTTGCTCATTATTATCTTATTGAGAAAGGTGACCCATCAGCATATTCTTGAAACCGGGCCCACGACACCTTGCTACGAAACTGTTTGGACACATCAGCTGCGTGGATATGGAAGCTGATGTGTGGAGGAATTCCTTCTGACCATAGCAATATCATTCCTGTACCTGTGAAAATTTAAGTCGCGCAAAAATTCATACCATTTTTTTCTGCTTTTTAGCTACACATTCATATAATCTAAATCAACCAATACATCTATTTTAAGAACGTTAAATGCATGTCGTATAAAAAAATACATTAAACCTGCCCATAAAACCTAACCTGCATAAAGTCAGCGAAACGGTCTTTAGTGTAAAAATTAGCTAGACTTTCGCCGCCATAGCCATACCAAAAACCGAAATTTAATTCTACTGTCAGTCCATCGAATCCATTATCACGTAAATGTCTTACACACGCTTGAAAAAGCTCACTTCTTTTCGCTGGATTCAGATACATTTCATAAAATGTTAAAATGTAGAAAGCCATCACGAATTTCACTTTTGGGTTTTGTCTTTTAGATTGTAATATCCATGGGTATCTGGAAAAAAAACGATTAAAGAGCATTAGTATTGTAATGTATTTCGTTAGGGTTAAAATAGGGGTGATGGCGGTATCGATTGTTTGGCGCTTCTGCGGTGTCTAATGCAAACAAACCAACGTAATCCAGAATCCACTAACATCGGCAAAAGACCGAACAATCAATAGGAGTTAGTCTGGCTGGCTGCCTGGTCGTGCGGTTTGCTCGCTGGACTGTCGTTCGGATTTATCGATGGTCGAGGGTTCAAATCCTGCCCGCTCCCATCCCCCGTCGTCCTGCGGGAGGTTTGGACTAGGAAGTAAACTATCTTCAACTCTGAAGGAACACCCGAAATATGTCAAACATTTTACAAAAACATAGTCGACGCTGATGCCAGTGGCGTAGCATCCATGGCGCGAAAGGGTTCAATGAACCCGGTCCCAAGACCATTTAGGGGCCCCACCCGATGGTTTAAAAACCATGGGGCCACCGCCGGATTTACATCCTTGCAATATAATCTCTATCTTAAGGCCTCCATGAAATATTCAGTAGTTACATACAGTATCTGGATTATACGGGGCCCCATATCTCAAATAGGCTAGCTTAAGGACTTTTCAACTCTAAATAAAGCACTGCATGTCGTGACCAATAGTGGCCTACCCTACACTGTAAAAAAAAAAGGTTAACAAATTAAAACGTTTTCTTAAATATCCTAAACGTCAAATCAAATTTGATATTAAAATCAAAACTTTAAACTAGAGTCATTGTAAGGAACTGCTTTCATCAGGTTTATTTTAATGTGGTGACGGTGCGGTGGTGTTGACGTTGTGGTCCCACACTTCCATTCTTTTTTTTTTTTTCATGTCGGTTAATTAAACCGTTGATATGCCTTTTTGTTTTCCATATATTTTTCTATTACCTATTACCAGAAATCTAGATTTAGACTTAAAATTAGATATGAAACAAGCAGAACAAACTTCATATTCTGTTACTTAGGGAAACGTTACAGATGCTGACTTTTTAGATTCTTCTAGTGACTCATTTGTGGAGATGGGTTTAAAATAAAAATTTTAAGATAGAGCGATATATACATTTATCATACAATAGTGTCTTCCACTTGAATGGCTGCTTCGTCGTCTGGTATATGCACTGGAAAGTCTTTTGGATGGTCTAGAGTTGTTGTTTTGTTTTTTTTGTTTTTCGACTGAACCGTCAAAAAATGATAGGCCTACTAAATCCTTAACTTCACCAACAAGCTTGCCAAACATGCAGACACCATGATAGACTGAGAACGGTGGATAATGTAAACAAGGAGCACATTGAAGAAGTTAACATTTACCGACTGAAAGTAATTCATCGCATAGTGAATGTTAGTTTTAACTTTTGTATGCAACAAGTTAAAAATTTGCATAGTTATTTCTGATAACTTTTAAAGCAATAATTAATTTTCAAAACAAAATCAACCACAGCGATTAATGTATCGATATAAGTAAGTTAGTTCCCATGAGTTTGAATTCTAGTCGTACTATCTTTTTTAGCGGCTCCCGTAATGAGAAAAGCTGCTATTAGGTTTGTGCAAAATGTCCGTCTGTCCATCTGTCTGTCTGTCACACTCAGATTTCGAAAACTAGAAGAGAAATGAAATGCGATACGGCTTGAAAATTGTAGGTGCAACGGCTACTTTTGGTTTTCTAAAAGCAAACCGTTTAGTTTATAAAATTAATTATGCAAGCGATTTTTTCATAAAAATACACCAATTCTAAAACAATTACGTAAATGTAAGGGAGGCAATGTTGCAACATGTTAACAAAGAATGACTATTGTTTGTGTATTTTATTTATCACTAAGTCAAAGATATTTATAAAATGAACAAGAAATGTTCACTACAAATATAAATATTAGTTATATGTGTTTTTTTCTGGTCAACTAGCTGCTAATATTAAGCGAAAACATTTATGTTTGTTTATAAAGATTAAGAATGCACTTTGTGTGTAAATATCACGCACATTTTTTTATGGACTCTTTATGCAGCGACATTCGTGCAGTAGCGTGACAAGTATCTACAAGACATAATGCTACCAGTTCCCTAAAAATTTAAAAAATAACCAGATTTTATTATTTTTTTGTTTAGTGCCCCCATCAGAATAAAAGAGGCTTATTTTTGTGCGTTTTGTCTGTCGGTAGGTCTGTCCTTGATGTTTACATTAAAAAATAACTCTAAAAGCTATTGAAGATCTGTTTTACCCTTTAATGTTCCTCCCGTAACATCTCAATAGTTTTAAGTATCTATAAATAATGGTTGGGAATTTTTTGTGTGCAAAACTAATCAACGCCAACGTATGTTTGTTTGCTCTTCTAACCTATGTTACATTCAATTTCCATGCTTAAACGTTGCAAAAACACATTATCAATAATATTTTGTTCCGTTTTTTTTATGTAAGTAGCATATAAATGCTAAATCAAAATCTCTATACTGACTTATATTTTATTAACTGTAAAAATGTTCCGGATATTGTTTTATAAAAAAATGAATTATGTCAAATGATTGTTTGAAATCGCATAATTGACTAATATTATACGTATATTTTTTGACAATGCGTCATTATAATTTGATTATCGATATCAAATTGTTCCGTAGTTTTATCTTTAAACAATTTTTTTAAATATCGACATTAGGGTGTACAGGGCTTTAAAAAAAGAAAGTAATTTACTAGAAACGATTAATGAAAATCGCTTTTAAGACATTTAATTTTCTTGCTGAAACATAGCATAAATTATTTTTTTTAATCGATAAAGATTGTTCCGGATGTAGTTTTGAAAAGAAATTGAATTACATTAATTACATCTTCTTACAAATCGTCGCCAAAAGTTCCGAATTTTTTTTTAAATCCACGAACGCCAAATAACTGTTTGAACTCCCTCTTCTAATTAATAAAACAAATAATCTTCTCACTTACGAAAAAATGTTGTTCCGGATTTTTATGAAAAATATTTTAACTCCCTTCTCTCTTACAGTACATATAATTTTCTAGCTAAAACATTACAAAATCTAATTATAAATAATATTATGTTCCTTTTTAAAGAAAAACAACTTCCAAACATCAAAGTATGGTATGAAAATCTCTCCACAAGGCTGTGGTCCATCTAATTTTCATACGAGACCATCCATAAAATTTGATTGACGGTTTTACATTTGTCTGGAATTCTCTTTTTCTTTTCTTTTTATACAAACATCCGGAACAATCTAATATATAAACTTAAATCTATTGTGTTCATACTTAAATTTATTGTGATG
Organism: Biomphalaria pfeifferi; assembly: GCA_030265305.1. Taxonomy (NCBI): domain Eukaryota; kingdom Metazoa; phylum Mollusca; class Gastropoda; family Planorbidae; genus Biomphalaria; species Biomphalaria pfeifferi. Next base: position 1,270,775 of record JASAOG010000119.1, on the reverse strand, counting down.
TTTCGAAACGTTAAATAAAGGTTAATCTAATTTTTAATTGCTTTTAGTTGATTTTTTATAATAATGACGGACAGACCGACTGATGGACAAAACGCAACAACAATGCGGCTTTGATCCTCTTTAAATTTATTTTATTAGAACTCAGTGTACTAGCGTCTATGAACCCTCGTGAAATATCTCGTGTTAATAAAGACATTTTTTTGGTACTAGCCTATTGTGAGGTAATTGAATTTTTTGTTGACGTCATATAGATGGATTCTTTAAATGTAATGCTAAAAGAACGCACTCGGTGCACCAAGGACTATAACCCCTCGAAAAAATGATCGTATTAATGAAGGCATTTTTTAGTCTAACTATGCCGTGTGACGTAGTGTTTCTTTTCCTTTGACGTCATATGAAATGAAATGAAATGCTAAAAGAACTCGGTATAGTAATGTTTATTAAGCCTCGTTATGTGACTCGCATTTAAAAAAGAAATGATATCTTGATTTAGATCAAATCTAGATTTTTAAAACTAGGTCTAGATTTTTATTACAGTGTATCTAGATCTGGATTTATATTCTAATTAAAATCATTTTAGAGTCTAGATCTAGAAATTCTAGATCTAGTTTAGATTGATATAGACTAGATCAAGATGTAGAATTTCAATTTCTAGACTTAAAGTGTAGATTTTGATTTCCAAACGTCTTGATCTTGTATAATACAGACGTTACTTCAAAAAAGGAGATGATTACGTCCTACGCGTCATGATCAATATTGCAATGTTATAATATACTAAAACTAATCTACTATTTTTAAATTTAATGTTGCATTCAGTCTATAGATGGATTATCTAGGATATTTTTTTTACTTAAATCTTATCTAAATTACAGCTACATTATTCCAAATATATATTCTAGATCTAGTAGATACAGATCTTAAGAGTGCTAAATCAGAAGTTTAATTTAGGTAGATCTACATCCTCATTCTAGTTCCATTTAAATGAAAATGCCGATATCTCTGTTGATAGTCCTAACTGTGCTGTGACATCGAAGTACAAGCACGATATCTCTGTTGATAGGCCTAACTGTGCTGAGACATCGAAGTACAAGCACGATATCTCTGTTCTTTTTTTTTTGTTTGCTTGTTTTTGATTTAGAAATCAATGTCGAAAGATTATCTAAAATCGCTCGTTTGACATATTGTACGTATCCGGTAGATGTCATACCGTAATGTGTAATATATCACTTTATTAATTATAGGCTGCTAGTTTATTATTAAGTAAAGAGCAATGCCTGGACGTGCTATTAGCGTGCTGAACTAATTATGTCTACGGTCCCGGGTTGTTTGTTTGTTTGTTTTACAGGTTTCGGATGTTCCTTCGTGGTTGAAGATAGTTTACTTCCTAGTCCAAACCTCCCGCAGGACGACGAGGATGGGAGCATGCAGGGTTTGAAGCAGGGACCATCGATAAATCTGAACGACAGTCCAGCGCGCAATGTGCACGACCATGCAGGGTTCATATCCTGCTCGTTGCCATCCTCCATCTTCCAGCGAGAAGTTAATTATTTTAAACTTAGAAGTAACAACCGAATCATGCAAAACAAAACAAACATCATTTTTTACAACAAAAAATGAATCTTTCAGACATTATTACTTGTGACCATCAAAATTAAATCACGTCTTGAATATTCCTTGCGAAAAGGCAGATCTGACAGGGATCTAACTCCGACGGGGGCCGTCTCTGAGTTTGTGTGATAACACAAACTCTCATTGTAATTTTGTTTAAAATGTAAAATACATTGCAAAATAGATTAGAAATATTTTTACCAATAGTATTTTTTTCAGCGCATTTTTTATGCATCTTTCTTTCATAATTTGCTATCATCATATCACAAGTATGGGTGTGCAAAGAAGGGGGTTTCTGTGTTAAGGCTTCCGTGATCGCTTTTGTTTTCGAAAATTATTTGTACGACTTGATATTTAACTCGAGGGCTCAGGCCAACTTAAGCCAAAATAGACTCCTCTGTCAGCGAAGCGCTTTTAAAAATAGAAGGTTTATAATTATCTATCTATTGTTCATTTCAAAATTTTAAGAAAACATAAAAGGGGACTAATTCAATTTTTATACCACATCAGTCAAATACGTTTTCTTTCCCTTGTTAAATAACAAACAAAATAATTAACTACCAATTGGTAAGCAACTAATTGGTAGGGATTATTTTATTTTTCTACTTGTTTTTTTCAGGTACTAGAATTAATTGTGATCAATTTTAACTTGATCCTAGATTTGGTGTGGGAAAAATAACGTAAAGAGAGTCAATAAAAGCTTTGTAAAAATACATGCGATCAAAGTTGACATACCTAAATCCTTAGCATTGTAAGAGTTCATAAAGATATCAAATCCGAAAAATGAATGACGTTCTCAACGCTCTGATTAGCAGAATCGTAATATCATTGTTGCATATACATATATGTTATGACTACTATATTTAAGAAGTTTTATAAGGCTAGGTGGGAAATGTAAAAGTGTATGAGTAGTAAAAAGTAGATACATAGATTTTGTACAATGTATTTTATTTTGTTCTTGATTTTGTTTATAATTATCCAATTCAAAATTCATTTGTAAAAAAAAATTATCAAAATGGTGTGGTAGAAATACCTAAAAGAAACGTTAATACTAGAATCATTATATAGGCCTGATGATACTAAGAAGTAAATAGGTATTGGGTTTAAATGTATGGTAATATGACTGTGGTGAGTTAGTTATAAGTCATGAATAAGTCATGTTGTTTGGATATGCATAGGGCAAGACTTGTTTTGTTAACTATGTGATTGCGGATTAAATGAGTGTGTTTTGCTCAGAAATAAGAGAAGAATTTAGATGTTGTTGGTATAATAAATATGTGCTTTGTTAGGATTCTTGTGTTTCTTAATACATGTTATTGAGAAGTTAGAATTTCAAATCGTTAACTATTACGTTTGGAAAATGAAATGATAGACGTTCGATATACATCGAACTTGTCGAACAAGGGAGGGGGGGGGGGGGGTGTACGTGCGTAGCATAGTGTGAATGCGAAATGGTGCGAATGTGTGTTGAAATTGTTATTGAAATGGAAATCTAAAAATGAGCAATCAAAACGAAGTTGTAATTGCCATAGTATTGTTTATAATTAAGATTAAAGTCTTCATAACCCATTTTAGATGAGTCTCATCTATCGTAACACTTAATAACATTTGAATGTTGTGGTCTACTGCAAAACTAAAATTGACTATAAAGAAGACTAAAATGTAGGAATCACTTGTCAAAGTAAAATGGAATAAATAGAAAGTTCTTATTATATAAAAATTGCCGACCCGAAAATAAAATTGAATATAGAGCACTAGAATGTTTGAATCACCGGCAAAAACTGAAATTGAATATAGAGAGATCTACTTATATTCGAATTTCGGATGGGGGGGGGGGGGAGAAAAAAAAATACTTACAAGTCTTTCACTGGGGTTCTGACAGTAAAAACATTTTCTTCATTATTTACCACCGATGCAATAATAATATAAGGACAGAGATTTATATCGATGTATGAAGTAGTCAGCCTTGATTGAGAGCTCATTAATGGGTTGAACCTGCACATTAACATTTTGCATTGCCCTTCAAGAAAATGAAACATTGAATATTAATTAAAATTTTAAAACATGTAGAAAAAAGTAAGAACTGTGTTACTTGTGTGATCTTACATATGTATAGTACGTATCTGTTGGATGAGAACATGCAGACCAATAGGGATGTCAAACAGTTATTTGGCGATGGTAGATTGTCATACAAACATTCGTAACGATTAATATTTGGCAACAATTGATAAGAAAATTAACATAATTTAGGTCAATATCTTTTTTTAATAACATCCTTCACAAATAAAAAGCCTTGTTTAAGATTTCAGCAAGAAAATTATTTGTAAAATAAGTCTAAAAAGGGATTTTCAACAATCGTTTTAGTAAACTGTACTGACGTATTGTCCAAGAATATTAACTGTAATATATATAAATAATTTAATTATGTAATTTTTAACAATCGTTTGACGTTATTTAGTTGTGTTTTTTTTTTAACAATATCCAGAACAACTTTATAGATAATGAAATATAAGTAAGTATAGAGATGTTTATTAGCTTTTATGTGCTATATATTTACAAAATCCGTAATAGTTTATTATCGATCATAAGTTTTTGCAATGTTTAATCAAGAAAATAAAACGTAATATGAATTAAAAAAGCAATTCTAAACATATATTGAGGGAACAAATTATGTTGTATGCGGTTGCGGCTGTCTAGCTACTGCACGAAAGTCGCTGCATAAAAGTTAAAAATATTTACTTACAAAAAGCATTTTTAGCCCTTATAAACAAACATATATGTGTTTTTTTTATTTAGCTATTTGACCAGAAAGAAAAAAACGGAGTTTACTAATATTTATATTTGTTGTGAACTTTTCTTGTACACTTTTCAAATATATTAGACTTCGTGATACGGAGACGGACCGACGGACATTTTACTCAGACCTAATAGCGGCTTCCGTGGCGTAGCTAGCAATGTGCGTGTTGTGCGGGCCGCACAGGATATCAAACATGGACACCAACAGGAATTTTTTGCTGGGGGAGGTGCAAGTTGCCACCTATGGCTCAAAGTCGTAGCTTAAACGTTTTTTTCCAGAAAAGAAATGGTGCTCTTCCCCCATACTATATTAAATTCCATATGCTAGGAAAAAAATACAAATATTACTTATTACTATATCCTTCATGATAAGCCAGGAAAAATAATGACCTCGCAGAATTTAAGTCATTGGTTAACATGTATGACGTGTAGGACTTAATCATCTTCTTTTTTAAAGGAAACCGATCTTGCCATTCAACAGCTCGCAAGCGGAAAAGCCCCAGGAGCTGACTCCATTCTTGTAGGGGTCTACAAAAAAAGGTGCATAAGCCATGATTAAAAGACTTCATGAGCTGTTCTTAATTAGTGGGAACAATAGTCAATATCGCAAGACTTTAAAGATGCCACAATTGTCCATTTTTACAAGCGAAAAGGAAACCGCCAAATTTGCGACAACCACAGAGGAATATCTCTTCTCTCTATTGCTGGAAAAATCAATGCACGCATCTTATTAAATCGAACATAAAACATGGTCTACTACTAGAAAGCCAGTGCGGCTTTAGAAAAGAGCGTTGAACCATTGACATGATCTTTGCGGCAAGGCAGCTTCAGGAAAATTGCCAAGAACAAAATGCTGAACTCTTCTCAATATATGTGGACCTAACAAAGGCATTCGACACTGTTAGCACAGACTCTGGAAGATTATGTCAAAGAATAGCTTTCCACAAAAATTCATAACCATGGTGAGACTATTTCATGATGGCATGAAGGCTCGTGTCCAAGAAAGTGGAGAACCAACAGATCCCTTTGAAGTATCAAACAGGGTAAAACAAGGCTGTGTCATAGCATCTACACCGTTCAGTATCATGTTCTCTACTATGCTGACAAATGCATTCACAAATATAGAAAACATCAGGATAAATATAAAAAACAGATTTTATGGTCGCCTATTCAACCCGAGGCGGCTCAAAGCAAAATCAAAAACAAATTCAGCAGTAATCAAGGAATTGCTATTTGCTGACGACTTTGCCCTAAATGCCTGCTTTAAAAAAATCTGCAGAGCATCGTCAGTGATTTCTCAAGAGCATGCTCAGAATATGGCCTTACCATTAACACAAAAAAGACTGAATGAAGTCTTATAATTACTTGCTCCTGGAAAAGTTTCTCTGAAGGCGTTCAGCATAGACCCAGCCACCTGGGAGACAGAGGCACATGAAAGAGCGTCATGGCATCGCGCTGTGAAAACTGGCGCACAGGTTGCTGAGGAAAAGAGAACGACGCTGGCAGAAGAAAAACGCCAGAGAAGAAAAGCATAGCCAATGACACTAGCTCCAGTTGGAATAACCCGAACATTCCGGGCTGACATAGGTCTCACCAGCCACATGAGGAGACATAAAACCCCAGTGCAAATCCCTCTTCCCCTTGGATGGCAATGTGGTCATAATCGAACCACGATGGATGAACTATATATATAATTATATATATATATATATATATATATATATATATATATATATATATATATATATATATTTATTTGAAATAGTCGTGTAGAGTAATGCATTGCCCTTGGAACCCTAAGGCCAGCAAAAACAAACAAAAACTCTCTTCTACCGGCCTGTATGTACACCTCGCATACACCGTTTGGTTTGGCGGGGGATGAGACTCAAGTTAAACTCGTATTTAGTTTCACGTTCATTTCCACTGACACGGACACTCTGGATTCGCAGACAAAAGACGCTGCCAGAGGCCTCGACACCTGGGCCCCCATCATTTTCCTTTATGCCTATACCTCAGAAACTTCGAAGGTATACACAAAACACACACAAAAAATCGAACAACTTTCACATGTTCACTCTTATAAAAGGATTAAATTTTAAAGGGACAGAAAAAATACCAGATACTAAAGTCTTTCGAAGAGCGAGCCTTTAATGTATCAATACAATTCTGATGCAGTCCCTTCTGCGATAGGCAGGACACGTCTACAGAATGGAACATTCCTTCATCCCTAAATGACTCCTGTATGATAAATTAAGGGACGGGAAGCGCTCATAAGGTGGACATAGAAAATGTTTCAGGGACACCCTCATAGCTTTTTTGAAAGCTTTTAGCATTGGCCCTGCCAACTGGAAAAAGGAAACACACGATAGAGAATATTGGTTCGAGCTGTGAAAACTGGCGCACAAACTGCTGAGGACAAGAGAAGACAGAAGAAAAGCGTCAGAGAAAAAAAAGGCCATTGATACTAGCTCCAGCCGGAATAACCTGCCCTGTGGCAACCGAACATTCCGGGCTCAAATAGATCTCACCAGCCAAATTGAGGAGTCAAGAAACACTAGTGTAAAGCCCTCAACTCCATTGATGACAAAAAGTGGTCATCATCGAACCACGAATTGACGAACTATTATTTAAAATCCTTATGGAAAACAAATACTGTGAAGATGGTTTCACATTTTAGCAAAGTCTCTTTGTATTTCGGTTAAGGTCTACATCTTCGTTGACTTGACATTACTGCTTTTTCGTTGAGTAAAGTGGCTTTATCTCCAGGAATAAACGACGTGGTATTTTGATCAGACATAGACTGTCAGCATTAAATTTGACCTGTTGTTCTTGATGAATATCTTGTGTAAGCCTCTATCAGTGATGAAGCTTTTAAGAAGCATTGTATTTGGATAAAGGATATTCAATTATTTTGAAAAATGATTAGATTAATATCCCTAATACACTGTAGAGTCTGTAAATCACGACGCTCTAGGTGTTCGTTTATAAAATAATAATATAAAAAATTTTTTACAATTTAATACGAGCATTAGTCGCATTTATGCGAACCTTCTAGTGGCCATATCAGCCAAATCGAATAAATGCTCACCAGATATTTCTTATCTTATCTTATATAATACAGACGCTACTTCAAAAAAGAAGATGATTACGTCCTACGCGTCATGCATTTAGTCATGCATATTAACCAATGACTTAAACTCTGCCAAGTCACTGGTTTTTCTGGCTAGCTCAGGCAACCCATTCCATGCTCTAATAGCACTAGGGAAGAAGGAGTATTTGTACAAATTTGTCCTAGCATAGGGGACGAGGAATGTGCCTTTATTTTTGTGTCTTTCAGAGTATTTTATTAAGTTTTGTTTTTCTATTTGAAGATTATGGTTCAGTGTTTTATGTATACTTGCTACTTTACTTTTGAGTCTTCTGTCCTGAAAGCTTTCTAAATTTAGTGATTTTACTAATGGTGTTACTCTAGTCAAATGTGAATATTCGTTTGTTATGAATCTCACTGCTCTATTTTGTGTTTGTTCCAGTTTCTTAATGTTTTCTTGAGTTGAGGGGTCCCAAACGGTGGATGCATATTCTATTATTGGCCTAACCAAGGTTAAATAACATTTTAGTTTTATGTTCTTATTTGATTTATAGAAATTTCTTTTAATAAACCCTAATGCTTTGTTGGATTTTTTTGTAGTTTCATCAATATGTGGATTCCATGACAGTTTTTCATTTATTATAACACCTAGGTATTTTGCGTTTTTAGTCTGTGTTACTGGTTTGCCATAAATAAGATAAGTGGAATTAATTTGTTTTAGTTTTTTTGTTACTCTTAACAACTGACATTTTTCTGGGTGGAAAGACATGCTCCAATTTGATTCCCATTTCTGTAATTCATCTAATTCTCTTTGTAAAATATCTGTCTTGTGTTGTTTTTATTGTTCTATATATTATGCAATCATCTGCAAATAATCTGACTTTTGTTCCTGAACTAATGCAATTTGGTAAATCATTTATGTAAATTAAAAATCGTAGTGGACCCAAGACTGTTCCTTGAGGTACACCTGAGTTTACTGTTATTGGTGTTGATTTAGAGCCATTTATTATTACAGTTTGTTCTCTCCCTATAAGAAAATCTTTAATCCACTGATGCAGTGGTCCATTAATGCCGAAATATTTTAATTTTTTAATTAAACTATGGTGGTGAACTTTGTCAAAAGCCTTGGAAAAATCTAGTAAAATAGCATCTATTTGTTCACTATTATCTAAACCTTTTGAAAAATCATCAATTAGTCCTATTAGTTGTGTTTCACATGATCTATATTTCCTAAAGCCATGTTGGTATGGGGTGATAACATTATGTTTGTCTAAGTGGTTTATAATGTTGCTACATATTATGTGCTCTAGGATTTTACATGTGATGCTGGTAAGTGATACTGGTCTGTAGTTTCCTGGATCAGATTTTTCTCCTTTTTTAAATAGGGGGGTGACATTAGCTTCTTTCCAGTCCTTTGGTACTCTGCCCTGGTTAAGCGATGCCTGAAAGAGTATTTTGAACACTCGGGCTAGCTCATTGCTTAGTTCTTTGAGTAATCTAGCTGGAATACCATCAGGTCCAGATGCTTTATTTGGTTTGGTGTTGGATAATAGTTTTTGAATTCCATTTTCTTGTACTACTAAATCTTCTATGTTGTCTACTTGGTTCAAATTAAAAAATATGTCTTTGTCTCCTGGGGCTGAGAATGCTGATGCAAAGTATTTGTTTAGGATGTTTGCTTTAGTTTCATTATCATTATGTATTATGTTATGTTCATCTTTTAATGGCGCTATGCCTGTTGTTTCCATTTTCTTAGACTTAATGTATGACCATAGGTTTTTGTTGTTATCTTTAGATATTACATTGTTTATGTATTCACTCTGTAGCTGTCTGCTTACTTTTTGGGTTAGGTATTTAATTTTTATATACTTTTGTGAACTCTTTCTGCCTTGGTTTCTTTTATTTGTTTATTTATTATTAAACCAGCATTTATTTATTTTGCTTGATGTGTATTTAGTTGGTATATGATTTTCTATAATGTTTTTAAGATGGTTTTTGATGAAATTTTGCCTGAATGCCCATATAGCCATCCTCCTCTGAATACAAGATCTCTGTTTTCGCATGTAAAAATCTTTGCATATAGTAATATAAATTGTATATTTAAAAAAAAAATATTGTCAAATTAATATTCAATAAATAAATTAAGATTTAAAAAAAAATAGAATAAAATATAAATTAAAAAAATGTATTTAAAAACTTACCTAGACTTAGACACACAAAAGTTAACAAGAAGAAACATATTGATATTGCTCTCTCCATACTACATAAATAAAACAGGAACATTTGGTCACAAAAATTTAAATAAAGATAATTTACATAGCAAGGTTAGAAAAAAAAGCATAAAATTATTTTTTTTTACTATATTTAAAAATTAATTTATTGAAAATGTTGTGGAATGATTGGTCTACACCAGTGGTTCCCACACTTTTTTTGTCTCGTAGACCCCTTACCATTTTTTTTTTTGTTTTTCGGTAGGCCCCATGTTTAACTTGCAAATTTTTTCATATTTATCAACATTTTTTTTTAAACTAATTTCTCTCTGCAGTGAGTTGAAAAGTGAAAATGTAATTTAAAGCTACATACCAAGTTCTATAGATCTATCTTTTTTATTTATAAAATTTAAATTGAAACCAATTAAAATAAAAATTAATATGTATTTGCTGGAATCACCAACCACACTGGACATGTCTTTTTGCAGATTTATGATCCGTTGCTATGGATGTAATAATGTAATAGATGTAATAAATGACCCCTGTAATAATTTTTGCTAAACATTACTTACAAAATTAAGTTCTTTTAATAATTATTGAAATTAAATAAAATAATTTTTCATTTGAATAGCAGTATAAATATTTTAAGGATTAACTAAGGTACTTTTCATATGTTAGTGTATGAAAGAATTACATTAATGTGATGTAAAAATTAAAGTCACGACGTGCTTAAATAAAATCTATTATCGTAGACCCCCAATTGGTTATTTCACTTTCGTAGACCCCTTGGAAGTCTTCGTAGACCACTGGGGGTCTAGATAGACTACTTTGGGAATCACTGGTCTACACATTGTATATTTTGGTTTAGCAATAGCTTAACCCTTAAAACGCGTGTGATAGTTTAGCCTCTGAACATCAGAATTGTAATTCCATTTTGTTTGCACTCACTGTAAAACACCTCAGCGCTTTAAGGGTTAAATAATTTTAAAGCCTAAGCGATTTAAAAACTATAAACAGTAATCAAATATGGCGGCCATAACATTTTAACCACATTTTATATCGCAGTTCATAGGGAGTACACAAATAAAGTTTGGAGTAATTTGATTAATAAATTTTTTAAAAAAGGTGTCAAGTGTCCCACATATAAACACTCAAACACTCGAGGCTCTCAATTAGGGGAGACAACTGTTTTCCATATTTTTAACATATTTATGCAAACGGTTGTAGATTTTTGTCAAAAAAATTTTTTTTTTTTTATTTGTATTGTTAAGTTATGTAAATTATGTTATACTAAGTACGATATTTATGCACAAACAAATGCTTGCTTTTTTTTTTTTAAAGAGAAAAAAATCTACCTAGCATGCATTGTAAGATAGACATAATTGAAAACGAATAGTAATCTTATAAACTTCATTATCTAATCCTTTAGAAGACAACAGCCGTTAGAACAGCAGCATCCAAATATGAACTCAAACCATTTCAAAACAATTACATCAATTATAAGACTTCAGTTAGGCCAGGGGAGGCGATGTAGCTGAGCGGTAAAGCGCTTGGCTTCCCAACTTTACTTTTAAGTTTTCAATCCTGAAGAATTTCTAAATTTAGTGAGTTTACTAAAGGTGTTACTCTAGTAAAATGTGAATCTTTAATCCATTCCTGCAATGAACCATCAATGCCAAAATATTTTCGTTTTTTAAGCAAACTATGGTGGTGAACTTTGTCAAAAGCATTGTAAAAATCTAGTAAGATCGTATATATTTCCTCACTGTTATCTAAACCTTTTAAAAAATCATCAATTAGTCCTCTTAGTTGTGTTTCACAATTTCTATATTTCCTAAAGCTTTGTCGGTATGGATTAAGAACATTATGTTTGTCCAAGTGATTTATGATGCTGTTACATATAATGTAGCATAGGGGGTCGACATTGGCTTCTTTCCAATCCCCTGATACTCTGCCCTGGTTAAGAGAAAAACTATTATGAACAGGTCCAGATGCTTTATTCGGTTTAATGTTCGCTAATAGTTTTTGGATTCCCTTTTCTTGTACTTCTATATCTATAACTTCTTTTGTCACGTATTACGAATCGAATTCTACTTTTAAATGGCTTGCCTAGGGGAACGTGACAATAGAAAAAGCAGTTGTGTCACTTATCTTAAGTCTGAATTTAATCAAAGACTTACAATGAATAACAAAAAAAAATGACACAAGAAATCGGAAGGTAAAATATCAACTTAATGTTTAATATAATATAACTCAATACAAAATGGAAGGGTTGACCAAAACCCTTTTACAAAAATGGCATGTAAAAATATTACAATACAAGTGTTTGAAAATATAATTACAAATACAAGCAAGGCCTTGAAAAAAGAAAAATCTTAACTTACACGATCAATTGGTATACCACGCACGGGTCACGCAATGTCTCCGCTATTCTGTCTCACGGCTGTCTCCGTATGTCTGTCCGTCAACGTTACGCGAGCGGTCTTTATATAATCTACCGCGCGTCGATATCTAGTAATTTCTAGAACAGAAAGTCATCAACACCCAGATCTAGAACGCTCTTCAAAGAGACAGAAGAAAAAAAAAAAAAACCACCCTCCTTTCAACCAGAGGTACACACATAGGTCAAGGACCGGTCACTGTCTGTGTGGCTTGACTCTTGAAGAACAAAATAAAAAAAAAACTTATTACACAAAGGGGCAGACAACCTACAGGTCAAGAAAAAAAACAACAATAGTATCTAGGCATTGTTACCTAGATACGTAACACTCCTTTTTCGTCTACTTGGTTGTAAAAAAATTCCAGTAAGGGTGAAAGTACAACGGCGCATGGTGATTGCAGATGCCCAAACTGTGACCGCAGTTGTGTATCAAGGATTGGCCTCTATAGTCACACAAGAAGTTGCACAAGGAAAATGTAGAATCCAAAGACGTAAAATTTCACAGTGTCATGATGTTGAAATGTAAGGGTCCCTAACGAGGTAAAGCCCCCCCCCCACCGGTCCTCTAAATCCCTGGCTACGCAATAGAGAGAGAGAGAAGAGAGTTACTAGCAAAGCGTTCGAATACTTTTTAGGCTATAGACATTCTAGAGTATGCCGTGGTATTGTACAGTAAGCTTGCGTATTTAAGCTTAGTTGCGGCGATCGTGTATTAATGTTTTATGTTTAAGGAGTGTACTGATTGAGAAAAAATAAAGTACCTCAATTTTATAATGTTTAAGTATTGTTCTGCAACATCTTGATGGCGCACTCCAAGGGAATTAACTCTTCTGAATACTTAGCTAATTAAATGTCAGATATTATTTTGTTGTTTCCCTTAGATTTTGTTCTTCTCTGTCTCGGGTCAAAAAAAGATACGATGTACGGTATGAGCTATAGCAGGGGTGGGCAAATTACGTCCCGCAGACTGTTGATATTAATCAACACGGACCTTAAGCGGCCCGCCGAAGTGTTTTATGCAGCCCGCTAACACTTACAGAAATAAGGTGTCTCACAATATACACAAATAAAAATGTAAATATATTGAAATATTTTCCAAATATTCTCTATAAATTATTGAAATTGTCTAATTATAAAAAGTTTTAGGTAAATGAAGTTTACATCAATACACTCAGTCTCAGTTGGCTAGTGTAACAACTGATTGAACTATACCATTACATAAGTATAACCATTGTCCGCCTGTGGTCGATTCATGTTTTCTTTTCGCAGTCTACGTCTGTCCTCAGCAGCGGATTTTCCTTCTACCAGTGGCGGGGCTCAATTAATAAAGTGCAGTGAATAGTCATCCGCCGAAATTGAAAACACCAAATGTGGCTCAACAAAGATGGCTAAGACAGATTTTAGGAGTTAGTTATAGAGATCGGGTCTAAATCAAGGAAATCATATGCCGAACTGGGAGTCGACCCCTTAGTAAGATTGTGACAGAGCGTCGCTTGAGGTTTGCGGGACATGTTCTCCGACAAAATGAATTACACATAAGAAGAGTTGCGATGACATCCTAGTACAACTTGGCGCCACACATTCATGGAGGTCCTCAGAGCAGGTGGGAAGAGGCTTCAGACATTACCAGTGACAGATTTTTGTGGAAATAGATTGACGGCAAATGCGCCATACGGCGCGGGTGGGTCTAAGTCAGTAAGAATAGCACATTAGGTTTTTAAAATAAAACTTTTTAAATAGCATTAAAATGCACTGTAGATACCTCAGAATATGCATTTTGTTGGCTTTCAATATCAGAAATATGGCATGGCGGCGGGGCTCCGCCCCGCACTGGGGGAGCTCCTAGCGCTCCCCCAGACCACATTAGTTACAATGGATGGGATTCTACAATTTTCCCACTAACTCTAGGAAGAACCTATTTTAGGGCACAATAAGCGTCTTCCGAAAGAATGATGTGTCAGAATGTAATAAAGATTATATACACACATACACATACATACATATAAATATATTTTTTTCGCGGGGGGGGGGGGGAGGGCGGGGGGAGAAAAAAATCCCCACTAAACCCCCCCTCCCGAAAAAAAATTGCAAAAAATCTAAAACCGTTTTTATAAATGTGTTGAAAGTATGGTAAATAGTTATCTCCCTTACTAAATAGTCTCTCATGTTAGTTACTATTAATAGTGAATACTAAAAAAATAGTGTTTTTTTTTTTTTTTTGTAATGCTTACATACCTAATTTTAAAAATTAGATTTATCATTTTTAGAACAGAAAAAAGAAGCCGTCGCATCAGAACTTTGAATGGTCTAGAATATTATGATGTCGGATTTTCACTATATTTTCTTGTTTACGAGTTCTAAACGGGACAGACGGACGGACGGACAGACAGACCTCACATTATTAATAGCTTCTTTTCCTGTTTAGAGGGCTGCTAAAAAGGAAAGTCAAATTTAAATAAAATGTCTTTTTTTTTTTTCTGACGACAACAGATTGCTAAGTTTCTCTAACTTTCTACCAAAATTACGACAACAAAATTACAGTGATTACCCACAAAAATTAATCTCATTTTCATGAACAGGTCCGAAATTCTTTTAATTTTTCCTTTTTAAATATTTCCTTTTTAAGAAATGAATATAAAGGGTCTTTTATTTTTTTGTTTAATTGTTAGATTTTTTATATACTAAAGAATGAAATTAAGCTAATGGGAACATTGTACTTCATGAATTTCGTCAATTTTGAAATCTCTAGCTTAAAATTGTTAAAAGTTAGGCTAACTTCTTTTCGAAGTGCTAAATCCAATCTTTTTCTTTGCATACTTATCAAGTTTGTTACGCACTAAATTCTGTTTAATCACGTATTTTGATGGAAAGGCTAAAATTAAATACGTTTTCGAACACAGCTTTCTAGTCTTACAGTGTAGCCATATCTCTGTTGAGCTTCCTATGTTAATATTATTTTACTGAAGGCATAATTTTGTAATTCATTTTTGTTTTCTGCAACTCATTTTAAACATCATTAACAGATATTTAAAAATAGTTTATTACATGCTAGAAGCGAATCATTATTTCTTTATATAGCATCGTCAGGTGAATCACATATACATCAATGTTCTAAGGCAGCTATTTAGTACTCAACTAAAAACATATGAGGTTGCAAAACCCTTTAAACTAGATTTAAAATCTCAATACAAAAAAAACTTATTTAATCAATCAAAGTCAATCACTTTCCTTACAGTCGGAGCATTCAATCATTGGCGTTAGATGCCTACCTTGTAAAATAAATATTTGTTTAGCCTTCTTTATGTCACCCCTACCAATTAATCTTCCTAATTCTTAAATAATTTTAAGTTCTATTAAAAAAGATTAACAAAACGAGACATATATAACTCACTTTCAAAAGCAACATCACGCAGGTACACTAAGAGATGAACGTTTTGCTTATCATTTGTTTTTGCACTACTGGTGTTATTTTTGGTGTGGGTTTTTTTGTTTATTGACAGTTTTTATAATTAGATTCAAATAGGTATAAGATTGCGGACTAAAATTTTAACAAGATGTTGCCTGTGCAACACAATTCATAAGGTGAACAGTGGATTGTTAAGCGCTTCCGCGGTGACAAGTACTAAAATACCAACAAACTCAAATGGAGGTAACACCGAACTCAACGCTGGAACACCGACGAAAGGACAACAATCGATAAAGGGAGTCGACGCTAGTGTTGAAACAACAAACAAGTTAATACTCAAGAAGGGAACCATCGAATGTCACCTATGACTAGCCGTCTATATATTTCTACTGTGATAAGAAAAGCGTCTTGTTTTTAAAGCATCTCCAAGAGCGTTCTTACTTTTTAACAAACTTTACGTCATCGTCGCTGAGTAAAAACTTCCCCCAATTCCCGAAACAAATAATTAATTCCTAATCGTGTCGTAACATATAGATTTGGATTTTTCTTTATTCTATATTACTTATGCAGCCATTGTATAGTCCAACAACTAATGGTGCCCCCACCCCCAGGTTGCACTAAGCTACACCACTACACAATTCGGACATACTATTTCATCTTTAACCCCCCAAAAAAGTCTGTAAATGCATGTTTCATTAAATGAAAAAAAAAATGTTAAAAAAATGAACAAGCGAACAAACTATTTACAGTACACGTAGTTAAGTTAATCTCTGCAGCCTTTCCCTTCCTACGGTAGAAAAAAAATAAAAGGCAAACGTTGACTGAGGCTAACGGAACTGTCAATTACGTTACTGAAAAATTGCTTCTCGTCGCGATGGACAAGCTGGCGAAGAACGATTATTGTGCAGAGTGCTGATAGCCTTCTTCAAGTTCCATCTCTTTCATCGTTTTAGGAAAACTAACAGAAAATCCGGTTTTGGAGCCCCCCGTAGGCAGGACAGTAGCAAGACCACTGCTCAACCTGACCCTAATTTGCGATGGCTCTCCATCCCTTTGGATCTGGTCTGTCATGAAAAGAGGTGATTGTCGACGTTTGGGCAGTCCAGCACTTCAAAATTTAACATCCAGGCTTTCCCCAAGCAATGGAAAGGTCAGTTAATCTCAATTTGCAAAGGGAAAAGATCGCCTCTAGAAACGTTAAATGCCACATACTTTGTCGGCCATCAGCTCCTTATTAGCTTATTCTAGTTTATTACAATAATAGCTTATACTTGCACATGTACTTGAGAGGAAGCCTTGCTGGTTTAGTTGCTACTTTCTAGAAGTTCATTGATTTGAAGGTCCAAAAGGTATAAGATTTGGCTACTCGGAGTTCAAGGGTAAGGGATGCACGGGGAAAAGGGGGGGGGGGGAGAATTTTAAATTTTTATTTAGCAAAAACAATGTTTATTTCTTATGCCATAGCTTTACAACAATACATACTACAAATATACAAAGTTTATAGACTTAGTTATTTATGGTAAAAAAAAAAAAAAAAAAAAAAAAAAATGGAAAACAAAATTGAAGTGAAATATTTAGCCTCCCAAGAGTCAAAATAGTAACAGCATAGAGGGTAATAGTACCAACTAATATACATATATATTGTTGTAACTCCAGTGGCGGACTAAAAGGGTTAATGTGTGTGCGGCCTACTGATACACACGACTTAGGCCAATCTCACAGGTCAACGGGTCAACGGCTGTCGATAGACAAGGGACAGTACTGCTAATAACCGCAATTATGACCTGTGTTTATGTCATGTGATCAAGAGCCTTCACGGTGGAGAGACAGTGTGTTAAAAAAGACAGTTGAGTCCAGGACAGCAAGGCAGTAAGGACTTGTGGTACCTTTGAGTCCTCGAAAATGTAGCTGTACGAGATAGAGAGACTAGTAATGTTTAGTTAGGCAGTTCTGTTAAGTTCAAGAAAGCATTTGAATTGATGTAGCCAATTGTGTTGAATTGGCTGTCGATGTATTTGTAATTAAACCGCCACTTTGGTTACTCGAAGCTCTTGTTGTCAAGTTCTTGTGTTAGATGTGCTGTTGTGTTGTGAAGTAGTGTTTGCAGAAGGCCTGATTGAGAAGATCGTAACAATATATATATATATATATATATATATATATATATATATATATCAATGCAGAAAGATTCACAAACATAACTCACAAGTATAAATATCAGCATTTTCACACCCTGCACATGCAATATTCACCCAAGAAGCCCACATTCATCATTGTATCATATCTTCTTTCAGATTTTTTCCGCATATAAAACATTACCAATTTCGACCTTTCTCACTCTCATTCTGACTAAACTGAATAGACATTTTACTTTTTTTTTTGTTTTATAAATAATTATTTGTTAGTTTTTTTGTCAAGATATTTTTTGAGTTTTCAGCATCCACAAAAATATTTTTATATTTATATTTAACTGGAAGTTAAAATTTCAGATTTAAAAGATTTTTTTTTGTTCAACATGTCTTTTCTTTAACCGGGATTGGAGAAATTGCAGTTATTTAGACTTTGATTGTCAAGAAGGTATTAAGCAATCATAATGGCCTTCATCATCTACAATATTTGTAAATCGAATAACTACTTCAGAAAGGAGAAAGGAAAATCATTCATGCCATATTTAAAACAACATTATTAGTCGCATTCAGAATGACTATTGGCTTCTGAGTACCTTTG